>CAXAJV010000449.1:6000000-6600000 GCA_963969225.1 Xylocopa violacea | reverse complement strand
ACTTTATATATACTAACCTAAGGGAACCTAACATCTCGGATGATGTATTTTCCAACATTCCTGGCGGGTCTGCCCCTACTTCTCGGTGGGCACATTATATACGTCTATATCGTAATATAACCTAACCTAACCCATCTAGACCCTCGCTGGTAATATTTCACAAAATCCCGGTCGTGTCGTCCCGTACGTCTCGGTGCGGACATTATATACGTCTATAACGTTATATATCCTAAACTAAGGCAACTTAACATCTCGGATGTAGTATTTTCCAACATTCCTGGCGGGTCGGCCCCACTTCTCGGTGGGAACATTATATACGTCTATAACGTAATATAACCTAACCTAACCCATCTAGCCCCTCGCTGGTAATGTTTTACAGAATCTCGGTCGTGTCGTCCCGTATGTCTCGGCGCGGACTTTATATACGTCTATAACTTTATGTATCCTAACCTAAGGCAACTTAACATCTGGGATGTAGTATTTTCCAACATTCCTGGCGGGTCGGCCCCAACTTCTCGGTGGGCACATTATATACGTCTATATCGTAATATAACCAAACCTAACCCATCTAGACCCTCGCTGGTAATGTTTTACAAAATCGCGGTCATGTCGGCCCGTACTTCTCGGTGGGGACATTATATACGTCTATAACGTTATATATACTAACCTAAGCGAACCTAACATCTCGGATGTAGTATTTCACAGCATTCCTGCCGGGTCGGCTCCACTTCTCGGTGGGAACATTATATACGTCTATAACGTAATATAACCTAACCTAACCCATCTAGCCCCTCGCTGGTAATGTTTTACAGAATTCCGGTCGTGTCGTCCCGTACGTCTCGGTGCGGACATTATATACGTCTATAACGTTATCTATCCTAACCTAAGGCAACTTAACATCTCGGATGTAGTATTATCCAACATTTCTTGCGGGACGGCCCCAACTTTTCGGTGGGCACATTATATACGTCTATATCGTAATATAACCTAACCTAACCCATCTAGACCCTCGCTGGTAATATTTCACAAAATCCCGGTCGTGTCGTCCCGTACATCGCGGTGCGGACATTATATACCTCTATAACGTTATATATCCTAACCTAAGGCAACTTAACATCTCGGATGTAGTATTTTCCAACATTCCTGGCGGGTCGGCCCCAACTTCTCGGTGGGCACATTATATACGTCTATATCGTAATATAACCTAACCTAACCCATCTAGACCCTCACTTATAATGTTTTACAAAATCCCGGTCGTGTCGGCCCGTACTTCTCGGTGGGGACATTATATACGTCTATAACGTTATATAACCTAACCTAAGGCTACCTAACATCTCGAATGTAGTATTTCACAACATTCCTGGCGGGTCCGCCCCACTTCTCGGTGGGAACATTATATACGTCTATAACGTAATATAACCTAACCTAACCCATTTTGCTCCTCGGTGATAGTTTTTACAGAAAACCGGCCGTGTCGTCCCGGACGTCTCGGTAGGGACATTGTATGCATCTGTAACGTTATATACCCTAACCTAAGGCAACCTAACATCTCGAATGTAGTATTTCACAACATTCCTGGCGGGTCCGCCCCACTTTTCGGTGGGAACATTATATACGTCTATAACGTAATATAACCTAACCTAACCCATCTAGCCCCTCGCTGGTAATGTTTTACAGAATCTCGGTCGTGTCGTCCCGTATGTCTCGGTGCGGACATTATATACGTCTATAACTTTATGTATCCTAACCTAAGGCAACTTAACATCTGGGATGTAGTATTGTCCAACATTCCTGGCGGGTCGGCCCCAACTTCTCGGTGGGCACATTATATACGTCTATATCGTAATATAACCAAACCTAAACCATCTAGACCCTCGCTGGTAATGTTTTACAAAATCCCGGTCGTGCCGGCCCGTACTTCTCGGTGGGGACATTATATACGTCTATAACGTTATATATACTAACCTAAGGGAACCTAACATCTCGGATGTAGTATTTCACAACATTCCTGGCGGGTCGGCCCCACTTCTCGGTGGGAACATTATATACGTCTATAACGTAATATAACCTAACCTAACCGATCTCTGCCCCTCGCTGGTAATGTTTTACAAAATCCCGGTCGTGTCGTACCGTACGTCTCGGTGCGGACATTATATACGTCTATAACGTTATATAACCTAACCTAAGGCAACTTAACATCTCGGATGTAGTATTTCACAACATTCCTGGCGGGTCGGCTCCACTTCTCGGTGGGAACATTATATACTTCTACAACGTAATATAACCTAACCTAACCCATCTAGCCCCTCGCTGGTAATGTTTTACAGAATTCCGGTCGTGTCGTCCTGTACGTCTCGGTGCGGACATTATATACGTCTATAACGTTATCTATCCTAACCTAAGGCAACTTAACATCTCGGATGTAGTATTTTCCAGCATTTCTGGCGGGACGGCCCCAACTTTTCGGTGGGCACATTATATACGTCTATATCGTAATATAACCTAACCTAACCCATCTAGACCCTCGCTGGTAATGTTTTACAAAATCCCGGTCGTGTCGGCCCGTACTTCTCGGTGGGGACATTATATACGTCTATAACGTTATATATACTAACCTAAGGCTACCTAACATCTCGAATGTAGTATTTCACAACATTCCTGGCGGGTCGGCCCCTCTTCTCGGTGGGAACATTATATACGTCTATAACGTAATATAACCTAACCTAACCGATCTAGCCCCTCGCTGGTAATGTTTTACAGAATCCCGGTCGTGTCGTCCCGTATGTCTCGATGGGATATTATATACGTCTATAACGTTATATATCCTAACCTGAGGGAACCTAACATCGCGGATGTAGTATTTCACAACATTCCTGGCTGGTCGGCGCCAATTCTCGGTGGGAACATTATATACGTCTATATCGTAATATAACCTAACCTAACCCATCTAGACCCTCGCTTGTAATGTTTTACAAAATCCCGGTCGTGTCGGCCCGTGCTTCTCGCTGGGCACATTATATACATCTATACCGTAATATAACCTAACCTACCTCATCTAGACCCTCGCTGGTAATGTTTTACAAAATCCCGGTCGTGTCGGCCCGTACTTCTGGGTGGGGACATTATATACGTCTATAACGTTATATATCCTAACCTAAGGCGACTTAACATCTCGGATGTAGTATTTTCCAACATTCCTGGCGGGTCGGCCCCATCTTCTCGGTGGGAACATTATATACGTCTATAACGTAACATAACCTAACCTAACCCAGCTAGACCCTCGCTGGTAATGTTTTACAAAATCCCGGTCGTGTCGGCCCGTACTTTTCCGTGGGGACATTATATACCTCTATAACGTTATATACCCTAACCTAAGGCAACTTAACATCTCGGATGTAGTATTTTCCAACATTCCTGGCGGGTCCGCCCCACTTTTCGGTGGGAGCATTATATACGTCTATAACGTAATATAACCTAACCTAACCGATCTAGCCCCTCGCTGGTAATGTTTTACAGAATCCCGGTCGTGTCGTCGCGTACGTCTCGCTGCGGACATTATATACGTCTATAACGTTATATATCCTAACCTAAGGCAACTTAACATCTCGGATGTAGTATTTCACAACATTCCTGGCTGGTCGGCGCCGATTCTCGGTGGTAACATTATATACGTCTATGTCGTAATATAACCTAACCTAACCCATCTAGACCCTCGCTGGTAATATTTCACAAAATCCCGGTCGTGTCGTCCCGTATGTCTCGGTGCGGACATTATATACGTCTATAACGTTATATATCCTAACCTGAGTGAATCTAACATCGCGGATGTAGTATTTCACAACATTCCTGGCTGGTCGGCGCCAATTCTCGGTGGGGAACATTATATACGTCTATATCGTAATATAACCTAACCTAACCCATCTAGACCCTCGCTGGTAATGTTTCACAAAATCCCGGTCGTGTCGGCCCGTACTTCTCGGTGGGGACATCATATCCGTCTATAACGTTATATATACTAACCTAAGGGAACCTAACTTCTCGGATGTAGTATTTCACAACATTCCTGGCGGGTCGGCCCCAACTTCTCGGTGGGCACATTATATACGTATATATCGTAATATAACCAAACCTAACCCATCTAGACACTCGATGGTAATGTTTTACAAAACCCCGGTCGTGTCGGCCCGTACTTCTCGGTGCAGACATTATATACCTCTATAACGTTATATACCCTAACCTAAGGCAACTTAACATCTCGGATGTAGTATTTTCCAACATTCCTGGCGGGTCCGCCCCACTTTTCGGTGGGAGCATTATATACGTCTATAACGTAATATAACCTAACCTAACCCATCTAGGCCCTAGCCGGGAATGTTTTACAAAATCCCGGTCGTGTCGGCCCGTGCTTCAAGGTGGGCACATTACATACATCTATATCGTAATATAACCTAACCTAACCCATCTAGACCCTCGCTGGTAATATTTCACAAAATCCCCGTCGTGTCGGCCCGTACTTCTCGGTGGGGACATTATATACGTCTATAACTTTATATATACTAACCTAAGGGAACCTAACATCTCGGATGTTGTATTTTCCAACATTCCTGGCGGGTCTGCCCCTACTTCTCGGTGGGCACATTATATACGTCTATATCGTAATATAACCTAACCTAACCCATCTAGACCCTCGCTGGTAATATTTCACAAAATCCCGGTCGTGTCGTCCCGTACGTATCGGTGCGGACATTATATACGTCTATAACGTTATATATCCTAACCTAAGGCAACTTAACATCTCGGATGTAGTATTTTCCAACATTCCTGGCGGGTCGGCCCCACTTCTCGGTGGGAACATTATATACGTCTATAACGTAATATAACCTAACCTAACCGATCTAGCCCCTCACTGGTAATGTTTTACAGAATCCCGGTCGTGTCGTCCCGTACGTCTCGGTGCGGACATTATATACGTCTATAACGTTATATATCCTAACCTAAGGCAACTTAACATCTCGGATGTAGTATTTTCCAACATTCCTGGCAGGTCGGCCCGTACTTCTCGGTGGGGACATTATATACGACTATAACATTATATATACTAACCTAAGGCAACTTAACATCTCGGATGTAGTATTTTCCAACATTCCTGGCGGGTCGGCCCCACTTCTCGGTGGGAACATTATATACGTCTATAACGTAATATAACCTAACCTAACCGATCTAGCCCCTCGCTGGTAATGTTTTACAGAATCCCGGTCGTGTCGTCCCGTACGTCTCGGTGCGGACATTATATACGTCTATAACGTTATATATCCTAACCTAAGGCAACTTAACATCTCGGATGTAGTATTTTCCAACATTCCTGGCGGGTAGGCCCCAACTTCTCGGTGGGCACATTATATACGTCTATATCGTAATATAACCTAACCTAACCCATCTAGACCCTCGCTGGTAATGTTTTACAAAATCCCGGTCGTGTCGTACCGTACGTCTCGGTGCGGACATTATATACGTCTATAACGTTATATAACCTAACGTAAGGCTCCCTAACATCTCGAATGTAGTATTTCACAACATTCCTGCCGGGTCGGCTCCACTTCTCGGTGGGAACATTATATACGTCTATAACGTAATATAACCTAACCTAACCCATTTAGCCCCTCGCTGGTAATGTTTTACAGAATTCCGGTCGTGTCGTCCCGTACGTCTCGGTGCGGTCATTATATACGTCTATAACGTTATCTATCCTAACCTAAGGCAACTTAACATCTCGGATGTAGTATTTTCCAACATTTCTGGCGGGACGGCCCTAACTTTTCGGTGGGCACATTATATAGGTCTATATCGTAATACAACCTAACCTAACCCATCTAGACCCTCGCTGGTAATATTTCACAAAATCCCCGACGTGTCGGCCCGTACTTCTCGGTGGGGACATTATATACGACTATAACATTATATATACTAACCTAAGGCAACTTAACATCTCGGATGTAGTATTTTCCAACATTCCTGGCGGGTCGGCCCCACTTCTCGGTGGGAACATTATATACGTCTATAACGTAATATAACCTAACCTAACCGATCTAGCCCCTCGCTGGTAATGTTTTACAGAATCCCGGTCGTGTCGTCCCGTACGTCTCGGTGCGGACATTATATACGTCTATAACGTTATATATCCTAACCTAAGGCAACTTAACATCTCGGATGTAGTATTTTCCAACATTCCTGGCGGGTAGGCCCCAACTTCTCGGTGGGCACATTATATACGTCTATATCGTAATATAACCTAACCTAACCCATCTAGACCCTCGCTGGTAATGTTTTACAAAATCCCGGTCGTGTCGTACCGTACGTCTCGGTGCGGACATTATGTACGTCTATAACGTTATATAACCTAACCTAAGGCTACCTAACATCTCGAATGTAGTATTTCACAACATTCCTGGCGGGTCGGCCCCTCTTCTCGGTGGGAACATTATATACGTCTATAACGTAATATAACCTAACCTAACCGATCTAGCCCCTCGCTGGTAATGTTTTACAGAATCCCGGTCGTGTCGTCCCGTATGTCTCGGTGCGGATATTATATACGTCTATAACGTTATATATCCTAACCTGAGGGAACCTAACATCGCGGATGTAGTATTTCACAACATTCCTGGCTGGTCGGCGCCAATTCTCGGTGGGAACATTATATACGTCTATATCGTAATATAACCTAACCTAACCCATCTAGACCCTCGCTTGTAATGTTTTACAAAATCCCGGTCGTGTCGGCCCGTGCTTCTCGCTGGGCACATTATATACATCTATACCGTAATATAACCTAACCTACCTCATCTAGACCCTCGCTGGTAATGTTTTACAAAATCCCGGTCGTGTCGGCCCGTACTTCTGGGTGGGGACATTATATACGTCTATAACGTTATATATCCTAACCTAAGGCGACTTAACATCTCGGATGTAGTATTTTCCAACATTCCTGGCGGGTCGGCCCCATCTTCTCGGTGGGAACATTATATACGTCTATAACGTAACATAACCTAACCTAACCCAGCTAGACCCTCGCTGGTAATGTTTTACAAAATCCCGGTCGTGTCGGCCCGTACTTTTCCGTGGGGACATTATATACCTCTATAACGTTATATACCCTAACCTAAGGCAACTTAACATCTCGGATGTAGTATTTTCCAACATTCCTGGCGGGTCCGCCCCACTTTTCGGTGGGAGCATTATATACGTCTATAACGTAATATAACCTAACCTAACCGATCTAGCCCCTCGCTGGTAATGTTTTACAGAATCCCGGTCGTGTCGTCGCGTACGTCTCGCTGCGGACATTATATACGTCTATAACGTTATATATCCTAACCTAAGGCAACTTAACATCTCGGATGTAGTATTTCACAACATTCCTGGCTGGTCGGCGCCGATTCTCGGTGGTAACATTATATACGTCTATGTCGTAATATAACCTAACCTAACCCATCTAGACCCTCGCTGGTAATATTTCACAAAATCCCGGTCGTGTCGTCCCGTATGTCTCGGTGCGGACATTATATACGTCTATAACGTTATATATCCTAACCTGAGTGAATCTAACATCGCGGATGTAGTATTTCACAACATTCCTGGCTGGTCGGCGCCAATTCTCGGTGGGGAACATTATATACGTCTATATCGTAATATAACCGAACCTAACCCATCTAGACCCTCGCTGGTAATGTTTCACAAAATCCCGGTCGTGTCGGCCCGTACTTCTCGGTGGGGACATCATATCCGTCTATAACGTTATATATACTAACCTAAGGGAACCTAACTTCTCGGATGTAGTATTTCACAACATTCCTGGCGGGTCGGCCCCAACTTCTCGGTGGGCACATTATATACGTATATATCGTAATATAACCAAACCTAACCCATCTAGACCCTCGATGGTAATGTTTTACAAAACCCCGGTCGTGTCGGCCCGTACTTCTCGGTGCAGACATTATATACCTCTATAACGTTATATACCCTAACCTAAGGCAACTTAACATCTCGGATGTAGTATTTTCCAACATTCCTGGCGGGTCCGCCCCACTTTTCGGTGGGAGCATTATATACGTCTATAACGTAATATAACCTAACCTAACCCATCTAGGCCCTAGCCGGGAATGTTTTACAAAATCCCGGTCGTGTCGGCCCGTGCTTCAAGGTGGGCACATTACATACATCTATATCGTAATATAACCTAACCTAACCCATCTAGACCCTCGCTGGTAATATTTCACAAAATCCCCGTCGTGTCGGCCCGTACTTCTCGGTGGGGACATTATATACGTCTGTAACTTTATATATACTAACCTAAGGGAACCTAACATCTCGGATGTTGTATTTTCCAACATTCCTGGCGGGTCTGCCCCTACTTCTCGGTGGGCACATTATATACGTCTATATCGTAATATAACCTAACCTAACCCATCTAGACCCTCGCTGGTAATATTTCACAAAATCCCGGTCGTGTCGTCCCGTACGTATCGGTGCGGACATTATATACGTCTATAACGTTATATATCCTAACCTAAGGCAACTTAACATCTCGGATGTAGTATTTTCCAACATTCCTGGCGGGTCGGCCCCACTTCTCGGTGGGAACATTATATACGTCTATAACGTAATATAACCTAACCTAACCGATCTAGCCCCTCACTGGTAATGTTTTACAGAATCCCGGTCGTGTCGTCCCGTACGTCTCGGTGCGGACATTATATACGTCTATAACGTTATATATCCTAACCTAAGGCAACTTAACATCTCGGATGTAGTATTTTCCAACATTCCTGGCAGGTCGGCCCCATCTTCTCGGTGGGAACATTATATACGTCTATAACGTAACATAACCTAACCTAACCCATCTAGCCCCTAGCTGGGAATGTTTTACAAAATCCCGGTCGTGTCAGCCCGTACTTTTCCGTGGGGACATTATATACGTCTATAACGTTATATATCCTAATCTAAGGGAACCTAACACCGCGGATGTAGTATTTCACAACATTCCTGGCGGGTCCGCCCCACTTCTCGGTGGGAACATTATATACGTCTATATCGTAATATAACCTAACCTAACCCAGCTAGACCCTCGCTGGTAATGTTTTACAAAATCCCGGTCGTGTCGGCCCGTACTTCTCGGTGCGGACATTATATACCTCTATAACGTTATATACCCTAACCTAAGGCAACTTAACATCTCGGATGTAGTATTTTCCAACATTCCTGGCGGGTCCGCCCCACTTTTCGGTGGGAGCATTATATACGTCTATAACGTAATATAACCTAACCTAACCCATCTAGCCCCTAGCCGGGAATGTTTTACAAAATCCCGGTCGTGTCGGTCCGTGCTTCAAGGTGGGCACATTATATACATCTATATCGTAATATAACCTAACCTAACCCATCTAGACCCTCGCTGGTAATATTTCACAAAATCCCCGTCGTGTCGGCCCGTACTTCTCGGTGGGGACATTATATACGTCTATAACTTTATATATACTAACCTAAGGGAACCTAACATCTCGGATGATGTATTTTCCAACATTCCTGGCGGGTCTGCCCCTACTTCTCGGTGGGCACATTATATACGTCTATATCGTAATATAACCTAACCTAACCCATCTAGACCCTCGCTGGTAATATTTCACAAAATCCCGGTCGTGTCGTCCCGTACGTCTCGGTGCGGACATTATATACGTCTATAACGTTATATATCCTAAACTAAGGCAACTTAACATCTCGGATGTAGTATTTTCCAACATTCCTGGCGGGTCGGCCCCACTTCTCGGTGGGAACATTATATACGTCTATAACGTAATATAACCTAACCTAACCCATCTAGCCCCTCGCTGGTAATGTTTTACAGAATCTCGGTCGTGTCGTCCCGTATGTCTCGGCGCGGACATTATATACGTCTATAACTTTATGTATCCTAACCTAAGGCAACTTAACATCTGGGATGTAGTATTTTCCAACATTCCTGGCGGGTCGGCCCCAACTTCTCGGTGGGCACATTATATACGTCTATATCGTAATATAACCAAACCTAACCCATCTAGACCCTCGCTGGTAATGTTTTACAAAATCGCGGTCATGTCGGCCCGTACTTCTCGGTGGGGACATTATATACGTCTATAACGTTATATATACTAACCTAAGCGAACCTAACATCTCGGATGTAGTATTTCACAGCATTCCTGCCGGGTCGGCTCCACTTCTCGGTGGGAACATTATATACGTCTATAACGTAATATAACCTAACCTAACCCATCTAGCCCCTCGCTGGTAATGTTTTACAGAATTCCGGTCGTGTCGTCCCGTACGTCTCGGTGCGGACATTATATACGTCTATAACGTTATCTATCCTAACCTAAGGCAACTTAACATCTCGGATGTAGTATTATCCAACATTTCTTGCGGGACGGCCCCAACTTTTCGGTGGGCACATTATATACGTCTATATCGTAATATAACCTAACCTAACCCATCTAGACCCTCGCTGGTAATATTTCACAAAATCCCGGTCGTGTCGTCCCGTACATCGCGGTGCGGACATTATATACCTCTATAACGTTATATATCCTAACCTAAGGCAACTTAACATCTCGGATGTAGTATTTTCCAACATTCCTGGCGGGTCGGCCCCAACTTCTCGGTGGGCACATTATATACGTCTATATCGTAATATAACCTAACCTAACCCATCTAGACCCTCGCTGGTAATGTTTTACAAAATCCCGGTCGTGTCGTACCGTTCGTCTCGGTGCGGACATTATATACCTCTATAACGTTATATATCCTAACCTAAGGCAACTTAACATCTCGGATGTAGTATTTTCCAACATTCCTGGCAGGTCGGCCCCAACTTCTCGGTGGGCACATTATATACGTCTATATCGTAATATAACCTAACCTAACCCATCTAGACCCTCGCTGGTAATGTTTTACAAAACCCCGGTCGTGTCGTACCGTACGTCTCGGTGCGGACATTATATACGTCTATAACGTTATATAACCTAACCTAAGGCTACCTAACATCTCGAATGTAGTATTTCACAACATTCCTGGCGGGTCGGCCCCACTTTTCGGTGGGACCATTATATACGTCTATAACGTAATATAACCTAACCTAACCCTTCTAGCCCCTGGCTGGGAATGTTTTACAGAATCCCGGTCGTGTCGTACCGTACGTCTCGGTGCGGACATTATATTCGTCTATAACTTTATGTGTCCTAACCTAAGGCAACTTAACATCTAGGTTGTAGTATTTTCCAACATTCCTGGCGGGTCGGCCCCTACTTCTCGGTGGGCACATTATATACGTCTATATCGTAATATAACCTAACCTAACCCATCTAGACCCTCGCTTGTAATGTTTTACAAAATCCCGGTCTTGTCGGCCCGTGCTTCTCGCTGGGCACATTATATACATCTATACCGTAATATAACCTAACCTAACTCATCTAGACCCTCGCTGGTAATGTTTTACAAAATCCCGGTCGTGTCGGCCCGTACTTCTCGGTGGGGACATTATATACGTCTATAACGTTATATATCCTAACCTAAGGCGACATAACATCTCGGATGTAGTATTTTCCAACATTCCTGGCGGGTCGGCCCCATCTTCTCGGTGGGAACATTATATACGTCTATAACGTAACATAACCTAACCTAACCCATCTAGCCCCTAGCTGGGAATGTTTTACAAAATCCCGGTCGTGTCAGCCCGTACTTTTCCGTGGGGACATTATATACGTCTATAACGTTATATATCCTAATCTAAGGGAACCTAACACCGCGGATGTAGTATTTCACAACATTCCTGGCGGGTCCGCCCCACTTCTCGGTGGGAACATTATATACGTCTATATCGTAATATAACCTAACCTAACCCAGCTAGACCCTCGCTGGTAATGTTTTACAAAATCCCGGTCGTGTCGGCCCGTACTTCTCGGTGCGGACATTATATACCTCTATAACGTTATATACCCTAACCTAAGGCAACTTAACATCTCGGATGTAGTATTTTCCAACATTCCTGGCGGGTCCGCCCCACTTTTCGGTGGGAGCATTATATACGTCTATAACGTAATATAACCTAACCTAACCCATCTAGCCCCTAGCCGGGAATGTTTTACAAAATCCCGGTCGTGTCGGTCCGTGCTTCAAGGTGGGCACATTATATACATCTATATCGTAATATAACCTAACCTAACCCATCTAGACCCTCGCTGGTAATATTTCACAAAATCCCCGTCGTGTCGGCCCGTACTTCTCGGTGGGGACATTATATACGTCTATAACTTTATATATACTAACCTAAGGGAACCTAACATCTCGGATGATGTATTTTCCAACATTCCTGGCGGGTCTGCCCCTACTTCTCGGTGGGCACATTATATACGTCTATATCGTAATATAACCTAACCTAACCCATCTAGACCCTCGCTGGTAATATTTCACAAAATCCCGGTCGTGTCGTCCCGTACGTCTCGGTGCGGACATTATATACGTCTATAACGTTATATATCCTAAACTAAGGCAACTTAACATCTCGGATGTAGTATTTTCCAACATTCCTGGCGGGTCGGCCCCACTTCTCGGTGGGAACATTATATACGTCTATAACGTAATATAACCTAACCTAACCCATCTAGCCCCTCGCTGGTAATGTTTTACAGAATCTCGGTCGTGTCGTCCCGTATGTCTCGGCGCGGAATTTATATACGTCTATAACTTTATGTATCCTAACCTAAGGCAACTTAACATCTGGGATGTAGTATTTTCCAACATTCCTGGCGGGTCGGCCCCAACTTCTCGGTGGGCACATTATATACGTCTATATCGTAATATAACCAAACCTAACCCATCTAGACCCTCGCTGGTAATGTTTTACAAAATCGCGGTCATGTCGGCCCGTACTTCTCGGTGGGGACATTATATACGTCTATAACGTTATATATACTAACCTAAGCGAACCTAACATCTCGGATGTAGTATTTCACAGCATTCCTGCCGGGTCGGCTCCACTTCTCGGTGGGAACATTATATACGTCTATAACGTAATATAACCTAACCTAACCCATCTAGCCCCTCGCTGGTAATGTTTTACAGAATTCCGGTCGTGTCGTCCCGTACGTCTCGGTGCGGACATTATATACGTCTATAACGTTATCTATCCTAACCTAAGGCAACTTAACATCTCGGATGTAGTATTATCCAACATTTCTTGCGGGACGGCCCCAACTTTTCGGTGGGCACATTATATACGTCTATATCGTAATATAACCTAACCTAACCCATCTAGACCCTCGCTGGTAATATTTCACAAAATCCCGGTCGTGTCGTCCCGTACATCGCGGTGCGGACATTATATACCTCTATAACGTTATATATCCTAACCTAAGGCAACTTAACATCTCGGATGTAGTATTTTCCAACATTCCTGGCGGGTCGGCCCCAACTTCTCGGTGGGCACATTATATACGTCTATATCGTAATATAACCTAACCTAACCCATCTAGACCCTCGCTGGTAATGTTTTACAAAATCCCGGTCGTGTCGTACCGTTCGTCTCGGTGCGGACATTATATACGTCTATAACGTTATATATCCTAACCTAAGGCAACTTAACATCTCGGATGTAGTATTTTCCAGCATTTCTGGCGGGACGGCCCCAACTTTTCGGTGGGCACATTATATACGTCTATATCGTAATATAACCTAACCTAACCCATCTAGACCCTCGCTTATAATGTTTTACAAAATCCCAGTCGTGTCGGCCCGTACTTCTCGGTGGGGACATTATATACGTCTATAACGTTATATAACCTAACCTAAGGCTACCTAACATCTCGAATGTAGTATTTCACAACATTCCTGGCGGGTCCGCCCCACTTCTCGGTGGGAACATTATATACGTCTATAACGTAATATAACCTAACCTAACCCATTTTGCTCCTCGGTGATAGTTTTTACAGAAACCCGGCCGTGTCGTCCCGGACGTCTCGGTAGGGACATTGTATGCATCTGTAACGTTATATACCCTAACCTAAGGCAACCTAACATCTCGAATGTAGTATTTCACAACATTCCTGGCGGGTCCGCCCCACTTTTCGGTGGGAACATTATATACGTCTATAACGTAATATAACCTAACCTAACCCATCTAGCCCCTCGCTGGTAATGTTTTACAGAATCTCGGTCGTGTCGTCCCGTATGTCTCGGTGCGGACATTATATACGTCTATAACTTTATGTATCCTAACCTAAGGCAACTTAACATCTGGGATGTAGTATTGTCCAACATTCCTGGCGGGTCGGCCCCAACTTCTCGGTGGGCACATTATATACGTCTATATCGTAATATAACCAAACCTAAACCATCTAGACCCTCGCTGGTAATGTTTTACAAAATCCCGGTCGTGCCGGCCCGTACTTCTCGGTGGGGACATTATATACGTCTATAACGTTATATATACTAACCTAAGGGAACCTAACATCTCGGATGTAGTATTTCACAACATTCCTGGCGGGTCGGCCCCACTTCTCGGTGGGAACATTATATACGTCTATAACGTAATATAACCTAACCTAACCGATCTCTGCCCCTCGCTGGTAATGTTTTACAAAATCCCGGTCGTGTCGTACCGTACGTCTCGGTGCGGACATTATATACGTCTATAACGTTATATAACCTAACCTAAGGCAACTTAACATCTCGGATGTAGTATTTCACAACATTCCTGGCGGGTCGGCTCCACTTCTCGGTGGGAACATTATATACTTCTACAACGTAATATAACCTAACCTAACCCATCTAGCCCCTCGCTGGTAATGTTTTACAGAATTCCGGTCGTGTCGTCCCGTACGTCTCGGTGCGGACATTATATACGTCTATAACGTTATCTATCCTAACCTAAGGCAACTTAACATCTGGGATGTAGTATTTTCCAACATTCCTGGCGGGTCAGCCCCAACTTCTCGGTGGGCACATTATATACGTCTATATCGTAATATAACCAAACCTAAACCATCTAGACCCTCGCTGGTAATGTTTTACAAAATTCCGGTCGTGTCGGCCCGTACTTCTCGGTGGGGACATTATATACGTCTATAACGTTATATATACTAGCCTAAGGGAACCTAACATCTCGGATGTTGTATTTTCCAACATTCCTGGCGGGTCGGCCCCTACTTCTCGGTGGGCACATTATATACGTCTATATCGTAATATAACCTAACCTAACCCATCTAGACCCTCGCTGGTAATATTTCACAAAATCCCGGTCGTGTCGTCCCGTACGTCTCGGTGCGGACATTATATACGTCTATAACGTTATATATCCTAACCTAAGGTAACTTAACATCTCGAATGTAGTATTTCACAACATTCCTGGCGGGTCCGCCCCACTTCTCGGTGGGAACATTATATACGTCTATAACGTAATATAACCTAACCTAACCCATCTAGCCCCTCGCTGGTAATGTTTTACAGAATCTCGGTCGTGTCGTCCCGTATGTCTCGGTGCGGACATTATATACGTCTATAACTTTATGTATCCTAACCTAAGGCAACTTAACATCTGGGATGTAGTATTTTCCAACATTCCTGGCGGGTCGGCCCCAACTTCTCGGTGGGCACATTATATACGTCTATATCGTAATATAACCAAACCTAACCCATCTAGACGCTCGCTGGTAATGTTTTACAAAATCCCGGTCATGTCGGCCCGTACGTCTCGGTGGGGACATTATATACGTCTATAACGTAATATAACCTAACCTAAGGCAACTCAACATCTCGGATGTAGTATTTTCCAACATTCCTGGCGGGTCGGCCCCACTTCTCGGTGGGAACATTATATACGTCTATAACGTAATATAACCTAACCTAACCGATCTAGCCCCTCGCTGGTAATGTTTTACAGAATCCCGGTCGTGTCGTCCCGTACGTCTCGGTGCGGACATTATATACGTCTATAACGTTATATATCCTAACCTAAGGCAACTTAACATCTCGGATGTAGTATTTTCCAACATTCCTGGCGGGTCGGCACCAACTTCTCGGTGGGCACATTATATACGTCTATATCGTAATATAACCTAACCTAGCCCATCTAGACCCTCGCTGGTAATGTTTTACAGAATCTCGGTCGTGTCGTCCCGTATGCCTCGGTGCGGACATTATATACGTCTATAACTTTATGTATCCTAACCTAAGGCAACTTAACATCTGGGATGTAGTATTTTCCAACATTCCTGGCGGGCCGGCCCCAACTTCTCGGTGGGCACATTATATACGTCTATATCGTAATATAACCAAACCTAACCCATATAGACGCTCGCTGGTAATGTTTTACAAAATCCCGGTCATGTCGGCCCGTACGTCTCGGTGGGGACATTATATACGTCTATAACGTAATATAACCTAACCTAAGGCAACTCAACATCTCGGATGTAGTATTTTCCAACATTCCTGGCGGGTCGGCCCCACTTCTCGGTGGGAACATTATATACGTCTATAACGTAATATAACCTAACCTAACCGATCTAGCCCCTCGCTGGTAATGTTTTACAGAATCCCGGTTGTGTCGTCCCGTACGTCTCGGTGCGGACATTATATACGTCTATAACGTTATATATCCTAACCTAAGGCAACTTAACATCTCGGATGTAGTATTTTCCAACATTCCTGGCGGGTCGGCACCAACTTCTCGGTGGGCACATTATATACGTCTATATCGTAATATAACCTAACCTAGCCCATCTAGACCCTCGCTGGTAATGTTTTACAAAATCCCGGTCGTGTCGTACCGTACGTCTCGGTGCGGACATTATATGCGTCTATAACGTTATATAACCTAACCTAAGGCAACTTAACATCTCGGATGTAGTATTTCACAACATTCCTGGCGGGTCGGCTCCACTTCTCGGTGGGAACATTATATACTCCTATAACGTAATATAACCTAACCTAACCCATCTAGCCCCTCGCTGGTAATGTTTTACAGAATTCCGGTCGTGTCGTCCTGTACGTCTCGGTGCGGACATTATATACGTCTATAACGTTATCTATCCTAACCTAAGGCAACTTAACATCTGGGATGTAGTATTTTCCAACATTCCTGGCGGGTCCGCCCCACTTTTCGGTGGGAACATTATATACGTCTATAACGTAATATAACCTAACCTAACCCATCTAGCCCCTCGCTGGTAATGTTTTACAGAATCTCGGTCGTGTCGTCCCGTATGTCTCGGTGCGGACATTATATACGTCTATAACTTTATGTATCCTAACCTAAGGCAACTTAACATCTGGGATGTAGTATTTTCCAACATTCCTGGCGAGCCGGCCCCAACTTCTCGGTGGGCACATTATATACGTCTATATCGTAATATAACCAAACCTAACCCATATAGACGCTCGCTGGTAATGTTTTACAAAATCCCGGTCATGTCGGCCCGTACGTCTCGGTGGGGACATTATATACGTCTATAACGTAATATAACCTAACCTAAGGCTACCTAACATCTTGAATGTAGTATTTCACAACATTCCTGGCGGGTCCGCCCCACTTCTCGGTGGGAACATTATATACGTCTATAACGTAATATAACCTAACCTAACCCATTTTGCTCCTCGGTGATAGTTTTTACAGAAACCCGGCCGTGTCGTCCCGGACGTCTCGGTAGGGACATTGTATGCATCTGTAACGTTATATACCCTAACCTAAGGCAACCTAACATCTCGAATGTAGTATTTCACAACATTCCTGGCGGGTCCGCCCCACTTTTCGGTGGGAACATTATATACGTCTATAACGTAATATAACCTAACCTAACCCATCTAGCCCCTCGCTGGTAATGTTTTACAGAATCTCGGTCGTGTCGTCCCGTATGTCTCGGTGCGGACATTATATACGTCTATAACTTTATGTATCCTAACCTAAGGCAACTTAACATCTGGGATGTAGTATTGTCCAACATTCCTGGTGGGTCGGCCCCAACTTCTCAGTGGGCACATTATATACGTCTATATCGTAATATAACCAAACCTAAACCATCTAGACCCTCGCTGGTAATGTTTTACAAAATCCCGGTCGTGCCGGCCCGTACTTCTCGGTGGGGACATTATATACGTCTATAACGTTATATATACTAACCGAAGGGAACCTAACATCTCGGATGTAGTATTTCACAACATTCCTGGCGGGTCGGCCCCACTTCTCGGTGGGAACATTATATACGTCTATAACGTAATATAACCTAACCTAACCGATCTCTGCCCCTCGCTGGTAATGTTTTACAAAATCCCGGTCGTGTCGTACCGTACGTCTCGGTGCGGACATTATATACGTCTATAACGTTATATAACCTAACCTAAGGCAACTTAACATCTCGGATGTAGTATTTCACAACATTCCTGGCGGGTCGGCTCCACTTCTCGGTGGGAACATTATATACTTCTACAACGTAATATAACCTAACCTAACCCATCTAGCCCCTCGCTGGTAATGTTTTACAGAATTCCGGTCGTGTCGTCCCGTACGTCTCGGTGCGGACATTATATACGTCTATAACGTTATATATCCTAACCTAAGGCAACTTAACATCTCGGATGTAGTATTTTCCAACATTCCTGGCGGGTCGGCACCAACTTCTCGGTGGGCACATTATATACGTCTATATCGTAATATAACCTAACCTAGCCCATCTAGACCCTCGCTGGTAATGTTTTACAAAATCCCGGTCGTGTCGTACCGTACGTCTCGGTGCGGACATTATATACGTCTATAACGTTATATATCCTAACCTAAGGCAACTTAACATCTGGGATGTAGTATTTTCCAACATTCCTGGCGGGTCAGCCCCAACTTCTCGGTGGGCACATTATATACGTCTATATCGTAATATAACCAAACCTAAACCATCTAGACCCTCGCTGGTAATGTTTTACAAAATTCCGGTCGTGTCGGCCCGTACTTCTCGGTGGGGACATTATATACGTCTATAACGTTATATATACTAGCCTAAGGGAACCTAACATCTCGGATGTAGTATTTTCCAACATTCCTGGCGGGTCGGCCCCACTTCTCGGTGGGAACATTACATACGTCTATAACGTAATATAACCTAACCTAACCGATCTAGCCCCTCGCTGGTAATGTTTTACAGAATCCCGGTCGTGTCGTCCCGTACGTCTCGGTGCGGACATTATATACGTCTATAACGTTATATATCCTAACCTAAGGCAACTTAACATCTCGGATGTAGTATTTTCCAACATTCCTGGCGGGTCGGCACCAACTTCTCGGTGGGCACATTATATACGTCTATATCGTAATATAACCTAACCTAGCCCATCTAGACCCTCGCTGGTAATGTTTTACAAAATCCCGGTCGTGTCGTACCGTACGTCTCGGTGCGGACATTATATACGTCTATAACGTTATATAACCTAACCTAAGGCAACTTAACATCTCGGATGTAGTATTTCACAACATTCCTGGCGGGTCGGCTCCACTTCTCGGTGGGAACATTATATACTTCTATAACGTAATATAACCTAACCTAACCCATCTAGCCCCTCGCTGGTAATGTTTTACAGAATTCCGGTCGTGTCGTCCTGTACGTCTCGGTGCGGACATTATATACGTCTATAACGTTATATATACTAACCTAAGGGAACCTAACATCTCGGATGTAGTATTTCACAACATTCCTGGCGGGTCGGCCCCACTTCTCGGTGGGAACATTATATACGTCTATATCGTAATATAACCTAACCTAGCCCATCTAGACCCTCGCTGGTAATGTTTTACAAAATCCCGGTCGTGTCGTACCGTACGTCTCGGTGCGGACATTATATACGTCTATAACGTTATATAACCTAACCTAAGGCAACTTAACATCTCGGATGTAGTATTTCACAACATTCCTGGCGGGTCGGCTCCACTTCTCGGTGGGAACATTATATACTTCTATAACGTAATATAACCTAACCTAACCCATCTAGCCCCTCGCTGGTAATGTTTTACAGAATTCCGGTCGTGTCGTCCTGTACGTCTCGGTGCGGACATTATATACGTCTATAACGTTATCTATCCTAACCTAAGGCAACTTAACATCTCGGATGTAGTATTTTCCAGCATTTCTGGCGGGACGGCCCCAACTTTTCGGTGGGCACATTATATACGTCTATATCGTAATATAACCTAACCTAACCCATCTAGACCCTCGCTGGTAATGTTTTACAAAATCCCGGTCGTGTCGGCCCGTACTTCTCGGTGGGGACATTATATACGTCTATAACGTTATATAACCTAACCTAAGGCTACCTAACATCTCGAATGTAGTATTTCACAACATTCCTGGCGGGTCCGCCCCACTTCTCGGTGGGAACATTATATACGTCTATAACGTAATATAACCTAACCTAACCCATTTTGCTCCTCGGTGATAGTTTTTACAGAAACCCGGCCGTGTCGTCCCGGACGTATCGGTAGGGACATTGTATGCATCTGTAACGTTATATACCCTAACCTAAGGCAACCTAACATCTCGAATGTAGTATTTCACAACATTCCTGGCGGGTCCGCCCCACTTTTCGGTGGGAACATTATATACGTCTATAACGTAATATAACCTAACCTAACCCATCTAGCCCCTCGCTGGGAATGTTTTACAGAATCTCGGTCGTGTCGTCCCGTATGTCTCGGTGCGGACATTATATACGTCTATAACTTTATGTATACCAACCTAAGGCAACTTAACATCTGGGATGTAGTATTGTCCAACATTCCTGGCGGGTCGGCCCCAACTTCTCGGTGGGCACATTATATACGTCTATATCGTAATATAACCAAACCTAAACCATCTAGACCCTCGCCGGTAATGTTTTACAAAATCCCGGTCGTGCCGGCCCGTACTTCTCGGTGGGGACATTGTATACGTCTATAACGTTATATATACTAACCTAAGGGAACCTAACATCTCGGATGTAGTATTTCACAACATTCCTGGCGGGTCGGCCCCACTTCTCGGTGGGAACATTATATACGTCTATAACGTAATATAACCTAACCTAACCGATCTCTGCCCCTCGCTGGTAATGTTTTACAGAATCTCGGTCGTGTCGTCCCGTATGTCTCGGTGCGGACATTATATACGTCTATAACTTTATGTGTCCAAACCTAAGGGAACATAACATCTCGGATGTAGTATTTCACAACATTCCTGGCGGGTCGGCTCCACTTCTCGGTGGGAACATTATATACTTCTATAACGTAATATAACCTAACCTAACCCATCTAGCCCCTCGCTGGTAATGTTTTACAGAATTCCGGTCGTGTCGTCCTGTACGTCTCGGTGCGGACATTATATACGTCTATAACGTTATCTATCCTAACCTAAGGCAACTTAACATCTCGGATGTAGTATTTTCCAGCATTTCTGGCGGGACGGCCCCAACTTTTCGGTGGGCACATTATATACGTCTATATCGTAATATAACCTAACCTAACCCATCTAGACCCTCGCTGGTAATGTTTTACAAAATCCCGGTCGTGTCGTCCCGTATGTCTCGGTGCGGACATTATATACGTCTATAACTTTATGTATCCTAACCTAAGGCAACTTAACATCTGGGATGTAGTATTGTCCAACATTCCTGGCGGGTCGGCCCCAACTTCTCAGTGGGCACATTATATACGTCTATATCGTAATATAACCAAACCTAAACCATCTAGACCCTCGCCGGTAATGTTTTACAAAATCCCGGTCGTGCCGGCCCGTACTTCTCGGTGGGCACATTATATACGTCTATATCGTAATATAACCAAACCTAAACCATCTAGACCCTCGCTGGTAATGTTTTACAAAATCCCGGTCGTGTCGGCCCGTACTTCTCGGTGGGGACATTATATACGTCTATAACGTTATATATACTAACCTAAGGGAACCTAACATCTCGGATGTAGTATTTCACAACATTCCTGGCGGGTCGGCTCCACTTCTCGGTGGGAACATTATATACGTCTATAACGTAATATAACCTAACCTAACCCATCTAGCCCCTCGCTGGTAATGTTTTACAGAATTCCGGTCGTGTCGTCCCGTACGTCTCGGTGCGGACATTATATACGTCTATAACGTTATCTATCCTAACCTAAGGCAACTTAACATCTCGGATGTAGTATTATCCAACATTTCTTGCGGGACGGCCCCAACTTTTCGGTGGGCACATTATATACGTCTATATCGTAATATAACCTAACCTAACCCATCTAGGCCCTCGCTGGTAATATTTCACAAAATCCCGGTCGTGTCGTCCAGTACGTCTCGGTGCGGACATTATATACGTCTATAACTTTATGTATCCTAACCTAAGGCAACTTAACATCTGGGATGTAGTATTTTCCAACATTCCTGGCGGGTCGGCCCCAACTTCTCGGTGGGCACATTATATACGTCTATATCGTAATATAACCAAACCTAACCCATCTAGACGCTCGCTGGTAATGTTTTACAAAATCCCGGTCATGTCGGCCCGTACGTTTCGGTGGGGACATTATATACGTCTATAACGTAATATAACCTAACCTAAGGCAACTCAACATCTCGGATGTAGTATTTTCCAACATTCCTGGCGGGTCGGCCCCACTTCTCGGTGGGAACATTACATACGTCTATAACGTAATATAACCTAACCTAACCGATCTAGCCCCTCGCTGGTAATGTTTTACAGAATCCCGGTCGTGTCGTCCCGTACGTCTCGGTGCGGACATTATATACGTCTATAACGTTATATATCCTAACCTAAGGCAACTTAACATCTCGGATGTAGTATTTTCCAACATTCCTGGCGGGTCGGCACCAACTTCTCGGTGGGCACATTATATACGTCTATATCGTAATATAACCTAACCTAGCCCATCTAGACCCTCGCTGGTAATGTTTTACAAAATCCCGGTCGTGTCGTACCGTACGTCTCGGTGCGGACATTATATACGTCTATAACGTTATATAACCTAACCTAAGGCAACTTAACATCTCGGATGTAGTATTTCACAACATTCCTGGCGGGTCGGCTCCACTTCTCGGTGGGAACATTATATACTTCTATAACGTAATATAACCTAACCTAACCCATCTAGCCCCTCGCTGGTAATGTTTTACAGAATTCCGGTCGTGTCGTCCTGTACGTCACGGTGCGTACATTATATACGTCTATAACTTTATCTATCCTAACCTAAGGCAACTCAACATCTCGGATGTAGTATTTTCCAGCATTTCTGGCGGGACGGCCCCAACTTTTCGGTGGGCACATTATATACGTCTATATCGTAATATAACCTAACCTAACCCATCTAGACCCTCGCTGGTAATGTTTTACAAAATCCCGGTCGTGTCGGCCCGTACTTCTCGGTGGGGACATTATATACGTCTATAACGTTATATATACTAACCTAAGGGAACCTAACATCTCGGATGTAGTATTTCACAACATTCCTGGCGGGTCGGCCCCACTTCTCGGTGGGAACATTATATACGTCTATATCGTAATATAACCTAACCTAACCCATCTAGCCCCTCGCTGGTAATGTTTTACAGAATTCCGGTCGTGTCGTCCTGAACGTCTCGGTGCGGACATTATATACGTCTATAACGTTATCTATCCTAACCTAAGGCAACTTAACATCTCGGATGTAGTATTTTCCAGCATTTCTGGCGGGACGGCCCCAACTTTTCGGTGGGCACATTATATACGTCTATATCGTAATATAACCTAACCTAACCCATCTAGACCCTCGCTGGTAATGTTTTACAAAATCCCGGTCGTGTCGGCCCGTACTTCTCGGTGGGGACATTATATACGTCTATAACGTTATATAACCTAACCTAAGGCTACCTAACATCTCGAATGTAGTATTTCACAACATTCCTGGCGGGTCCGCCCCACTTCTCGGTGGGAACATTATATACGTCTATAACGTAATATAACCTAACCTAACCCATCTAGCCCCTCGCTGGTAATGTTTTACAGAATCTCGGTCGTGTCGTCCCGTATGTCTCGGTGCGGACATTATATACGTCTATAACTTTATGTATCCTAACCTAAGGCAACTTAACATCTGGGATGTAGTATTTTCCAACATTCCTGGCGGGTCGGCCCCAACTTCTCGGTGGGCACATTATATACGTCTATATCGTAATATAACCAAACCTAACCCATCTAGACGCTCGCTGGTAATGTTTTACAAAATCCCGGTCATGTCGGCCCGTACGTTTCGGTGGGGACATTATATACGTCTATAACGTAATATAACCTAACCTAAGGCAACTCAACATCTCGGATGTAGTATTTTCCAACATTCCTGGCGGGTCGGCCCCACTTCTCGGTGGGAACATTATATACGTCTATAACGTAATATAACCTAACCTAACCGATCTAGCCCCTCGCTGGTAATGTTTTACAGAATCCCGGTCGTGTCGTCCCGTACGTCTCGGTGCGGACATTATATACGTCTATAACGTTATATATCCTAACCTAAGGCAACTTAACATCTCGGATGTAGTATTTTCCAACATTCCTGGCGGGTCGGCACCAACTTCTCGGTGGGCACATTATATACGTCTATATCGTAATATAACCTAACCTAGCCCATCTAGACCCTCGCTGGTAATGTTTTACAAAATCCCGGTCGTGTCGTACCGTACGTCTCGGTGCGGACATTATATACGTCTATAACGTTATATAACCAAACCTAAGGCAACTTAACATCTCGGATGTAGTATTTCACAACATTCCTGGCGGGTCGGCTCCACTTCTCGGTGGGAACATTATATACTTCTATAACGTAATATAACCTAACCTAACCCATCTAGCCCCTCGCTGGTAATGTTTTACAGAATTCCGGTCGTGTCGTCCTGTACGTCTCGGTGCGGACATTATATACGTCTATAACGTTATATATCCTAACCTAAGGCAACTTAACATCTCGGATGTAGTATTTTCCAACATTCCTGGCGGGTCGGCACCAACTTCTCGGTGGGCACATTATATACGTCTATATCGTAATATAACCTAACCTAGCCCATCTAGACCCTCGCTGGTAATGTTTTACAAAATCCCGGTCGTGTCGTACCGTACGTCTCGGTGCGGACATTATGTACGTCTATAACGTTATATAACCTAACCTAAGGCAACTTAACATCTCGGATGTAGTATTTCACAACATTCCTGGCGGGTCGGCTCCACTTCTCGGTGGGAACATTATATACTTCTATAACGTAATATAACCTAACCTAACCCATCTAGCCCCTCGCTGGTAATGTTTTACAGAATTCCGGTCGTGTCGTCCTGTACGTCTCGGTGCGGACATTATATACGTCTATAACGTTATCTATCCTAACCTAAGGCAACTTAACATCTCGGATGTAGTATTTTCCAGCATTTCTGGCGGGACGGCCCCAACTTTTCGGTGGGCACATTATATACGTCTATATCGTAATATAACCTAACCTAACCCATCTAGACCCTCGCTGGTAATGTTTTACAAAATCCCGGTCGTGTCGGCCCGTACTTCTCGGTGGGGACATTATATACGTCTATAACGTTATATAACCTAACCTAAGGCTACCTAACATCTCGAATGTAGTATTTCACAACATTCCTGGCGGGTCCGCCCCACTTCTCGGTGGGAACATTATATACGTCTATAACGTAATATAACCTAACCTAACCCATTTTGCTCCTCGGTGATAGTTTTTACAGAAACCCGGCCGTGTCGTCCCGGACGTATCGGTAGGGACATTGTATGCATCTGTAACGTTATATACCCTAACCTAAGGCAACCTAACATCTCGAATGTAGTATTTCACAACATTCCTGGCGGGTCCGCCCCACTTTTCGGTGGGAACATTATATACGTCTATAACGTAATATAACCTAACCTAACCCATCTAGCCCCTCGCTGGGAATGTTTTACAGAATCTCGGTCGTGTCGTCCCGTATGTCTCGGTGCGGACATTATATACGTCTATAACTTTATGTATCCCAACCTAAGGCAACTTAACATCTGGGATGTAGTATTGTCCAACATTCCTGGCGGGTCGGCCCCAACTTCTCGGTGGGCACATTATATACGTCTATATCGTAATATAACCAAACCTAAACCATCTAGACCCTCGCCGGTAATGTTTTACAAAATCCCGGTCGTGCCGGCCCGTACTTCTCGGTGGGGACATTGTATACGTCTATAACGTTATATATACTAACCTAAGGGAACCTAACATCTCGGATGTAGTATTTCACAACATTCCTGGCGGGTCGGCCCCACTTCTCGGTGGGAACATTATATACGTCTATAACGTAATATAACCTAACCTAACCGATCTCTGCCCCTCGCTGGTAATGTTTTACAGAATCTCGGTCGTGTCGTCCCGTATGTCTCGGTGCGGACATTATATACGTCTATAACTTTATGTGTCCAAACCTAAGGGAACATAACATCTCGGATGTAGTATTTCACAACATTCCTGGCGGGTCGGCTCCACTTCTCGGTGGGAACATTATATACTTCTATAACGTAATATAACCTAACCTAACCCATCTAGCCCCTCGCTGGTAATGTTTTACAGAATTCCGGTCGTGTCGTCCTGTACGTCTCGGTGCGGACATTATATACGTCTATAACGTTATCTATCCTAACCTAAGGCAACTTAACATCTCGGATGTAGTATTTTCCAGCATTTCTGGCGGGACGGCCCCAACTTTTCGGTGGGCACATTATATACGTCTATATCGTAATATAACCTAACCTAACCCATCTAGACCCTCGCTGGTAATGTTTTACAAAATCCCGGTCGTGTCGTCCCGTATGTCTCGGTGCGGACATTATATACGTCTATAACTTTATGTATCCTAACCTAAGGCAACTTAACATCTGGGATGTAGTATTGTCCAACATTCCTGGCGGGTCGGCCCCAACTTCTCGGTGGGCACATTATATACGTCTATATCGTAATATAACCAAACCTAAACCATCTAGACCCTCGCCGGTAATGTTTTACAAAATCCCGGTCGTGCCGGCCCGTACTTCTCGGTGGGCACATTATATACGTCTATATCGTAATATAACCAAACCTAAACCATCTAGACCCTCGCTGGTAATGTTTTACAAAATCCCGGTCGTGTCGGCCCGTACTTCTCGGTGGGGACATTATATACGTCTATAACGTTATATATACTAACCTAAGGGAACCTAACATCTCGGATGTAGTATTTCACAACATTCCTGGCGGGTCGGCTCCACTTCTCGGTGGGAACATTATATACGTCTATAACGTAATATAACCTAACCTAACCCATCTAGCCCCTCGCTGGTAATGTTTTACAGAATTCCGGTCGTGTCGTCCCGTACGTCTCGGTGCGGACATTATATACGTCTATAACGTTATCTATCCTAACCTAAGGCAACTTAACATCTCGGATGTAGTATTATCCAACATTTCTTGCGGGACGGCCCCAACTTTTCGGTGGGCACATTATATACGTCTATATCGTAATATAACCTAACCTAACCCATCTAGGCCCTCGCTGGTAATATTTCACAAAATCCCGGTCGTGTCGTCCAGTACGTCTCGGTGCGGACATTATATACCTCTATAACGTTATATATCCTAACCTAAGGCAACTTAACATCTCGGATGTAGTATTTTCCAACATTCCTGGCGGGTCGGCCCCAACTTCTCGGTGGGCACATTATATACGTCTATATCGTAATATGACCCAACCTAACCCATCTAGACCCTCGCTGGTAATGTTTTACAAAATCCCGGTCGTGTCGTACCGTACGTCTCGGTGCGGACATTATATACGTCTATAACGTTACATAACCTAACCTAAGGCTACCTAACATCTCGAATGTAGTATTTCACAAAATTCCTGGCGGGTCGGCCTCACTTCTCGGTGGGAACATTATATACGTCTATAACGTAATATAACCTAACCTAACCGATCTATCCCCTCGCTGGTAATGTTTTACAGAATCCCGGTCGTGTCGTCGCGTACGTCTCGGTGCGGACATTATATACGTCTATAACGTTATATATCCTAACCTAAGGCAACTTAACATCTCGGATGTAGTATTTTCCAACATTCCTGGCGGGTCGGCCCCACTTCTCGGTGGGAACATTATATACGTCTATAACGTAATATAACCTAACCTAACCGATCTAGCCCCTCGCTGGTAATGTTTTACAGAATCCCGGTCGTGTCGTCGCGTACGTCTCGGTGCGGACATTATATACGTCTATAACGTTATATATCCTAACCTAAGGCAACTTAACATCTCGGATGTAGTATTTCACAACATTCCTGCCGGGTCGGCTCCACTTCTCGGTGGGAACATTATATACGTCTATAACGTAATATAACCTAACCTAACCCATTTAGCCCCCCGCTGGTAATGTTTCACAGAATTCCGGTCGTGTCGTCGCGTACGTCTCGGTGCGGACATTATATACGTCTATAACGTTATATGTCCTAACCTAAGGGAACCTAACATTTCGGATGTTGTATTTTCCAACATTCCTGGCGGGTCTGCCCCTACTTCTCGGTGGGCACATTATATACGTCTATATCGTAATATAACCTAACCTAACCCATCTAGACCCTCGCTGGTAATATTTCACAAAATCCCGGTCGTGTCGTCCCGTACGTCTCGGTGCGGACATTATATACGTCTATAACGTTATATATCCTAACCTAAGGCAACTTAACATCTCGGATGTAGTATTTTCCAACATTCCTGGCGGGTCGGCCCCACTTCTCGGTGGGAACATTATATACGTCTATAACGTAATATAACCTAACCTAACCGATCTAGCCCCTCGCTGGTAATGTTTTACAGAATCCCGGTCGTGTCGTCCCGTACGTCTCGGTGCGGACATTATATACGTCTATAACGTTATATATCCTAACCTAAGGCAACTTAACATCTCGGATGTAGTATTTTCCAACATTCCTGGCGGGTCGGCCCCAACTTCTCGGTGGGCACATTATATACGTCTATATCGTAATATAACCTAACCTAACCCATCTAGACCCTCGCTGGTAATGTTTTACAAAATCCCGGTCGTGTCGTCCCGTACGTCTCGGTGCGGACATTATATACGTCTATAACGTTATATATCCTAAAATAAGGCAACTTAACATCTCGGATGTAGTATTTTCCAACATTCCTGGCGGGTCGGCCCCAACTTCTCGGTGGGCACATTATATACGTCTATATCGTAATATAACCTAACCTAACCCATCTAGACCCTCGCTGGTAATGTTTTACAAAATCCCGGTCGTGTCGTACCGTTCGTCTCGGTGCGGACATTATATACGTCTATAACGTTATATAACCTAACCTAAGGCTACCTAACATCTCGAATGTAGTATTTCACAACATTCCTGGCGGGTCGGCCCCACTTCTCGGTGGGAACATTATATACGTCTATAACGTAATATAACCTAACCTAACCGATCTAGCCCCTCGCTGGTAATGTTTTACAGAATCCCGGTCGTGTCGTCGCGTACGTCTCGGTGCGGACATTATATACGTCTATAACGTTATATATCCTAACCTAAGGCAACTTAACATCTCGGATGTAGTATTATCCAACATTTCTTGCGGGACGGCCCCAACTTTTCGGTGGGCACATTATATACGTCTATATCGTAATATAACCTAACCTAACCCATCTAGGCCCTCGCTGGTAATATTTCACAAAATCCCGGTCGTGTCGTCCAGTACGTCTCGGTGCGGACATTATATACCTCTATAACGTTATATATCCTAACCTAAGGCAACTTAACATCTCGGATGTAGTATTTTCCAACATTCCTGGCGGGTCGGCCCCAACTTCTCGGTGGGCACATTATATACGTCTATATCGTAATATAACCTAACCTAACCCATCTAGACCCTCGCTGGTAATGTTTTACAAAATCCCGGTCGTGTCGTACCGTACGTCTCGGTGCGGACATTATATACGTCTATAACGTTATATAACCTAACCTAAGGCTACCTAACATCTCGAATGTAGTATTTCACAACATTCCTGGCGGGTCGGCCCCACTTCTCGGTGGGAACATTATATACGTCTATAACGTAATATAACCTAACCTAACCGATCTAGCCCCTCGCTGGTAATGTTTTACAGAATCCCGGGCGTGTCGTCGCGTACGCCTCGGTGCGGACATTATATACGTCTATAACTTTATATATCCTAACCTAAGGCAACTTAACATCTCGGATGTAGTATTTCACAACATTCCTGGCGGGTCGGCTCCACTTCTCGGTGGGGACATTGTATACGTTGATAACGTTATATACCCTAACCTAAGGGAACCTAACATCTTGGATGTAGTATTTTCCAACATTCCTGGCGGGTCGGCCCCACTTCTCGGTGGGAACATTATATACGTCTATAACTTAATATAACCTAACCTAACCCATCTAGCCCCTCGCTGGTAATGTTTTACAGAATCTCGGTCGTGTCGTCCCGTATGTCTCGGTGCGGACATTATATACGTCTATAACTTTATGTGTCCAAACCTAAGGGAACCTAACATCGCGGATGTAGTATTTCACAACATTCCTGGCTGGTCGGCGCGAATTCTCGGTGGGAACATTATATACGTCTATGTCGTAATATAACCTAACCTAACCCATTTAGACCCTCGCTGGTAATACTTCACAAAATCCCGGTCGTGTCGTCCCGTATGTCTCGGTGCGGACATTATATACGTCTATAACGTTATATACCCTAACCTAAGGCAACTTAACATCTCGGATGTAGTATTTTCCAACATTCCTGGCGGGTTCGCCCCACTTTTCGGTGGGACCATTATATACGTCTATAACGTAATATAACCTAACCTAACCCATCTAGCCCCTAGCCGGGAATGTTTTACAAAATCCCGGTCGTGTCGGCCCGTGCTTCAAGGTGGGCACATTATATACATCTATATCGTAATATAACCTAACCTAACTCATCTAGACCCTCGCTGGTAATGTTTTACAGAATCCCGCTCGTGTCGGCCCGTACTTCTCGGTGGGGACATTATATACGTCTATAACGTTATATAACCTAACCTAAGGCTACCTAACATCTCGAATGTAGTATTTCACAACATTCCTGGCGGGTCGGCCCCACTTCTCGGTGGGAACATTATATACGTCTATAACGTAATATAACCTAACCTAACCCATCTAGCCCCTCGCTGGTAATGTTTTACAAAATCCCGGTCGTGTCGTCCCGTACGTCTCGGTGCGGACATTATATACGTCTATAACGTTATATATCCTAACCTAAGGCAACTTAACATCTCGGATGTAGTATTTTCCAACATTCCTGGCGGGTCGGCCCCACTTCTCGGTGGGAACATTATATACGTCTATAACGTAATATAACCTAACCTAACCGATCTAGCCCCTCGCTGGTAATGTTTTACAGAATCCCGGTCGTGTCGTCCCGTACGTCTCGGTGCGGACATTATATACGTCTATAACGTTATATATCCTAACCTAAGGCAACTTAACATCTCGGATGTAGTATTTTCCAACATTCCTGGCGGGTCGGCCCCAACTTCTCGGTGGGCACATTATATACGTCTATATCGTAATATAACCTAACCTAACCCATCTAGACCCTCGCTGGTAATGTTTTACAAAATCCCGGTCGTGTCGTACCGTTCGTCTCGGTGCGGACATTATATACGTCTATAACGTTATATAACCTAACCTAAGGCTACCTAACATCTCGAATGTAGTATTTCACAACATTCCTGGCGGGTCGGCCCCACTTCTCGGTGGGAACATTATATACGTCTATAACGTAATATAACCTAACCTAACCGATCTAGCCCCTCGCTGGTAATGTTTTACAGAATCCCGGTCGTGTCGTCGCGTACGTCTCGGTGCGGACATTATATACGTCTATAACGTTATATATCCTAACCTAAGGCAACTTAACATCTCGGATGTAGTATTTCACAACATTCCTGGCGGGTCGGCTCCACTTCTCGGTGGGAACATTATTTACGTCTATAACGTAATATAACCAAACCTAACCCATCTAGGCCCTCGCTGGTAATGTTTTACAAAATCCCGGGCGTGTCGGCCCGTACTTCTCGTTGGGGACATTATATACGTCGATAACGTTATATACCCTAACCTAAGGGAACCTAACATCTTGGATGTAGTATTTTCCAACATTCCTGGCGGGTCGGCCAGTACTTCTCGGTGGGCACATTATATACGTCTATATCGTAATATAACCTATCGTAACCCATCTAGACCCTCGCTGGTAATGTTTTACAAAATCCCGGTCGTGTCGGCCCGTACTTCTCGGTGGGGAAATTATATGCGTCTATAACGTTATATAACCTAACCTAAGGCTACCTAACATCTCGAATGTAGTATTTCACAACATTCCTGGCGGGTCGGCCCCACTTCTCGGTGGGAACATTATATACGTCTATAACGTAATATAACCTAACCTAACCCATCTAGCCCCTCGCTGGTAATGTTTTACAGAATCTCGGTCGTGTCGTCCCGTATGTCTCGGTGCGGACATTATATACGTCTATAACTTTATGTGTCCTAACCTAAGGGAACCTAACATCGCGGATGTAATATTTCACAACATTCCTGGCTGGTCGGCGTGAATTCTCGGTGGGAACATTATATACGTCTATAACGTAATATAACCTAACCTAACCCATCTAGCCCCTCGCTGGTAATGTTTTACAGAAACCCGGCCGTGTCGTCCCGGACGTCTCGGTAGGGACATTGTATGCATCTGTAACGTTATATACCCTAACCTAAGGCAACCTAACATCTCGAATGTAGTATTTCACAACATTCCTGGCGGGTCCGCCCCACTTCTCGGTGGGGACATTATATACGTCTATAACGTAATATAACCTAACCTAACCCATCTAGCCCGTCGCTGGTAATGTTTTACAGAATCCCGGTCGTGTCGTCGCGTACGTCTCGGTGCGGACATTATATACGTCTATAACGTTATATATCCTAACCTAAGGCAACTTAACATCTCGGATGTAGTATTTCACGACATTCCTGCCGGGTCGGCTCCACTTCTCGGTGGGAACATTATATACGTCTATAACGTAATATAACCTAACCTAACCCATTTAGCCCCTCGCTGGTAATGTTTTACAGAATTCCGGTCGTGTCGTCCCCTACGTCTCGGTGCGGACATTATATACGTCTATAACGTTATCTATCCTAACCTAAGGCAACTTAACATCTCGCATGTAGTATTTTCCAACATTTCTGGCGGGACGGCCCCAACTTTTCGGTGGGCACATTATATACGTCTATATCGTAATACAACCTAACCTAACCCATCTAGACCCTCGCTGGTAATATTTCACAAAATTCCCGACGTGTCGGCCCGTACTTCTCGGTGGGGACATTATATACGACTATAACATTATATATACTAACCTAAGGGAACCTAACATCTCGGATGTTGTATTTTCCAACATTCCTGGCGGGTCTGCCCCTACTTCTCGGTGGGCACATTATATACGTCTATATCGTAATATAACCTAACCTAACCCATCTAGACCCTCGCTGGTAATATTTCACAAAATCCCGGTCGTGTCGTCCCGTACGTCTTGGTGCGGACATTATATACGTCTATAACGTTATATATCCTAACCTAAGGCAACTTAACATCTCGGATGTAGTATTTTCCAACATTCCTGGCGGGTCGGCCCCACTTCTCGGTGGGAACATTATATACGTCTATAACGTAATATAACCTAACCTAACCGATCTAGCCCCTCGCTGGTAATGTTTTACAGAATTCCGGTCGTGTCGTCCCGTACGTCTCGGTGCGGACATTATATACGTCTATAACGTTATCTATCCTAACCTAAGGCAACTTAACATCTGGGATGTAGTATTTTCCAACATTCCTGGCGGGTCAGCCCCAACTTCTCGGTGGGCACATTATATACGTCTATATCGTAATATAACCAAACCTAAACCATCTAGACCCTCGCTGGTAATGTTTTACAAAATTCCGGTCGTGTCGGCCCGTACTTCTCGGTGGGGACATTATATACGTCTATAACGTTATATATACTAGCCTAAGGGAACCTAACATCTCGGATGTTGTATTTTCCAACATTCCTGGCGGGTCGGCCCCTACTTCTCGGTGGGCACATTATATACGTCTATATCGTAATATAACCTAACCTAACCCATCTAGACCCTCGCTGGTAATATTTCACAAAATCCCGGTCGTGTCGTCCCGTACGTCTCGGTGCGGACATTATATACGTCTATAACGTTATATATCCTAACCTAAGGTAACTTAACATCTCGAATGTAGTATTTCACAACATTCCTGGCGGGTCCGCCCCACTTCTCGGTGGGAACATTATATACGTCTATAACGTAATATAACCTAACCTAACCCATCTAGCCCCTCGCTGGTAATGTTTTACAGAATCTCGGTCGTGTCGTCCCGTATGTCTCGGTGCGGACATTATATACGTCTATAACTTTATGTATCCTAACCTAAGGCAACTTAACATCTGGGATGTAGTATTTTCCAACATTCCTGGCGGGCCGGCTCCACTTCTCGGTGGGAACATTATTTACGTCTATAACGTAATATAACCAAACCTAACCCATCTAGGCCCTCGCTGGTAATGTTTTACAAAATCCCGGGCGTGTCGGCCCGTACTTCTCGTTGGGGACATTATATACGTCGATAACGTTATATACCCTAACCTAAGGGAACCTAACATCTTGGATGTAGTATTTTCCAACATTCCTGGCGGGTCGGCCAGTACTTCTCGGTGGGCACATTATATACGTCTATATCGTAATATAACCTATCGTAACCCATCTAGACCCTCGCTGGTAATGTTTTACAAAATCCCGGTCGTGTCGGCCCGTACTTCTCGGTGGGGAAATTATATGCGTCTATAACGTTATATAACCTAACCTAAGGCTACCTAACATCTCGAATGTAGTATTTCACAACATTCCTGGCGGGTCGGCCCCACTTCTCGGTGGGAACATTATATACGTCTATAACGTAATATAACCTAACCTAACCCATCTAGCCCCTCGCTGGTAATGTTTTACAGAATCTCGGTCGTGTCGTCCCGTATGTCTCGGTGCGGACATTATATACGTCTATAACTTTATGTGTCCTAACCTAAGGGAACCTAACATCGCGGATGTAATATTTCACAACATTCCTGGCTGGTCGGCGTGAATTCTCGGTGGGAACATTATATACGTCTATAACGTAATATAACCTAACCTAACCCATCTAGCCCCTCGCTGGTAATGTTTTACAGAAACCCGGCCGTGTCGTCCCGGACGTCTCGGTAGGGACATTGTATGCATCTGTAACGTTATATACCCTAACCTAAGGCAACCTAACATCTCGAATGTAGTATTTCACAACATTCCTGGCGGGTCCGCCCCACTTCTCGGTGGGGACATTATATACGTCTATAACGTAATATAACCTAACCTAACCCATCTAGCCCGTCGCTGGTAATGTTTTACAGAATCCCGGTCGTGTCGTCGCGTACGTCTCGGTGCGGACATTATATACGTCTATAACGTTATATATCCTAACCTAAGGCAACTTAACATCTCGGATGTAGTATTTCACGACATTCCTGCCGGGTCGGCTCCACTTCTCGGTGGGAACATTATATACGTCTATAACGTAATATAACCTAACCTAACCCATTTAGCCCCTCGCTGGTAATGTTTTACAGAATTCCGGTCGTGTCGTCCCCTACGTCTCGGTGCGGACATTATATACGTCTATAACGTTATCTATCCTAACCTAAGGCAACTTAACATCTCGCATGTAGTATTTTCCAACATTTCTGGCGGGACGGCCCCAACTTTTCGGTGGGCACATTATATACGTCTATATCGTAATACAACCTAACCTAACCCATCTAGACCCTCGCTGGTAATATTTCACAAAATTCCCGACGTGTCGGCCCGTACTTCTCGGTGGGGACATTATGTACGACTATAACATTATATATACTAACCTAAGGGAACCTAACATCTCGGATGTTGTATTTTCCAACATTCCTGGCGGGTCTGCCCCTACTTCTCGGTGGGCACATTATATACGTCTATATCGTAATATAACCTAACCTAACCCATCTAGACCCTCGCTGGTAATATTTCACAAAATCCCGGTCGTGTCGTCCCGTACGTCTTGGTGCGGACATTATATACGTCTATAACGTTATATATCCTAACCTAAGGCAACTTAACATCTCGGATGTAGTATTTTCCAACATTCCTGGCGGGTCGGCCCCACTTCTCGGTGGGAACATTATATACGTCTATAACGTAATATAACCTAACCTAACCGATCTAGCCCCTCGCTGGTAATGTTTTACAGAATTCCGGTCGTGTCGTCCCGTACGTCTCGGTGCGGACATTATATACGTCTATAACGTTATCTATCCTAACCTAAGGCAACTTAACATCTGGGATGTAGTATTTTCCAACATTCCTGGCGGGTCAGCCCCAACTTCTCGGTGGGCACATTATATACGTCTATATCGTAATATAACCAAACCTAAACCATCTAGACCCTCGCTGGTAATGTTTTACAAAATTCCGGTCGTGTCGGCCCGTACTTCTCGGTGGGGACATTATATACGTCTATAACGTTATATATACTAGCCTAAGGGAACCTAACATCTCGGATGTTGTATTTTCCAACATTCCTGGCGGGTCGGCCCCTACTTCTCGGTGGGCACATTATATACGTCTATATCGTAATATAACCTAACCTAACCCATCTAGACCCTCGCTGGTAATATTTCACAAAATCCCGGTCGTGTCGTCCCGTACGTCTCGGTGCGGACATTATATACGTCTATAACGTTATATATCCTAACCTAAGGTAACTTAACATCTCGAATGTAGTATTTCACAACATTCCTGGCGGGTCCGCCCCACTTCTCGGTGGGAACATTATATACGTCTATAACGTAATATAACCTAACCTAACCCATCTAGCCCCTCGCTGGTAATGTTTTACAGAATCTCGGTCGTGTCGTCCCGTATGTCTCGGTGCGGACATTATATACGTCTATAACTTTATGTATCCTAACCTAAGGCAACTTAACATCTGGGATGTAGTATTTTCCAACATTCCTGGCGGGCCGGCCCCAACTTCTCGGTGGGCACATTATATACGTCTATAACGTAGTATAACCTAACCTAACCCATCTAGCCCCTCGCTGGTAATGTTTTACAGAATCTCGGTCGTGTCGTCCCGTATGTCTCGGTGCGGACATTATATACGTCTATAACTTTATGTATCCTAACCTAAGGCAACTTAACATCTGGGATGTAGTATTTTCCAACATTCCTGGCGAGCCGGCCCCAACTTCTCGGTGGGCACATTATTTACGTCTATAACGTAATATAACCAAACCTAACCCATCTAGGCCCTCGCTGGTAATGTTTTACAAAATCCCGGGCGTGTCGGCCCGTACTTCTCGTTGGGGACATTATATACGTCGATAACGTTATATACCCTAACCTAAGGGAACCTAACATCTTGGATGTAGTATTTTCCAACATTCCTGGCGGGTCGGCCCCTACTTCTCGGTGGGCACATTATATACGTCTATATCGTAATATAACCTATCGTAACCCATCTAGACCCTCGCTGGTAATGTTTTACAAAATCCCGGTCGTGTCGGCCCGTACTTCTCGGTGGGGAAATTATATGCGTCTATAACGTTATATAACCTAACCTAAGGCTACCTAACATCTCGAATGTAGTATTTCACAACATTCCTGGCGGGTCGGCCCCACTTCTCGGTGGGAACATTATATACGTCTATAACGTAATATAACCTAACCTAACCCATCTAGCCCCTCGCTGGTAATGTTTTACAGAATCTCGGTCGTGTCGTCCCGTATGTCTCGGTGCGGACATTATATACGTCTATAACTTTATGTGTCCTAACCTAAGGGAACCTAACATCGCGGATGTAATATTTCACAACATTCCTGGCTGGTCGGCGTGAATTCTCGGTGGGAACATTATATACGTCTATAACGTAATATAACCTAACCTAACCCATCTAGCCCCTCGCTGGTAATGTTTTACTGAAACCCGGCCGTGTCGTCCCGGACGTCTCGGTAGGGACATTGTATGCATCTGTAACGTTATATACCCTAACCTAAGGCAACCTAACATCTCGAATGTAGTATTTCACAACATTCCTGGCGGGTCCGCCCCACTTCTCGGTGGGGACATTATATACGTCTATAACGTAATATAACCTAACCTAACCCATCTAGCCCGTCGCTGGTAATGTTTTACAGAATCCCGGTCGTGTCGTCGCGTACGTCTCGGTGCGGACATTATATACGTCTATAACGTTATATATCCTAACCTAAGGCAACTTAACATCTCGGATGTAGTATTTCACGACATTCCTGCCGGGTCGGCTCCACTTCTCGGTGGGAACATTATATACGTCTATAACGTAATATAACCTAACCTAACCCATTTAGCCCCTCGCTGGTAATGTTTTACAGAATCTCGGTCGTGTCGTCCCGTATGTCTCGGTGCGGACATTATATACGTCTATAACTTTATGTATCCTAACCTAAGGCAACTTAACATCTGGGATGTAGTATTTTCCAACATTCCTGGCGGGTCGGCCCCAACTTCTCGGTGGGCACATTATATACGTCTATATCGTAATATAACCAAACCTAACCCATCTAGACGCTCGCTGGTAATGTTTTACAAAATCCCGGTCATGTCGGCCCGTACGTCTCGGTGGGGACATTATATACGTCTATAACGTAATATAACCTAACCTAAGGCAACTCAACATCTCGGATGTAGTATTTTCCAACATTCCTGGCGGGTCGGCCCCACTTCTCGGTGGGAACATTATATACGTCTATAACGTAATATAACCTAACCTAACCGATCTAGCCCCTCGCTGGTAATGTTTTACAGAATCCCGGTCGTGTCGTCCCGTACGTCTCGGTGCGGACATTATATACGTCTATAACGTTATATATCCTAACCTAAGGCAACTTAACATCTCGGATGTAGTATTTTCCAACATTCCTGGCGGGTCGGCACCAACTTCTCGGTGGGCACATTATATACGTCTATATCGTAATATAACCTAACCTAGCCCATCTAGACCCTCGCTGGTAATGTTTTACAGAATCTCGGTCGTGTCGTCCCGTATGCCTCAGTGCGGACATTATATACGTCTATAACTTTATGTATCCTAACCTAAGGCAACTTAACATCTGGGATGTAGTATTTTCCAACATTCCTGGCGGGCCGGCCCCAACTTCTCGGTGGGCACATTATATACGTCTATATCGTAATATAACCAAACCTAACCCATATAGACGCTCGCTGGTAATGTTTTACGAAATCCCGGTCATGTCGGCCCGTACGTCTCGGTGGGGACATTATATACGTCTATAACGTAATATAACCTAACCTAAGGCAACTCAACATCTCGGATGTAGTATTTTCCAACATTCCTGGCGGGTCGGCCCCACTTCTCGGTGGGAACATTATATACGTCTGTAACGTAATATAACCTAACCTAACCGATCTAGCCCCTCGCTGGTAATGTTTTACAGAATCCCGGTCGTGTCGTCCCTTACGTCTCGGTGCGGACATTATATACGTCTATAACGTTATATATCCTAACCTAAGGCAACTTAACATCTCGGATGTAGTATTTTCCAACATTCCTGGCGGGTCGGCACCAACTTCTCGGTGGGCACATTATATACGTCTATATCGTAATATAACCTAACCTAGCCCATCTAGACCCTCGCTGGTAATGTTTTACAAAATCCCGGTCGTGTCGTACCGTACGTCTCGGTGCGGACATTATATGCGTCTATAACGTTATATAACCTAACCTAAGGCAACTTAACATCTCGGATGTAGTATTTCACAACATTCCTGGCGGGTCGGCTCCACTTCTCGGTGGGAACATTATATACTCCTATAACGTAATATAACCTAACCTAACCCATCTAGCCCCTCGCTGGTAATGTTTTACAGAATTCCGGTCGTGTCGTCCTGTACGTCTCGGTGCGGACATTATATACGTCTATAACGTTATCTATCCTAACCTAAGGCAACTTAACATCTGGGATGTAGTATTTTCCAACATTCCTGGCGGGTCCGCCCCACTTTTCGGTGGGAACATTATATACGTCTATAACGTAATATAACCTAACCTAACCCATCTAGCCCCTCGCTGGTAATGTTTTACAGAATCTCGGTCGTGTCGTCCCGTATGTCTCGGTGCGGACATTATATACGTCTATAACTTTATGTATCCTAACCTAAGGCAACTTAACATCTGGGATGTAGTATTTTCCAACATTCCTGGCGGGCCGGCCCCAACTTCTCGGTGGGCACATTATATACGTCTATAACGTAATATAACCTAACCTAACCCATCTAGCCCCTCGCTGGTAATGTTTTACAGAATCTCGGTCGTGTCGTCCCGTATGTCTCGGTGCGGACATTATATACGTCTATAACTTTATGTATCCTAACCTAAGGCAACTTAACATCTGGGATGTAGTATTTTCCAACATTCCTGGCGAGCCGGCCCCAACTTCTCGGTGGGCACATTATATACGTCTATATCGTAATATAACCAAACCTAACCCATATAGACGCTCGCTGGTAATGTTTTACAAAATCCCGGTCATGTCGGCCCGTACGTCTCGGTGGGGACATTATATACGTCTATAACGTAATATAACCTAACCTAAGGCAACTCAACATCTCGGATGTAGTATTTTCCAACATTCCTGGCGGGTGGGCCCCACTTCTCGGTGGGAACATTATATACGTCTATAACGTAATATAACCTAACCTAACCGATCTAGCCCCTCGCTGGTAATGTTTTACAGAATCCCGGTCGTGTCGTCCCGTACGTCTCGGTGCGGACATTATATACGTCTATAACGTTATATATCCTAACCTAAGGCAACTTAACATCTCGGATGTAGTATTTTCCAACATTCCTGGCGGGTCGGCACCAACTTCTCGGTGGGCACATTATATACGTCTATATCGTAATATAACCAAACCTAAACCATCTAGACCCTCGCTGGTAATGTTTTACAAAATCCCGGTCGTGTCGGCCCGTACTTCTCGGTGGGGACATTATATACGTCTATAACGTTATATAACCTAACCTAAGGCTACCTAACATCTCGAATGTAGTATTTCACAACATTCCTGGCGGGTCCGCCCCACTTCTCGGTGGGAACATTATATACGTCTATAACGTAATATAACCTAACCTAACCCATTTTGCTCCTCGGTGATAGTTTTTACAGAAACCCGGCCGTGTCGTCCCGGACGTCTCGGTAGGGACATTGTATGCATCTGTAACGTTATATACCCTAACCTAAGGCAACCTAACATCTCGAATGTAGTATTTCACAACATTCCTGGCGGGTCCGCCCCACTTTTCGGTGGGAACATTATATACGTCTATAACGTAATATAACCTAACCTAACCCATCTAGCCCCTCGCTGGTAATGTTTTACAGAATCTCGGTCGTGTCGTCCCGTATGTCTCGGTGCGGACATTATATACGTCTATAACTTTATGTATCCTAACCTAAGGCAACTTAACATCTGGGATGTAGTATTGTCCAACATTCCTGGTGGGTCGGCCCCAACTTCTCGGTGGGCACATTATATACGTCTATATCGTAATATAACCAAACCTAAACCATCTAGACCCTCGCTGGTAATGTTTTACAAAATCCCGGTCGTGCCGGCCCGTACTTCTCGGTGGGGACATTATATACGTCTATAACGTTATATATACTAACCTAAGGGAACCTAACATCTCGGATGTAGTATTTCACAACATTCCTGGCGGGTCGGCCCCACTTCTCGGTGGGAACATTATATACGTCTATAACGTAATATAACCTAACCTAACCGATCTCTGCCCCTCGCTGGTAATGTTTTACAAAATCCCGGTCGTGTCGTACCGTACGTCTCGGTGCGGACATTATATACGTCTATAACGTTATATAACCTAACCTAAGGCAACTTAACATCTCGGATGTAGTATTTCACAACATTCCTGGCGGGTCGGCTCCACTTCTCGGTGGGAACATTATATACTTCTACAACGTAATATAACCTAACCTAACCCATCTAGCCCCTCGCTGGTAATGTTTTACAGAATTCCGGTCGTGTCGTCCCGTACGTCTCGGTGCGGACATTATATACGTCTATAACGTTATATATCCTAACCTAAGGCAACTTAACATCTCGGATGTAGTATTTTCCAACATTCCTGGCGGGTCGGCACCAACTTCTCGGTGGGCACATTATATACGTCTATATCGTAATATAACCTAACCTAGCCCATCTAGACCCTCGCTGGTAATGTTTTACAAAATCCCGGTCGTGTCGTACCGTACGTCTCGGTGCGGACATTATATACGTCTATAACGTTATCTATCCTAACCTAAGGCAACTTAACATCTGGGATGTAGTATTTTCCAACATTCCTGGCGGGTCAGCCCCAACTTCTCGGTGGGCACATTATATACGTCTATATCGTAATATAACCAAACCTAAACCATCTAGACCCTCGCTGGTAATGTTTTACAAAATTCCGGTCGTGTCGGCCCGTACTTCTCGGTGGGGACATTATATACGTCTATAACGTTATATATACTAGCCTAAGGGAACCTAACATCTCGGATGTTGTATTTTCCAACATTCCTGGCGGGTCGGCCTCTACTTCTCGGTGGGCACATTATATACGTCTATATCGTAATATAACCTAACCTAACCCATCTAGACCCTCGCTGGTAATATTTCACAAAATCCCGGTCGTGTCGTCCCGTACGTCTCGGTGCGGACATTATATACGTCTATAACGTTATATATCCTAACCTAAGGCAACTTAACATCTCGAATGTAGTATTTCACAACATTCCTGGCGGGTCCGCCCCACTTCTCGGCGGGAACATTATATACGTCTATAACGTAATATAACCTAACCTAACCCATCTAGCCCCTCGCTGGTAATGTTTTACAGAATCTCGGTCGTGTCGTCCCGTATGTCTCGGTGCGGACATTATATACGTCTATAACTTTATGTATCCTAACCTAAGGCAACTTAACATCTGGGATGTAGTATTTTCCAACATTCCTGGCGGGTCGGCCCCAACTTCTCGGTGGGCACATTATATACGTCTATATCGTAATATAACCAAACCTAACCCATCTAGACTCTCGCTGGTAATGTTTTACAAAATCCCGGTCATGTCGGCCCGTACGTTTCGGTGGGGACATTATATACGTCTATAACGTAATATAACCTAACCTAAGGCAACTCAACATCTCGGATGTAGTATTTTCCAACATTCCTGGCGGGTCGGCCCCACTTCTCGGTGGGAACATTACATACGTCTATAACGTAATATAACCTAACCTAACCGATCTAGCCCCTCGCTGGTAATGTTTTACAGAATCCCGGTCGTGTCGTCCCGTACGTCTCGGTGCGGACATTATATACGTCTATAACGTTATATATCCTAACCTAAGGCAACTTAACATCTCGGATGTAGTATTTTCCAACATTCCTGGCGGGTCGGCACCAACTTCTCGGTGGGCACATTATATACGTCTATATCGTAATATAACCTAACCTAGCCCAACTAGACCCTCGCTGGTAATGTTTTACAAAATCCCGGTCGTGTCGTACCGTACGTCTCGGTGCGGACATTATATACGTCTATAACGTTATATAACCTAACATAAGGCAACTTAACATCTCGGATGTAGTATTTCACAACATTCCTGGCGGGTCGGCTCCACTTCTCGGTGGGAACATTATATACTTCTATAACGTAATATAACCTAACCTAACCCATCTAGCCCCTCGCTGGTAATGTTTTACAGAATTCCGGTCGTGTCGTCCTGTACGTCACGGTGCGTACATTATATACGTCTATAACGTTATCTATCCTAACCTAAGGCAACTCAACATCTCGGATGTAGTATTTTCCAGCATTTCTGGCGGGACGGCCCCAACTTTTCGGTGGGCACATTATATACGTCTATATCGTAATATAACCTAACCTAACCCATCTAGACCCTCGCTGGTAATGTTTTACAAAATCCCGGTCGTGTCGGCCCGTACTTCTCGGTGGGGACATTATATACGTCTATAACGTTATATATACTAACCTAAGGGAACCTAACATCTCGGATGTAGTATTTCACAACATTCCTGGCGGGTCGGCCCCACTTCTCGGTGGGAACATTATATACGTCTATATCGTAATATAACGTAACCTAACCCATCTAGCCCCTCGCTGGTAATGTTTTACAGAATTCCGGTCGTGTCGTCCTGTACGTCTCGGTGCGGACATTATATACGTCTATAACGTTATCTATCCTAACCTAAGGCAACTTAATATCTCGGATGTAGTATTTTCCAGCATTTCTGGCGGGACGGCCCCAACTTTTCGGTGGGCACATTATATACGTCTATATCGTAATATAACCTAACCTAACCCATCTAGACCCTCGCTGGTAATGTTTTACAAAATCCCGGTCGTGTCGGCCCGTACTTCTCGGTGGGGACATTATATACGTCTATAACGTTATATAACCTAACCTAAGGCTACCTAACATCTCGAATGTAGTATTTCACAACATTCCTGGCGGGTCCGCCCCACTTCTCGGTGGGAACATTATATACGTCTATAACGTAATATAACCTAACCTAACCCATCTAGCCCCTCGCTGGTAATGTTTTACAGAATCTCGGTCGTGTCGTCCCGTATGTCTCGGTGCGGACATTATATACGTCTATAACTTTATGTATCCTAACCTAAGGCAACTTAACATCTGGGATGTAGTATTTTCCAACATTCCTGGCGGGTCGGCCCCAACTTCTCGGTGGGCACATTATATACGTCTATATCGTAATATAACCAAACCTAACCCATCTAGACGCTCGCTGGTAATGTTTTACAAAATCCCGGTCATGTCGGCCCGTACGTTTCGGTGGGGACATTATATACGTCTATAACGTAATATAACCTAACCTAAGGCAACTCAACATCTCGGATGTAGTATTTTCCAACATTCCTGGCGGGTCGGCCCCACTTCTCGGTGGGAACATTATATACGTCTATAACGTAATATAACCTAACCTAACCGATCTAGCCCCTCGCTGGTAATGTTTTACAGAATCCCGGTCGTGTCGTCCCGTACGTCTCGGTGCGGACATTATATACGTCTATAACGTTATATATCCTAACCTAAGGCAACTTAACATCTCGGATGTAGTATTTTCCAACATTCCTGGCGGGTCGGCACCAACTTCTCGGTGGGCACATTATATACGTCTATATCGTAATATAACCTAACCTAGCCCATCTAGACCCTCGCTGGTAATGTTTTACAAAATCCCGGTCGTGTCGTACCGTACGTCTCGGTGCGGACATTATATACGTCTATAACGTTATATAACCTAACCTAAGGCAACTTAACATCTCGGATGTAGTATTTCACAACATTCCTGGCGGGTCGGCTCCACTTCTCGGTGGGAACATTATATACTTCTATAACGTAATATAACCTAACCTAACCCATCTAGCCCCTCGCTGGTAATGTTTTACAGAATTCCGGTCGTGTCGTCCTGTACGTCTCGGTGCGGACATTATATACGTCTATAACGTTATCTATCCTAACCTAAGGCAACTTAACATCTCGGATGTAGTATTTTCCAGCATTTCTGGCGGGACGGCCCCAACTTTTCGGTGGGCACATTATATACGTCTATATCGTAATATAACCTAACCTAACCCATCTAGACCCTCGCTGGTAATGTTTTACAAAATCCCGGTCGTGTCGGCCCGTACTTCTCGGTGGGGACATTATATACGTCTATAACGTTATATAACCTAACCTAAGGCTACCTAACATCTCGAATGTAGTATTTCACAACATTCCTGGCGGGTCCGCCCCACTTCTCGGTGGGAACATTATATACGTCTATAACGTAATATAACCTAACCTAACCCATTTTGCTCCTCGGTGATAGTTTTTACAGAAACCCGGCCGTGTCGTCCCGGACGTATCGGTAGGGACATTGTATGCATCTGTAACGTTATATACCCTAACCTAAGGCAACCTAACATCTCGAATGTAGTATTTCACAACATTCCTGGCGGGTCCGCCCCACTTTTCGGTGGGAACATTATATACGTCTATAACGTAATATAACCTAACCTAACCCATCTAGCCCCTCGCTGGGAATGTTTTACAGAATCTCGGTCGTGTCGTCCCGTATGTCTCGGTGCGGACATTATATACGTCTATAACTTTATGTATCCTAACCTAAGGCAACTTAACATCTGGGATGTAGTATTGTCCAACATTCCTGGCGGGTCGGCCCCAACTTCTCGGTGGGCACATTATATACGTCTATATCGTAATATAACCAAACCTAAACCATCTAGACCCTCGCCGGTAATGTTTTACAAAATCCCGGTCGTGCCGGCCCGTACTTCTCGGTGGGGACATTGTATACGTCTATAACGTTATATATACTAACCTAAGGGAACCTAACATCTCGGATGTAGTATTTCACAACATTCCTGGCGGGTCGGCCCCACTTCTCGGTGGGAACATTATATACGTCTATAACGTAATATAACCTAACCTAACCGATCTCTGCCCCTCGCTGGTAATGTTTTACAGAATCTCGGTCGTGTCGTCCCGTATGTCTCGGTGCGGACATTATATACGTCTATAACTTTATGTGTCCAAACCTAAGGGAACATAACATCTCGGATGTAGTATTTCACAACATTCCTGGCGGGTCGGCTCCACTTCTCGGTGGGAACATTATATACTTCTATAACGTAATATAACCTAACCTAACCCATCTAGCCCCTCGCTGGTAATGTTTTACAGAATTCCGGTCGTGTCGTCTTGTACGTCTCGGTGCGGACATTATATACATCTATAACGTTATCTATCCTAACCTAAGGCAACTTAACATCTCGGATGTAGTATTTTCCAGCATTTCTGGCGGGACGGCCCCAACTTTTCGGTGGGCACATTATATACGTCTATATCGTAATATAACCTAACCTAACCCATCTAGACCCTCGCTGGTAATGTTTTACAAAATCCCGGTCCTGTCGTCCCGTATGTCTCGGTGCGGACATTATATACGTCTATAACTTTATGTATCCTAACCTAAGGCAACTTAACATCTGGGATGTAGTATTGTCCAACATTCCTGGCGGGTCGGCCCCAACTTCTCGGTGGGCACATTATATACGTCTATATCGTAATATAACCAAACCTAAACCATCTAGACCCTCGCCGGTAATGTTTTACAAAATCCCGGTCGTGCCGGCCCGTACTTCTCGGTGGGGACATTGTATACGTCTATAACGTTATATATACTAACCTAAGGGAACCTAACATCTCGGATGTAGTATTTCACAACATTCCTGGCGGGTCGGCCCCACTTCTCGGTGGGAACATTATATACGTCTATAACGTAATATAACCTAACCTAACCGATCTCTGCCCCTCGCTGGTAATGTTTTACAGAATCTCGGTCGTGTCGTCCCGTATGTCTCGGTGCGGACATTATATACGTCTATAACTTTATGTGTCCAAACCTAAGGGAACCTAACATCTCGGATGTAGTATTTCACAACATTCCTGGCGGGTCGGCTCCACTTCTCGGTGGGAACATTATATACTTCTATAACGTAATATAACCTAACCTAACCCATCTAGCCCCTCGCTGGTAATGTTTTACAGAATTCCGGTCGTGTCGTCCTGTACGTCTCGGTGCGGACATTATATACGTCTATAACGTTATCTATCCTAACCTAAGGCAACTTAACATATCGGATGTAGTATTTTCCAGCATTTCTGGCGGGACGGCCCCAACTTTTCGGTGGGCACATTATATACGTCTATATCGTAATATAACCTAACCTAACCCATCTAGACCCTCGCTGGTAATGTTTTACAAAATCCCGGTCGTGTCGGCCCGTACTTCTCGGTGGGGACATTATATACGTCTATAACGTTATATAACCTAACCTAAGGCTACCTAACATCTCGAATGTAATATTTCACAACATTCCTGGCGGGTCCGCCCCACTTCTCGGTGGGAACATTATATACGTCTATAACGTAATATAACCTAACCTAACCCATTTTGCTCCTCGGTGATAGTTTTTACAGAAACCCGGCCGTGTCGTCCCGGACGTCTCGGTAGGGACATTGCATGCATCTGTAACGTTATATACCCTAACCTAAGGCAACCTAACATCTCGAATGTAGTATTTCACAACATTCCTGGCGGGTCCGCCCCACTTTTCGGTGGGAACATTATATACGTCTATAACGTAATATAACCTAACCTAACCCATCTAGCCCCTCGCTGGTAATGTTTTACAGAATCCCGGTCGTGTCGTCCCGTACGTCTCGGTGCGGACATTATATACGTCTATAACGTTATATATCCTAACCTAAGGCAACTTAACATCTCGGATGTAGTATTTTCCAACATTCCTGGCGGGTCGGCCCCAACTTCTCGGTGGGCACATTATATACGTCTATATCGTAATATAACCTAACCTAACCCATCTAGACCCTCGCTGGTAATGTTTTACAAAATCCCGGTCGTGTCGTCCCGTACGTCTCGGTGCGGACATTATATACGTCTATAACGTTATCTATCCTAAAATAAGGCAACTTAACATCTCGGATGTAGTATTTTCCAACATTCCTGGCGGGTCGGCCCCAACTTCTCGGTGGGCACATTATATACGTCTATATCGTAATATAACCTAACCTAACCCATCTAGACCCTCGCTGGTAATGTTTTACAAAATCCCGGTCGTGTCGTACCGTTCGTCTCGGTGCGGACATTATATACGTCTATAACGTTATATAACCTAACCTAAGGCTACCTAACATCTCGAATGTAGTATTTCACAACATTCCTGGCGGGTCGGCCCCACTTCTCGGTGGGAACATTATATACGTCTATAACGTAATATAACCTAACCTAACCGATCTAGCCCCTCGCTGGTAATGTTTTACAGAATCCCGGTCGTGTCGTCGCGTACGTCTCGGTGCGGACATTATATACGTCTATAACGTTATATATCCTAACCTAAGGCAACTTAACATCTCGGATGTAGTATTATCCAACATTTCTTGCGGGACGGCCCCAACTTTTCGGTGGGCACATTATATACGTCTATATCGTAATATAACCTAACCTAACCCATCTAGGCCCTCGCTGGTAATATTTCACAAAATCCCGGTCGTGTCGTCCAGTACGTCTCGGTGCGGAAATTATATACCTCTATAACGTTATATATTCTAACCTAAGGCAACTTAACATCTCGGATGTAGTATTTTCCAACATTCCTGGCGGGTCGGCCCCAACTTCTCGGTGGGCACATTATATACGTCTATATCGTAATATAACCTAACCTAACCCATCTAGACCCTCGCTGGTAATGTTTTACAAAATCCCGGTCGTGTCGTACCGTACGTCTCGGTGCGGACATTATATACGTCTATAACGTTATATAACCTAACCTAAGGCTACCTAACATCTCGAATGTAGTATTTCACAACATTCCTGGCGGGTCGGCCCCACTTCTCGGTGGGAACATTATATACGTCTATAACGTAATATAACCTAACCTAACCGATCTAGCCCCTCGCTGGTAATGTTTTACAGAATCCCGGGCGTGTCGTCGCGTACGCCTCGGTGCGGACATTATATACGTCTATAACTTTATATATCCTAACCTAAGGCAACTTAACATCTCGGATGTAGTATTTCACAACATTCCTGGCGGGTCGGCTCCACTTCTCGGTGGGGACATTATATACGTCGATAACGTTATATACCCTAACCTAAGGGAACCTAACATCTCGGATGTAGTATTTTCCAACATTCCTGGCGGGTCGGCCCCAACTTCTCGGTGGGCACATTATATACGTCTATATCGTAATATAACCTAACCTAACCCATCTAGACCCTCGCTGGTAATGTTTTACAAAATCCCGGTCGTGTCGTCCCGTACGTCTCGGTGCGGACATTATATACGTCTATAACGTTATCTATCCTAAAATAAGGCAACTTAACATCTCGGATGTAGTATTTTCCAACATTCCTGGCGGGTCGGCCCCACTTCTCGGTGGGAACATTATATACGTCTATAACGTAATATAACCTAACCTAACCGATCTAGCCCCTCGCTGGTAATGTTTTACAGAATCCCGGTCGTGTCGTCGCGTACGTCTCGGTGCGGACATTATATACGTCTATAACGTTATATATCCTAACCTAAGGCAACTTAACATCTCGGATGTAGTATTTCACAACATTCCTGGCGGGTCGGCTCCACTTCTCGGTGGGAACATTATTTACGTCTATAACGTAATATAACCAAACCTAACCCATCTAGGCCCTCGCTGGTAATGTTTTACAAAATCCCGGGCGTGTCGGCCCGTACTTCTCGTTGGGGACATTATATACGTCGATAACGTTATATACCCTAACCTAAGGGAACCTAACATCTTGGATGTAGTATTTTCCAACATTCCTGGCGGGTCGGCCCCTACTTCTCGGTGGGCACATTATATACGTCTATATCGTAATATAACCTAACCTAACCCATCTAGCCCCTCGCTGGTAATGTTTTACAGAAACCCGGCCGTGTCGTCCCGGACGTCTCGGTAGGGACATTGTATGCATCTGTAACGTTATATACCCTAACCTAAGGCAACCTAACATCTCGAATGTAGTATTTCACAACATTCCTGGCGGGTCCGCCCCACTTCTCGGTGGGGACATTATATACGTCTATAACGTAATATAACCTAACCTAACCCATCTAGCCCGTCGCTGGTAATGTTTTACAGAATCCCGGTCGTGTCGTCGCGTACGTCTCGGTGCGGACATTATATACGTCTATAACGTTATATATCCTAACCTAAGGCAACTTAACATCTCGGATGTAGTATTTCACGACATTCCTGCCGGGTCGGCTCCACTTCTCGGTGGGAACATTATATACGTCTATAACGTAATATAACCTAACCTAACCCATTTAGCCCCTCGCTGGTAATGTTTTACAGAATTCCGGTCGTGTCGTCCCCTACGTCTCGGTGCGGACATTATATACGTCTATAACGTTATCTATCCTAACCTAAGGCAACTTAACATCTCGCATGTAGTATTTTCCAACATTTCTGGCGGGACGGCCCCAACTTTTCGGTGGGCACATTATATACGTCTATATCGTAATACAACCTAACCTAACCCATCTAGACCCTCGCTGGTAATATTTCACAAAATCCCCGACGTGTCGGCCCGTACTTCTCGGTGGGGACATTATATACGACTATAACATTATATATACTAACCTAAGGGAACCTAACATCTCGGATGTTGTATTTTCCAACATTCCTGGCGGGTCTGCCCCTACTTCTCGGTGGGCACATTATATACGTCTATATCGTAATATAACCTAACCTAACCCATCTAGACCCTCGCTGGTAATATTTCACAAAATCCCGGTCGTGTCGTCCCGTACGTCTTGGTGCGGACATTATATACGTCTATAACGTTATATATCCTAACCTAAGGCAACTTAACATCTCGGATGTAGTATTTTCCAACATTCCTGGCGGGTCGGCCCCACTTCTCGGTGGGAACATTATATACGTCTATAACGTAATATAACCTAACCCAACCGATCTAGCCCCTCGCTGGTAATGTTTTACAGAATCCCGGTCGTGTCGTCCCGTACGTCTCGGTGCGGACATTATATACGTCTATAACGTTATATATCCTAACCTAAGGCAACTTAACATCTCGGATGTAGTATTTTCCAACATTCCTGGCGGGTCGGCCCCAACTTCTCGGTGGGCACATTATATACGTCTATATCGTAATATAACCTAACCTAACCCATCTAGACCCTCGCTGGTAATGTTTTACAAAATCCCGGTCGTGTCGTCCCGTACGTTTCGGTGCGGACATTATATACGTCTATAACGTTATATATCCTAAAATAAGGCAACTTAACATCTCGGATGTAGTATTTTCCAACATTCCTGGCGGGTCGGCCCCAACTTCTCGGTGGGCACATTATATACGTCTATATCGTAATATAACCTAACCTAACCCATCTAGACCCTCGCTGGTAATGTTTTACAAAATCCCGGTCGTGTCGTACCGTTCGTCTCGGTGCGGACATTATATACGTCTATAACGTTATATAACCTAACCTAAGGCTACCTAACATCTCGAATGTAGTATTTCACAACATTCCTGGCGGGTCGGCCCCACTTCTCGGTGGGAACATTATATACGTCTATAACCTAATATAACCTAACCTAACCGATCTAACCCCTCGCTGGTAATGTTTTACAGAATCCCGGTCGTGTCGTCGCGTACGTCTCGGTGCGGACATTATATACGTCTATAACGTTATATATCCTAACCTAAGGCAACTTATCATCTCGGATGTAGTATTTCACAACATTCCTGGCGGGTCGGCTCCACTTCTCGGTGGGAACATTATTTACGTCTATAACGTAATATAACCTAACCTAACCCATCTAGACCCTCGCTGGTAATGTTTTACAAAATCCCGGGCGTGGCGGCCCGTACTTCTCGGTGGGGACATTATATACGTCGATAACGTTATATACCCTAACCTAAGGGAACCTAACATCTTGGATGTAGTATTTTCCAACATTCCTGGCGGGTCGGCCCCTACTTCTCGGTGGGCACATTATATACGTCTATATCGTAATATAACCTATCGTAACCCATCTAGACCCTCGCTGGTAATGTTTTACAAAATCCCGGTCGTGTCGGCCCGTACTTCTCGGTGGGGAAATTATATACGTCTATAACGTTATATAACCTAACCAAAGGCTACCTAACATCTCGAATGTAGTATTTCACAACATTCCTGGCGGGTCGGCCCCACTTCTCGGTGGGAACATTATATACGTCTATAACGTAATATAACCTAACCTAACCGATCTAGCCCCTCGCTGGTAATGTTTTACAGAATCCCGGTCGTGTCGTCGCGTACGTCTCGGTGCGGACATTATATACGTCTATAACGTTATATATCCTAACCTAAGGCAACTTAACATCTCGGATGTAGTATTTCACAACATTCCTGCCGGGTCGGCTCCACTTCTCGGTGGGAACATTATTTACGTCTATAACGTAATATAACCTATCGTAACCCATCTAGACCCTCGCTGGTAATGTTTTACAAAATCCCGGTCGTGTCGGCCCGTACTTCTCGGTGGGGAAATTATATACGTCTATAACGTTATATAACCTAACCTAAGGCTACCTAACATCTCGAATGTAGTATTTCACAACATTCCTGGCGGGTCGGCCCCACTTCTCGGTGGGAACATTATATACGTCTATAACGTAATATAACCTAACCTAACCGATCTAGCCCCTCGCTGGTAATGTTTTACAGAATTCCGGTCGTGTCGTCCCGTACGTCTCGGTGCGGACATTATATACGTCTATAACGTTATCTATCCTAAGGTAAGGCAACTTAACATCTGGGATGTAGTATTTTCCAACATTCCTGGCGGGTCGGCCCCAACTTCTCGGTGGGCACATTATATACGTCTATATCGTAATATAACCAAACCTAAACCATCTAGACCCTCGCTGGTAATGTTTTACAAAATCCCGGTCGTGTCGGCCCGTACTTCTCGGTGGGGACATTATATACGTCTATAACGTTATATATACTAACCTAAGGGAACCTAACATCTCGGCTGTAGTATTTCACAACATTCCTGGCGGGTCGGCCCCACTTCTCGGTGGGAACATTATATACGTCTATAACGTAATATAACCTAACCTAACCGATCTCTGCCCCTCGCTGGTAATGTTTTACAGAATCCCGGTCGTGTCTTCGCGTACGTCTCGGTGCGGACATTATATACGTCTATAACGTTATATATACTAGCCTAAGGGAACCTAACATCTCGGATGTTGTATTTTCCAACATTCCTGGCGGGTCGGCCCCTACTTCTCGGTGGGCACATTATATACGTCTATATCGTAATATAACCTAACCTAACCCATCTAGACCCTCGCTGGTAATATTTCACAAAATCCCGGTCGTGTCGTCCCGTACGTCTCGGAGCGGAGATTATATACGTCTATAACGTTATATATCCTAACCTAAGGCAACTTAACATCTCGGATGTAGTATTGTCCAACATTCCTGGCGGGTCCGCCCCACTTTTCGGTGGGACCATTATATACGTCTATACCGTAATATAACCTAACCTAAACCATCTAGAACCTCGCTGGTAATGTTTTACACAATCCCGGTCGTGTCGGCCCGTACTTCTCGGTGGGGACATTATATACGTCTATAACGTTATATATACTAACCTAAGGGAACCTAACATCTCGGATGTAGTATTCACAACATTCCTGGCGGGTCGGCCCCACTTCTCGGTGGGAACATTATATACGTCTATAACGTAATATAACCTAACCTAACCGATCTCTGCCCCTCGCTGGTAATGTTTTACAGAATCCCGGTCGTGTCTTCGCGTACGTCTCGGTGCGGACATTATATACGTCTATAACGTTATATATACTAGCCTAAGGGAACCTAACATCTCGGATGTTGTATTTTCCAACATTCCTGGCGGGTCGGCCCCTACTTCACGGTGGGCACATTATATACGTCTATATCGTAATATAACCTAACCTAACCCATCTAGACCCTCGCTGGTAATATTTCACAAAATCCCGGTCGTGTCTTCGCGTACGTCTCGGAGCGGAGATTATATACGTCTATAACGTTATATATCCTAACCTAAGGCAACTTAACATCTCGGATGTAGTATTTTCCAACATTCCTGGCGTGTCCGCCACACTTTTCGGTTGGACCATTATATACGTCTATATCGTAATATAACCTAACCTAACCCATCTAGACCCTCGCTGGTAATGTTTTACAAAATCCCGGTAGTGTCGTACCGTAGGTCTCGGAGCGGACATTATATACGTCCATAACGTTACATAACCTAACCTAAGGCTACCTAACATCTCGAACTTAGTATTTCACAACATTCCTGGCGGGTCGGCCCCACTTCTCGGTGGGAACATTATATACGTCTATAACGTAATATAACTTAACCTAACCGATCTAGCCCCTCGCTGGTAATGTTTTACAGAATCCCGGTCGTGTCGTCGCGTACGTCTCGGTGCGGACATTATATACGTCTATAACGTTATATATCCTAACCTAAGGCAACTTAACATCTCGGATGTAGTATTTCACAACATTCCTGGCGGGTCGGCTCCACTTCTCGGTGGGAACATTATATACGTCTATAACGTAATATAACCTAACCTAACCCATTTAGCCCCTCGCTGGTAATATTTTACAGAATTCCGGTCGTGTCGTCCCGTACGTCTCGGTGCGGACATTATATACGTCTATAACGTTATCTATCCTAACCTAAGGCAACTTAACATCTCGCATGTAGTATTTTCCAACATTTCTGGCGGGACGGCCCCAACTTTTCGGTGGGCACATTATATACGTCTACATCGTAATACAACCTAACCTAACCCATCTAGACCCTCGCTGGTAATATTTCACAAAATCCCCGACGTGTCGGCCCGTACTTCTCGGTGGGGACATTATATACGTCTCTAACATTATATATACTAACCTAAGGGAACCTAACATCTCGGATGTTGTATTTTCCAACATTCCTGGCGGGTCTGCCCCTACTTCTCGGTGGGCACATTATATACGTCTATATCGTAATATAACCTAACCTAACCCATCTAGACCCTCGCTGGTAATATTTCACAAAATCCCGGTCGTGTCGTCCCGTACTTCTCGGTGGGGACATTATATACGTCTATAACGTTATATATACTAACCTAAGGGAACCTAACATCTCGGATGTAGTATTTCACAACATTCCTGGCGGGTCGGCCCCACTTCTCGGTGGGAACATTATATACGTCTATAACGTAATATAACCTAACCTAACCGATCTCTGCCCCTCGCTGGTAATGTTTTACAGAATCCCGGTCGTGTCTTCGCGTACGTCTCGGTGCGGACATTATATACGTCTATAACGTTATATATCCTAGCCTAAGGCAACTTAACATCTCGGATGTAGTATTTTCCAACATTCCTGGCGGGTCGGCCCCAACTTCTCGGTGGGCACATTATATACGTCTATATCGTAATATAACCTAACCTAACCCATCTAGACCCTCGCTGGTAATGTTTTACAAAATCCCGGTCGTGTCGTACCGTACGTCTCGGTGCGGACATTATATACGTCTATAACGTTATGTAACCTAACCTAAGGCTACCTAACATCTCGAATGTAGTATTTCACAACATTCCTGGCGGGTCGGCCCCACTTCTCGGTGGGAACATTATATACGTCTATAACGTAATATAACCTAACCTAACCCATCTAGACCCTCGCTGGTAATATTTCACAAAATCCCCGACGTGTCGGCCCGTACTTCTCGGTGGGGACATTATATACGACTATAACATTATATATACTAAGCTAAGGGAACCTAACATCTCGCATGTTGTATTTTCCAACATTCCTGGCGGGTCTGCCCCTACTTCTCGGTGGGCACATTATATACGTCTATATCGTAATATAACCTAACCTAACCCATCTAGACCCTCGCTGGTAATATTTCACAAAATCCCGGTCGTGTCGTCCCGTACGTCTCGGTGCGGACGTTATATACGTCTATAACGTTATATATCCTAACCTAAGGCAACTTAACATCTCGGATGTAGTATTTTCCAACATTCCTGGCGGGTCGGCCCCACTTCTCGGTGGGAACATTATATACGTCTATAACGTAATATAACCTAACCTAACCGATCTAGCCCCTCGCTGGTAATGTTTTACAGAATCCCGGTCGTGTCGTCCCGTACGTCTCGGTGCGGACATTATATACGTCTATAACGTTATATATCCTAACCTAAGGCAACTTAACATCTCGGATGTAGTATTTCACAACATTCCTGGCTGGTCGGCGCCGATTCTCGGTGGGAACATTATATACGTCTATGTCGTAATATAACATAACCTAACCCATCTAGACCCTCGCTGGTAATATTTCACAAAATCCCGGTCGTGTCGTCCCGTATGTCTCGGTGCGGACATTATATACGTCTATAACGTTATATATCCTAACCTGAGTGAACCTAACATCGCGGATGTAGTATTTCACAACATTCCTGGCTGGTCGGCGCGAATTCTCGGTGGGGACATTATATACGTCTACGTCGTAATATAACCTAACCTAACCCATTTAGACCTTCGCTGGTAATATTTCACAAAACCCCGGTCGTGTCGTCCCGTATGTCTCGGTGCGGACATTATATACGTCTATAACGTTATATGTCCTAACCTGTGTGAACCTAACATCGCGGATGTAGTATTTCACAACATTCCTGGCTGGTCGGCGCCAATTCTCGGTGGGAACATTATATACGTCTATATCGTAATACAACCTAACCTAACCCATCTAGACCCTCGCTGGTAATATTTCACAAAATCCCCGTCGTGTCGGCCCGTACTTCTCGGTGGGGACATTATATACGTCTATAACGTTATATATACTAGCCTAAGGGAACCTAACATCTCGGATGTTGTATTTTCCAACATTCCTGGCGGGTCGGCCCCTACTTCACGGTGGGCACATTATATACGTCTATATCGTAATATAACCTAACCTATCCCATCTAGACCCTCGCTGGTAATATTTCACAAAATCCCGGTCGTGTCGTCCCGTACGTCTCGGAGCGGAGATTATATACGTCTATAACGTTATATATCCTAACCTAAGGCAACTTAACATCTCGGATGTAGTATTTTCCAACATTCCTGGCGTGTCCGCCACACTTTTCGGTGGGACCATTATATACGTCTATATCGTAATATAACCTAACCTAACCCATCTAGACCCTCGCTGGTAATGTTTTACAAAATCCCGGTAGTGTCGTACCGTAGGTCTCGGAGCGGACATTATATACGTCCATAACGTTACATAACCTAACCTAAGGCTACCTAACATCTCGAACTTAGTATTTCACAACATTCCTGGCGGGTCGGCCCCACTTCTCGGTGGGAACATTATATACGTCTATAACGTAATATAACTTAACCTAACCGATCTAGCCCCTCGCTGGTAATGTTTTACAGAATCCCGGTCGTGTCGTCGCGTACGTCTCGGTGCGGACATTATATACGTCTATAACGTTATATATCCTAACCTAAGGCAACTTAACATCTCGGATGTAGTATTTCACAACATTCCTGGCGGGTCGGCTCCACTTCTCGGTGGGAACATTATATACGTCTATAACGTAATATAACCTAACCTAACCCATTTAGCCCCTCGCTGGTAATATTTTACAGAATTCCGGTCGTGTCGTCCCGTACGTCTCGGTGCGGACATTATATACGTCTATAACGTTATCTATCCTAACCTAAGGCAACTTAACATCTCGCATGTAGTATTTTCCAACATTTCTGGCGGGACGGCCCCAACTTTTCGGTGGGCACATTATATACGTCTACATCGTAATACAACCTAACCTAACCCATCTAGACCCTCGCTGGTAATATTTCACAAAATCCCCGACGTGTCGGCCCGTACTTCTCGGTGGGGACATTATATACGTCTCTAACATTATATATACTAACCTAAGGGAACCTAACATCTCGGATGTTGTATTTTCCAACATTCCTGGCGGGTCTGCCCCTACTTCTCGGTGGGCACATTATATACGTCTATATCGTAATATAACCTAACCTAACCCATCTAGACCCTCGCTGGTAATATTTCACAAAATCCCGGTCGTGTCGTCCCGTACTTCTCGGTGGGGACATTATATACGTCTATAACGTTATATATACTAACCTAAGGGAACCTAACATCTCGGATGTAGTATTTCACAACATTCCTGGCGGGTCGGCCCCACTTCTCGGTGGGAACATTATATACGTCTATAACGTAATATAACCTAACCTAACCGATCTCTGCCCCTCGCTGGTAATGTTTTACAGAATCCCGGTCGTGTCTTCGCGTACGTCTCGGTGCGGACATTATATACGTCTATAACGTTATATATCCTAGCCTAAGGCAACTTAACATCTCGGATGTAGTATTTCACAACATTCCTGGCGGGTCGGCCCCAACTTCTCGGTGGGCACATTATATACGTCTATAACGTAATATAACCTAACCTAACCCATTTAGCCCCTCGCTGGTAATATTTTACAGAATTCCGGTCGTGTCGTCCCGTACGTCTCGGTGCGGACATTATATACGTCTATAACGTTATCTATCCTAACCTAAGGCAACTTAACATCTCGCATGTAGTATTTTCCAACATTTCTGGCGGGACGGCCCCAACTTTTCGGTGGGCACATTATATACGTCTACATCGTAATACAACCTAACCTAACCCATCTAGACCCTCGCTGGTAATATTTCACAAAATCCCCGACGTGTCGGCCCGTACTTCTCGGTGGGGACATTATATACGTCTCTAACATTATATATACTAACCTAAGGGAACCTAACATCTCGGATGTTGTATTTTCCAACATTCCTGGCGGGTCTGCCCCTACTTCTCGGTGGGCACATTATATACGTCTATATCGTAATATAACCTAACCTAACCCATCTAGACCCTCGCTGGTAATATTTCACAAAATCCCGGTCGTGTCGTACCGTTCGTCTCGGTGCGGACATTATATACGTCTATAACGTTATATAACCTAACCTAAGGCTACCTAACATCTCGAATGTAGTATTTCACAACATTCCTGGCGGGTCGGCCCCACTTCTCGGTGGGAACATTATATACGTCTATAACGTAATATAACCTAACCTAACCGATCTAGCCCCTCGCTGGTAATGTTTTACAGAATCCCGGTCGTGTCGTCGCGTACGTCTCGGTGCGGACATTATATACGTCTATAACGTTATATATCCTAACCTAAGGCAACTTAACATCTCGGATGTAGTATTATCCAACATTTCTTGCGGGACGGCCCCAACTTTTCGGTGGGCACATTATATACGTCTATATCGTAATATAACCTAACCTAACCCATCTAGGCCCTCGCTGGTAATATTTCACAAAATCCCGGTCGTGTCGTCCAGTACGTCTCGGTGCGGAAATTATATACCTCTATAACGTTATATATTCTAACCTAAGGCAACTTAACATCTCGGATGTAGTATTTTCCAACATTCCTGGCGGGTCGGCCCCAACTTCTCGGTGGGCACATTATATACGTCTATATCGTAATATAACCTAACCTAACCCATCTAGACCCTCGCTGGTAATGTTTTACAAAATCCCGGTCGTGTCGTACCGTACGTCTCGGTGCGGACATTATATACGTCTATAACGTTATATAACCTAACCTAAGGCTACCTAACATCTCGAATGTAGTATTTCACAACATTCCTGGCGGGTCGGCCCCACTTCTCGGTGGGAACATTATATACGTCTATAACGTAATATAACCTAACCTAACCGATCTAGCCCCTCGCTGGTAATGTTTTACAGAATCCCGGGCGTGTCGTCGCGTACGCCTCGGTGCGGACATTATATACGTCTATAACTTTATATATCCTAACCTAAGGCAACTTAACATCTCGGATGTAGTATTTCACAACATTCCTGGCGGGTCGGCTCCACTTCTCGGTGGGGACATTATATACGTCGATAACGTTATATACCCTAACCTAAGGGAACCTAACATCTCGGATGTAGTATTTTCCAACATTCCTGGCGGGTCGGCCCCAACTTCTCGGTGGGCACATTATATACGTCTATATCGTAATATAACCTAACCTAACCCATCTAGACCCTCGCTGGTAATGTTTTACAAAATCCCGGTCGTGTCGTCCCGTACGTCTCGGTGCGGACATTATATACGTCTATAACGTTATCTATCCTAAAATAAGGCAACTTAACATCTCGGATGTAGTATTTTCCAACATTCCTGGCGGGTCGGCCCCACTTCTCGGTGGGAACATTATATACGTCTATAACGTAATATAACCTAACCTAACCGATCTAGCCCCTCGCTGGTAATGTTTTACAGAATCCCGGTCGTGTCGTCGCGTACGTCTCGGTGCGGACATTATATACGTCTATAACGTTATATATCCTAACCTAAGGCAACTTAACATCTCGGATGTAGTATTTCACAACATTCCTGGCGGGTCGGCTCCACTTCTCGGTGGGAACATTATTTACGTCTATAACGTAATATAACCAAACCTAACCCATCTAGGCCCTCGCTGGTAATGTTTTACAAAATCCCGGGCGTGTCGGCCCGTACTTCTCGTTGGGGACATTATATACGTCGATAACGTTATATACCCTAACCTAAGGGAACCTAACATCTTGGATGTAGTATTTTCCAACATTCCTGGCGGGTCGGCCCCTACTTCTCGGTGGGCACATTATATACGTCTATATCGTAATATAACCTAACCTAACCCATCTAGCCCCTCGCTGGTAATGTTTTACAGAAACCCGGCCGTGTCGTCCCGGACGTCTCGGTAGGGACATTGTATGCATCTGTAACGTTATATACCCTAACCTAAGGCAACCTAACATCTCGAATGTAGTATTTCACAACATTCCTGGCGGGTCCGCCCCACTTCTCGGTGGGGACATTATATACGTCTATAACGTAATATAACCTAACCTAACCCATCTAGCCCGTCGCTGGTAATGTTTTACAGAATCCCGGTCGTGTCGTCGCGTACGTCTCGGTGCGGACATTATATACGTCTATAACGTTATATATCCTAACCTAAGGCAACTTAACATCTCGGATGTAGTATTTCACGACATTCCTGCCGCGTCGGCTCCACTTCTCGGTGGGAACATTATATACGTCTATAACGTAATATAACCTAACCTAACCCATTTAGCCCCTCGCTGGTAATGTTTTACAGAATTCCGGTCGTGTCGTCCCCTACGTCTCGGTGCGGACATTATATACGTCTATAACGTTATCTATCCTAACCTAAGGCAACTTAACATCTCGCATGTAGTATTTTCCAACATTTCTGGCGGGACGGCCCCAACTTTTCGGTGGGCACATTATATACGTCTATATCGTAATACAACCTAACCTAACCCATCTAGACCCTCGCTGGTAATATTTCACAAAATCCCCGACGTGTCGGCCCGTACTTCTCGGTGGGGACATTATATACGACTATAACATTATATATACTAACCTAAGGGAACCTAACATCTCGGATGTTGTATTTTCCAACATTCCTGGCGGGTCTGCCCCTACTTCTCGGTGGGCACATTATATACGTCTATATCGTAATATAACCTAACCTAACCCATCTAGACCCTCGCTGGTAATATTTCACAAAATCCCGGTCGTGTCGTCCCGTACGTCTTGGTGCGGACATTATATACGTCTATAACGTTATATATCCTAACCTAAGGCAACTTAACATCTCGGATGTAGTATTTTCCAACATTCCTGGCGGGTCGGCCCCACTTCTCGGTGGGAACATTATATACGTCTATAACGTAATATAACCTAACCCAACCGATCTAGCCCCTCGCTGGTAATGTTTTACAGAATCCCGGTCGTGTCGTCCCGTACGTCTCGGTGCGGACATTATATACGTCTATAACGTTATATATCCTAACCTAAGGCAACTTAACATCTCGGATGTAGTATTTTCCAACATTCCTGGCGGGTCGGCCCCAACTTCTCGGTGGGCACATTATATACGTCTATATCGTAATATAACCTAACCTAACCCATCTAGACCCTCGCTGGTAATGTTTTACAAAATCCCGGTCGTGTCGTCCCGTACGTTTCGGTGCGGACATTATATACGTCTATAACGTTATATATCCTAAAATAAGGCAACTTAACATCTCGGATGTAGTATTTTCCAACATTCCTGGCGGGTCGGCCCCAACTTCTCGGTGGGCACATTATATACGTCTATATCGTAATATAACCTAACCTAACCCATCTAGACCCTCGCTGGTAATGTTTTACAAAATCCCGGTCGTGTCGTACCGTTCGTCTCGGTGCGGACATTATATACGTCTATAACGTTATATAACCTAACCTAAGGCTACCTAACATCTCGAATGTAGTATTTCACAACATTCCTGGCGGGTCGGCCCCACTTCTCGGTGGGAACATTATATACGTCTATAACCTAATATAACCTAACCTAACCGATCTAACCCCTCGCTGGTAATGTTTTACAGAATCCCGGTCGTGTCGTCGCGTACGTCTCGGTGCGGACATTATATACGTCTATAACGTTATATATCCTAACCTAAGGCAACTTATCATCTCGGATGTAGTATTTCACAACATTCCTGGCGGGTCGGCTCCACTTCTCGGTGGGAACATTATTTACGTCTATAACGTAATATAACCTAACCTAACCCATCTAGACCCTCGCTGGTAATGTTTTACAAAATCCCGGGCGTGGCGGCCCGTACTTCTCGGTGGGGACATTATATACGTCGATAACGTTATATACCCTAACCTAAGGGAACCTAACATCTTGGATGTAGTATTTTCCAACATTCCTGGCGGGTCGGCCCCTACTTCTCGGTGGGCACATTATATACGTCTATATCGTAATATAACCTATCGTAACCCATCTAGACCCTCGCTGGTAATGTTTTACAAAATCCCGGTCGTGTCGGCCCGTACTTCTCGGTGGGGAAATTATATACGTCTATAACGTTATATAACCTAACCAAAGGCTACCTAACATCTCGAATGTAGTATTTCACAACATTCCTGGCGGGTCGGCCCCACTTCTCGGTGGGAACATTATATACGTCTATAACGTAATATAACCTAACCTAACCGATCTAGCCCCTCGCTGGTAATGTTTTACAGAATCCCGGTCGTGTCGTCGCGTACGTCTCGGTGCGGACATTATATACGTCTATAACGTTATATATCCTAACCTAAGGCAACTTAACATCTCGGATGTAGTATTTCACAACATTCCTGCCGGGTCGGCTCCACTTCTCGGTGGGAACATTATTTACGTCTATAACGTAATATAACCTATCGTAACCCATCTAGACCCTCGCTGGTAATGTTTTACAAAATCCCGGTCGTGTCGGCCCGTACTTCTCGGTGGGGAAATTATATACGTCTATAACGTTATATAACCTAACCTAAGGCTACCTAACATCTCGAATGTAGTATTTCACAACATTCCTGGCGGGTCGGCCCCACTTCTCGGTGGGAACATTATATACGTCTATAACGTAATATAACCTAACCTAACCGATCTAGCCCCTCGCTGGTAATGTTTTACAGAATTCCGGTCGTGTCGTCCCGTACGTCTCGGTGCGGACATTATATACGTCTATAACGTTATCTATCCTAAGGTAAGGCAACTTAACATCTGGGATGTAGTATTTTCCAACATTCCTGGCGGGTCGGCCCCAACTTCTCGGTGGGCACATTATATACGTCTATATCGTAATATAACCAAACCTAAACCATCTAGACCCTCGCTGGTAATGTTTTACAAAATCCCGGTCGTGTCGGCCCGTACTTCTCGGTGGGGACATTATATACGTCTATAACGTTATATATACTAACCTAAGGGAACCTAACATCTCGGATGTAGTATTTCACAACATTCCTGGCGGGTCGGCCCCACTTCTCGGTGGGAACATTATATACGTCTATAACGTAATATAACCTAACCTAACCGATCTCTGCCCCTCGCTGGTAATGTTTTACAGAATCCCGGTCGTGTCTTCGCGTACGTCTCGGTGCGGACATTATATACGTCTATAACGTTATATATACTAGCCTAAGGGAACCTAACATCTCGGATGTTGTATTTTCCAACATTCCTGGCGGGTCGGCCCCTACTTCTCGGTGGGCACATTATATACGTCTATATCGTAATATAACCTAACCTAACCCATCTAGACCCTCGCTGGTAATATTTCACAAAATCCCGGTCGTGTCGTCCCGTACGTCTCGGAGCGGAGATTATATACGTCTATAACGTTATATATCCTAACCTAAGGCAACTTAACATCTCGGATGTAGTATTGTCCAACATTCCTGGCGGGTCCGCCCCACTTTTCGGTGGGACCATTATATACGTCTATACCGTAATATAACCTAACCTAAACCATCTAGAACCTCGCTGGTAATGTTTTACACAATCCCGGTCGTGTCGGCCCGTACTTCTCGGTGGGGACATTATATACGTCTATAACGTTATATATACTAACCTAAGGGAACCTAACATCTCGGATGTAGTATTCACAACATTCCTGGCGGGTCGGCCCCACTTCTCGGTGGGAACATTATATACGTCTATAACGTAATATAACCTAACCTAACCGATCTCTGCCCCTCGCTGGTAATGTTTTACAGAATCCCGGTCGTGTCTTCGCGTACGTCTCGGTGCGGACATTATATACGTCTATAACGTTATATATACTAGCCTAAGGGAACCTAACATCTCGGATGTTGTATTTTCCAACATTCCTGGCGGGTCGGCCCCTACTTCACGGTGGGCACATTATATACGTCTATATCGTAATATAACCTAACCTAACCCATCTAGACCCTCGCTGGTAATATTTCACAAAATCCCGGTCGTGTCTTCGCGTACGTCTCGGAGCGGAGATTATATACGTCTATAACGTTATATATCCTAACCTAAGGCAACTTAACATCTCGGATGTAGTATTTTCCAACATTCCTGGCGTGTCCGCCACACTTTTCGGTTGGACCATTATATACGTCTATATCGTAATATAACCTAACCTAACCCATCTAGACCCTCGCTGGTAATGTTTTACAAAATCCCGGTAGTGTCGTACCGTAGGTCTCGGAGCGGACATTATATACGTCCATAACGTTACATAACCTAACCTAAGGCTACCTAACATCTCGAACTTAGTATTTCACAACATTCCTGGCGGGTCGGCCCCACTTCTCGGTGGGAACATTATATACGTCTATAACGTAATATAACTTAACCTAACCGATCTAGCCCCTCGCTGGTAATGTTTTACAGAATCCCGGTCGTGTCGTCGCGTACGTCTCGGTGCGGACATTATATACGTCTATAACGTTATATATCCTAACCTAAGGCAACTTAACATCTCGGATGTAGTATTTCACAACATTCCTGGCGGGTCGGCTCCACTTCTCGGTGGGAACATTATATACGTCTATAACGTAATATAACCTAACCTAACCCATTTAGCCCCTCGCTGGTAATATTTTACAGAATTCCGGTCGTGTCGTCCCGTACGTCTCGGTGCGGACATTATATACGTCTATAACGTTATCTATCCTAACCTAAGGCAACTTAACATCTCGCATGTAGTATTTTCCAACATTTCTGGCGGGACGGCCCCAACTTTTCGGTGGGCACATTATATACGTCTACATCGTAATACAACCTAACCTAACCCATCTAGACCCTCGCTGGTAATATTTCACAAAATCCCCGACGTGTCGGCCCGTACTTCTCGGTGGGGACATTATATACGTCTCTAACATTATATATACTAACCTAAGGGAACCTAACATCTCGGATGTTGTATTTTCCAACATTCCTGGCGGGTCTGCCCCTACTTCTCGGTGGGCACATTATATACGTCTATATCGTAATATAACCTAACCTAACCCATCTAGACCCTCGCTGGTAATATTTCACAAAATCCCGGTCGTGTCGTCCCGTACTTCTCGGTGGGGACATTATATACGTCTATAACGTTATATATACTAACCTAAGGGAACCTAACATCTCGGATGTAGTATTTCACAACATTCCTGGCGGGTCGGCCCCACTTCTCGGTGGGAACATTATATACGTCTATAACGTAATATAACCTAACCTAACCGATCTCTGCCCCTCGCTGGTAATGTTTTACAGAATCCCGGTCGTGTCTTCGCGTACGTCTCGGTGCGGACATTATATACGTCTATAACGTTATATATCCTAGCCTAAGGCAACTTAACATCTCGGATGTAGTATTTTCCAACATTCCTGGCGGGTCGGCCCCAACTTCTCGGTGGGCACATTATATACGTCTATATCGTAATATAACCTAACCTAACCCATCTAGACCCTCGCTGGTAATGTTTTACAAAATCCCGGTCGTGTCGTACCGTACGTCTCGGTGCGGACATTATATACGTCTATAACGTTATGTAACCTAACCTAAGGCTACCTAACATCTCGAATGTAGTATTTCACAACATTCCTGGCGGGTCGGCCCCACTTCTCGGTGGGAACATTATATACGTCTATAACGTAATATAACCTAACCTAACCCATCTAGACCCTCGCTGGTAATATTTCACAAAATCCCCGACGTGTCGGCCCGTACTTCTCGGTGGGGACATTATATACGACTATAACATTATATATACTAAGCTAAGGGAACCTAACATCTCGCATGTTGTATTTTCCAACATTCCTGGCGGGTCTGCCCCTACTTCTCGGTGGGCACATTATATACGTCTATATCGTAATATAACCTAACCTAACCCATCTAGACCCTCGCTGGTAATATTTCACAAAATCCCGGTCGTGTCGTCCCGTACGTCTCGGTGCGGACGTTATATACGTCTATAACGTTATATATCCTAACCTAAGGCAACTTAACATCTCGGATGTAGTATTTTCCAACATTCCTGGCGGGTCGGCCCCACTTCTCGGTGGGAACATTATATACGTCTATAACGTAATATAACCTAACCTAACCGATCTAGCCCCTCGCTGGTAATGTTTTACAGAATCCCGGTCGTGTCGTCCCGTACGTCTCGGTGCGGACATTATATACGTCTATAACGTTATATATCCTAACCTAAGGCAACTTAACATCTCGGATGTAGTATTTCACAACATTCCTGGCTGGTCGGCGCCGATTCTCGGTGGGAACATTATATACGTCTATGTCGTAATATAACATAACCTAACCCATCTAGACCCTCGCTGGTAATATTTCACAAAATCCCGGTCGTGTCGTCCCGTATGTCTCGGTGCGGACATTATATACGTCTATAACGTTATATATCCTAACCTGAGTGAACCTAACATCGCGGATGTAGTATTTCACAACATTCCTGGCTGGTCGGCGCGAATTCTCGGTGGGGACATTATATACGTCTACGTCGTAATATAACCTAACCTAACCCATTTAGACCTTCGCTGGTAATATTTCACAAAACCCCGGTCGTGTCGTCCCGTATGTCTCGGTGCGGACATTATATACGTCTATAACGTTATATATCCTAACCTGTGTGAACCTAACATCGCGGATGTAGTATTTCACAACATTCCTGGCTGGTCGGCGCCAATTCTCGGTGGGAACATTATATACGTCTATATCGTAATACAACCTAACCTAACCCATCTAGACCCTCGCTGGTAATATTTCACAAAATCCCCGTCGTGTCGGCCCGTACTTCTCGGTGGGGACATTATATACGTCTATAACGTTATATATACTAGCCTAAGGGAACCTAACATCTCGGATGTTGTATTTTCCAACATTCCTGGCGGGTCGGCCCCTACTTCACGGTGGGCACATTATATACGTCTATATCGTAATATAACCTAACCTATCCCATCTAGACCCTCGCTGGTAATATTTCACAAAATCCCGGTCGTGTCGTCCCGTACGTCTCGGAGCGGAGATTATATACGTCTATAACGTTATATATCCTAACCTAAGGCAACTTAACATCTCGGATGTAGTATTTTCCAACATTCCTGGCGTGTCCGCCACACTTTTCGGTGGGACCATTATATACGTCTATATCGTAATATAACCTAACCTAACCCATCTAGACCCTCGCTGGTAATGTTTTACAAAATCCCGGTAGTGTCGTACCGTAGGTCTCGGAGCGGACATTATATACGTCCATAACGTTACATAACCTAACCTAAGGCTACCTAACATCTCGAACTTAGTATTTCACAACATTCCTGGCGGGTCGGCCCCACTTCTCGGTGGGAACATTATATACGTCTATAACGTAATATAACTTAACCTAACCGATCTAGCCCCTCGCTGGTAATGTTTTACAGAATCCCGGTCGTGTCGTCGCGTACGTCTCGGTGCGGACATTATATACGTCTATAACGTTATATATCCTAACCTAAGGCAACTTAACATCTCGGATGTAGTATTTCACAACATTCCTGGCGGGTCGGCTCCACTTCTCGGTGGGAACATTATATACGTCTATAACGTAATATAACCTAACCTAACCCATTTAGCCCCTCGCTGGTAATATTTTACAGAATTCCGGTCGTGTCGTCCCGTACGTCTCGGTGCGGACATTATATACGTCTATAACGTTATCTATCCTAACCTAAGGCAACTTAACATCTCGCATGTAGTATTTTCCAACATTTCTGGCGGGACGGCCCCAACTTTTCGGTGGGCACATTATATACGTCTACATCGTAATACAACCTAACCTAACCCATCTAGACCCTCGCTGGTAATATTTCACAAAATCCCCGACGTGTCGGCCCGTACTTCTCGGTGGGGACATTATATACGTCTCTAACATTATATATACTAACCTAAGGGAACCTAACATCTCGGATGTTGTATTTTCCAACATTCCTGGCGGGTCTGCCCCTACTTCTCGGTGGGCACATTATATACGTCTATATCGTAATATAACCTAACCTAACCCATCTAGACCCTCGCTGGTAATATTTCACAAAATCCCGGTCGTGTCGTCCCGTACTTCTCGGTGGGGACATTATATACGTCTATAACGTTATATATACTAACCTAAGGGAACCTAACATCTCGGATGTAGTATTTCACAACATTCCTGGCGGGTCGGCCCCACTTCTCGGTGGGAACATTATATACGTCTATAACGTAATATAACCTAACCTAACCGATCTCTGCCCCTCGCTGGTAATGTTTTACAGAATCCCGGTCGTGTCTTCGCGTACGTCTCGGTGCGGACATTATATACGTCTATAACGTTATATATCCTAGCCTAAGGCAACTTAACATCTCGGATGTAGTATTTCACAACATTCCTGGCGGGTCGGCCCCAACTTCTCGGTGGGCACATTATATACGTCTATGTCGTAATATAACATAACCTAACCCATCTAGACCCTCGCTGGTAATATTTCACAAAATCCCGGTCGTGTCGTCCCGTATGTCTCGGTGCGGACATTATATACGTCTATAACGTTATATATCCTAACCTGAGTGAACCTAACATCGCGGATGTAGTATTTCACAACATTCCTGGCTGGTCGGCGCGAATTCTCGGTGGGGACATTATATACGTCTACGTCGTAATATAACCTAACCTAACCCATTTAGACCTTCGCTGGTAATATTTCACAAAACCCCGGTCGTGTCGTCCCGTATGTCTCGGTGCGGACATTATATACGTCTATAACGTTATATATCCTAACCTGTGTGAACCTAACATCGCGGATGTAGTATTTCACAACATTCCTGGCTGGTCGGCGCCAATTCTCGGTGGGAACATTATATACGTCTATATCGTAATACAACCTAACCTAACCCATCTAGACCCTCGCTGGTAATATTTCACAAAATCCCCGTCGTGTCGGCCCGTACTTCTCGGTGGGGACATTATATACGTCTATAACGTTATATATACTAGCCTAAGGGAACCTAACATCTCGGATGTTGTATTTTCCAACATTCCTGGCGGGTCGGCCCCTACTTCACGGTGGGCACATTATATACGTCTATATCGTAATATAACCTAACCTATCCCATCTAGACCCTCGCTGGTAATATTTCACAAAATCCCGGTCGTGTCGTCCCGTACGTCTCGGAGCGGAGATTATATACGTCTATAACGTTATATATCCTAACCTAAGGCAACTTAACATCTCGGATGTAGTATTTTCCAACATTCCTGGCGTGTCCGCCACACTTTTCGGTGGGACCATTATATACGTCTATATCGTAATATAACCTAACCTAACCCATCTAGACCCTCGCTGGTAATGTTTTACAAAATCCCGGTAGTGTCGTACCGTAGGTCTCGGAGCGGACATTATATACGTCCATAACGTTACATAACCTAACCTAAGGCTACCTAACATCTCGAACTTAGTATTTCACAACATTCCTGGCGGGTCGGCCCCACTTCTCGGTGGGAACATTATATACGTCTATAACGTAATATAACTTAACCTAACCGATCTAGCCCCTCGCTGGTAATGTTTTACAGAATCCCGGTCGTGTCGTCGCGTACGTCTCGGTGCGGACATTATATACGTCTATAACGTTATATATCCTAACCTAAGGCAACTTAACATCTCGGATGTAGTATTTCACAACATTCCTGGCGGGTCGGCTCCACTTCTCGGTGGGAACATTATATACGTCTATAACGTAATATAACCTAACCTAACCCATTTAGCCCCTCGCTGGTAATATTTTACAGAATTCCGGTCGTGTCGTCCCGTACGTCTCGGTGCGGACATTATATACGTCTATAACGTTATCTATCCTAACCTAAGGCAACTTAACATCTCGCATGTAGTATTTTCCAACATTTCTGGCGGGACGGCCCCAACTTTTCGGTGGGCACATTATATACGTCTACATCGTAATACAACCTAACCTAACCCATCTAGACCCTCGCTGGTAATGTTTTACAAAATCCCCGACGTGTCGGCCCGTACTTCTCGGTGGGGACATTATATACGTCTCTAACATTATATATACTAACCTAAGGCTACCTAACATCTCGAATGTAGTATTTCACAACATTCCTGGCGGGTCGGCCCCACTTCTCGGTGGGAACATTATATACGTCTATAACGTAATATAACCTAACCTAACCCATCTAGACCCTCGCTGGTAATATTTCACAAAATCCCCGACGTGTCGGCCCGTACTTCTCGGTGGGGACATTATATACGACTATAACATTATATATACTAAGCTAAGGGAACCTAACATCTCGCATGTTGTATTTTCCAACATTCCTGGCGGGTCTGCCCCTACTTCTCGGTGGGCACATTATATACGTCTATATCGTAATATAACCTAACCTAACCCATCTAGACCCTCGCTGGTAATATTTCACAAAATCCCGGTCGTGTCGTCCCGTACGTCTCGGTGCGGACGTTATATACGTCTATAACGTTATATATCCTAACCTAAGGCAACTTAACATCTCGGATGTAGTATTTTCCAACATTCCTGGCGGGTCGGCCCCACTTCTCGGTGGGAACATTATATACGTCTATAACGTAATATAACCTAACCTAACCGATCTAGCCCCTCGCTGGTAATGTTTTACAGAATCCCGGTCGTGTCGTCCCGTACGTCTCGGTGCGGACATTATATACGTCTATAACGTTATATATCCTAACCTAAGGCAACTTAACATCTCGGATGTAGTATTTCACAACATTCCTGGCTGGTCGGCGCCGATTCTCGGTGGGAACATTATATACGTCTATGTCGTAATATAACATAACCTAACCCATCTAGACCCTCGCTGGTAATATTTCACAAAATCCCGGTCGTGTCGTCCCGTATGTCTCGGTGCGGACATTATATACGTCTATAACGTTATATATCCTAACCTGAGTGAACCTAACATCGCGGATGTAGTATTTCACAACATTCCTGGCTGGTCGGCGCGAATTCTCGGTGGGGACATTATATACGTCTACGTCGTAATATAACCTAACCTAACCCATTTAGACCTTCGCTGGTAATATTTCACAAAACCCCGGTCGTGTCGTCCCGTATGTCTCGGTGCGGACATTATATACGTCTATAACGTTATATATCCTAACCTGTGTGAACCTAACATCGCGGATGTAGTATTTCACAACATTCCTGGCTGGTCGGCGCCAATTCTCGGTGGGAACATTATATACGTCTATATCGTAATACAACCTAACCTAACCCATCTAGACCCTCGCTGGTAATATTTCACAAAATCCCCGTCGTGTCGGCCCGTACTTCTCGGTGCGGACATTATATACGTCTATAACGTTATATATCCTAACCTGAGTGAACCTAACATCGCGGATGTAGTATTTCACAACATTCCTGGCTGGTCGGCGCCAATTCTCGGTGGGAACATTATATACGTCTATATCGTAATACAACCTAACCTAACCCATCTAGACCCTCGCTGGTAATATTTCACAAAATCCCCGTCGTGTCGGCCCGTACTTCTCGGTGGGGACATTATATACGTCTATAACATTATATATACTAACCTAAGGGAACCTAACAACTCGGATGTTGTATTTTCCAACATTCTTGGCGGGTCTGCCCCTACTTCTCGGTGGGCACATTATATACGTCTATATCGTAGTATAACCTAACCTAACCCATCTAGACCCTCGCTGGTAATATTTCACAAAATCCCGGTCGTGTCGTCCCGTACGTCTCGGTACGGACATTATATACGTCTATAACGTTATATATCCTAACCTAAGGCAACTTAACATCTCGGATGTAGTATTTTCTGACATTCCTGGCGGGTCGGCCCCACTTCTCGGTGGGAACATTATATACGTCTATAACGTAATATAACCTAACCTAACCCATCTAGACCCTCGCTGGTAATGTTTTACAAAATCCCTGGCGTGTCGGCCCGTACTTCTCGGTGGGGACATTATATACGTCGATAACGTTATATACCCTAACCTAAGGGAACCTAACATCTTGGATGTAGTATTTTCCAACATTCCTGGCGGGTCGGCCCCTACTTCTCGGTGGGCACATTATATACGTCTATATCGTAATATAACCTATCGTAACCCATCTAGACCCTCGCTGGTAATGTTTTACAAAATCCCGGTCGTGTCGGCCCGTACTTCTCGGTGGGGAAATTATATACGTCTATAACGTTATATAACCTAACCTAAGGCTACCTAACATCTCGAATGTAGTATTTCACAACATTCCTGGCGGGTCGGCCCCACTTCTCGGTGGGAACATTATATACGTCTATAACGTAATATAACCTAACCTAACCGATCTAGCCCCTCGCTGGTAATGTTTTACAGAATTCCGGTCGTGTCGTCCCGTACGTCTCGGTGCGGACATTATATACGTCTATAACGTTATCTATCCTAAGGTAAGGCAACTTAACATCTGGGATGTGGTATTTTCCAACATTCCTGGCGGGTCGGCCCCAATTTCTCGGTGGGCACATTATATACGCCTATATCGTAATATAACCAAACCTAAACCATCTAGACCCTCGCTGGTAATGTTTTACAAAATCCCGGTCGTGTCGGCCCGTACTTCTCGGTGGGGACATTATATACGTCTATAACGTTATATATACTAACCTAAGGGAACCTAACATCTCGGATGTAGTATTTCACAACATTCCTGGCGGGTCGGCCCCACTTCTCGGTGGGAACATTATATACGTCTATAACGTAATATAACCTAACCTAACCGATCTCTGCCCCTCGCTGGTAATGTTTTACAGAATCCCGGTCGTGTCTTCGCGTACGTCTCGGTGCGGACATTATATACGTCTATAACGTAATAATACTAGCCTAAGGGAACCTAACATCTCGGATGTTGTATTTTCCAACATTCCTGGCGGGTCGGCCCCTACTTCACGGTGGGCACATTATATACGTCTATATCGTAATATAACCTAACCTAACCCATCTAGACCCTCGCTGGTAATATTTCACAAAATCCCGGTCGTGTCGTCCCGTACGTCTCGGAGCGGAGATTATATACGTCTATAACGTTATATATCCTAACCTAAGGCAACTTAACATCTCGGATGTAGTATTTTCCAACATTCCTGGCGGGTCCGCCACACTTTTCGGTGGGACCATTATATACGTCTATATCGTAATATAACCTAACCTAACCCATCTAGACCCTCGCTGGTAATGTTTTACAAAATCCCGGTAGTGTCGTACCGTAGGTCTCGGAGCGGACATTATATACGTCCATAACGTTACATAACCTAACCTAAGGCTACCTAACATCTCGAACGTAGTATTTCACAACATTCCTGGCGGGTCGGCCCCACTTCTCGGTGGGAACATTATATACGTCTATAACGTAATATAACCTAACCTAACCCATTTAGCCCCTCGCTGGTAATGTTTTACAGAATTCCGGTCGTGTCGTCCCGTACGTCTCGGTGCGGACATTATATACGTCTATAACGTTATCTATCCTAACCTAAGGCAACTTAACATCTCGCATGTAGTATTTTCCAACATTTCTGGCGGGACGGCGCCAACTTTTCGGTGGGCACATTATATACGTCTATATCGTAATACAACCTAACCTAACCCATCTAGACCCTCGCTGGTAATATTTCACAAAATCCCCGACGTGTCGGCCCGTACTTCTCGGTGGGGACATTATATACGTCTATAACATTATATATACTAACCTAAGGGAACCTAACATCTCGGATGTTGTATTTTCCAACATTCCTGGCGGGTCTGCCCCTACTTCTCGGTGGGCACATTATATACGTCTATATCGTAATATAACCTAACCTAACCCATCTAGACCCTCGCTGGTAATGTTTTACAAAATCCCGATCGTGTCGTACCGTACGTCTCGGTGCGGACATTATATACGTCTATAACGTAATATAACCTAACCTAACCGATCTAGCCCCTCGCTGGTAATGTTTTACAGAATCCCGGTCGTGTCGTCGCGTACGTCTCGGTGCGGACATTATATACGTCTATAACGTTATATATCCTAACCTAAGGCAACTTAACATCTCGGATGTAGTATTTCACAACATTCCTGCCGGGTCGGCTCCACTTCTCGGTGGGAACATTATATACGTCTATAACGTAATATAACCTAACCTAACCCATTTAGCCCCTCGCTGGTAATGTTTTGCAGAATTCCGGTCGTGTCGTCCCGTACGTCTCGGTGCGGACATTATATACGTCTATAACGTTATCTATCCTAACCTAAGGCAACTTAACATCTCGGATGTAGTATTTTCTAACATTCCTGGCGGGTCGGCCCCACTTCTCGGTGGGAACATTATATACGTCTATAACGTAATATAACCTAACCTAACCCATCTAGACCCTCGCTGGTAATATTTCACAAAATCCGGTCGTGTCGTCCCGTACGTCTCGGTGCGGACGTTATATACGTCTATAACGTTATATATCCTAACCTAAGGCAACTTAACATCTCGGATGTAGTATTTTCCAACATTGCTGGCGGGTCTGCCCCTACTTCTCGGTGGGCACATTATATACGTCTATATCGTAATATAACCTAACCTAACCCATCTAGACCCTCGCTGGTAATATTTCACAAAATCCCGGTCGTGTTGTCCCGTACGTCTCGGTGCGGACGTTATATACGTCTATAACGTTATATATCCTAACCTAAGGCAACTTAACATCTCGGATGTAGTATTTTCCAACATTCCTGGCGGGTCGGCCCCACTTCTCGGTGGGAACATTATATACGTCTATAACGTAATATAACCTAACCTAACCGATCTAGCCCCTCGCTGGTAATGTTTTACAGAATCCCGGTCGTGTCGTCCCGTACGTCTCGGTGCGGACATTATATACGTCTATAACGTTATATATCCTAACCTAAGGCAACTTAACATCTCGGATGTAGTATTTTCCAACATTCCTGACGGGTCGGCCCCAACTTCTCGGTGGGCACATTATATACGTCTATAACGTAATATAACCTAACCTAACCCATCTAGCCTCTCGCTGGTAATGTTTTACAGAATCTCGGTCGTGTCGTCCCGTATGTCTCGGTGCGGACATTATATACGTCTATAACTTTATGTGTCCTAACCTAAGGGAACCTAACATCGCGGATGTAGTATTTCACAACATTCCTGGCTGGTCGGCGCGAATTCTCGGTGGGAACATTATATACGTCTATGTCGTAATATAACCTAACCTAACCCATTTAGACCCTCGCTGGTAATATTTCACAAAATCCCGGTCGTGTCGTCCCGTATGTCTCGGTGCGGACATTATATACGTCTATAACGTTATATACCCTAACCTAAGGCAACTTAACATCTCGGATGTAGTATTTTCCAACATTCCTGGCGGGTCCGCCCCACTTTTCGGTGGGAGCATTATATACGTCTATAACGTAATATAACCTAAACTAACCCATCTAGCCCCTAGCCGGGAATGTTTTACAAAATCCCGGTCGTGTCGGCCCGTGCTTCAAGGTGGGCACATTATATACATCTATATCGTAATATAACCTAACCTAACCCCTCTAGACCCTCGCTGGTAATGTTTTACAAAATCCCGGTCATGTCGGCCCGTACGTCTCGGTGGGGACATTATATACGTCTATGACGTAATATAACCTAACCTAACCGATCTAGCCCCTCGCTGGTAATGTTTTACAGAATCCCGGTCGTGTCGTCGCGTACGTCTCGGTGCGGACATTATATACGTCTATAACGTTATATATCCTAACCTAAGGCAACTTAACATCTCGGATGTAGTATTTCACAACATTCCTGCCGGGTCGGCTCCACTTCTCGGTGGGAACATTATATACGTCTATAACGTAATATAACCTAACCTAACCCATTTAGCCCCTCGCTGGTAATGTTTTGCAGAATTCCGGTCGTGTCGTCCCGTACGTCTCGGTGCGGACATTATATACGTCTATAACGTTATCTATCCTAACCTAAGGCAACTTAACATCTCGGATGTAGTATTTTCCAACATTTCTGGCGGGACGGCCCCAACTTTTCGGTGGGCACATTATATACGTCTATATCGTAATACAACCTAACCTAACCCACCTAGACCCTCGCTGGTAATATTTCACAAAATCCCCGACGTGTCGGCCCGTACTTCTCGGTGGGGACATTATATACGACTATAACATTATATATACTAACCTAAGGGAACCTAACATCTCGGATGTTGTATTTTCCAACATTCCTGGCGGGTCTGCCCCTACTTCTCGGTGGGCACATTATATACGTCTATATCGTAATATAACCTAACCTAACCCATCTAGACCCTCGCTGGTAATATTTCACAAAATCCGGTCGTGTCGTCCCGTACGTCTCGGTGCGGACGTTATATACGTCTATAACGTTATATATCCTAACCTAAGGCAACTTAACATCTCGGATGTAGTATTTTCCAACATTCCTGGCGGGTCGGCCCCACTTCTCGGTGGGCACATTATATACGTCTATATCGTAATACAACCTAACCTAACCCATCTAGACCCTCGCCGGTAATATTTCACAAAATCCCCGACGTGTCGGCCCGTACTTCTCGGTGGGGACATTATATACGACTATAACATTATATATACTAACCTAAGGGAACCTAACATCTCGGATGTTGTATTTTCCAACATTCCTGGCGGGTCTGCCCCTACTTCTCGGTGGGCACATTATATACGTCTATATCGTAATATAACCTAACCTAACCCATCTAGACCCTCGCTGGTAATATTTCACAAAATCCCGGTCGTGTCGTCCCGTACGTCTCGGTGCGGACGTTATATACGTCTATAACGTTATATATCCTAACCTAAGGCAACTTAACATCTCGGATGTAGTATTTTCCAACATTCCTGGAGGGTCGGCCCCAACTTCTCGGTGGGCACATTATATACGTCTATATCGTAATATAACCTAACCTAACCCATCTAGACCCTCGCTGGTAATGTTTTACAAAATCCCGGTCGTGTCGTACCGTACGTCTCGGTGCGGACATTATATACGTCTATAACGTTATCTATCCTAACCTAAGGCAACTTAACATCTCGGATGTAGTATTATCCAACATTTCTTGCGGGACGGCCCCAACTTTTCGGTGGGCACATTATATACGTCTATATCGTAATATAACCTAACCTAACCCATCTAGACCCTCGCTGGTAATATTTCACAAAATCCCGGTCGTGTCGTCCCGTACATCGCGGTGCGGACATTATATACCTCTATAAAGTTATATATCCTAACCTAAGGCAACTTAACATCTCGGATGTAGTATTTTCCAACATTCCTGGCGGGTCGGCCCCAACTTCTCGGTGGGCACATTATATACGTCTATATCGTAATATAACCTAACCTAACCCATCTAGACCATCGCTGGTAATGTTTTACAAAATCCCGGTCGTGTCGTACCGTACGTCTCGGTGGGGACATTATATACGTCTATAACGTTATATATACTAACCTAAGGGAACCTAACATCTCGGATGTAGTATTTCACAGCATTCCTGCCGGGTCGGCTCCACTTCTCGGTGGGAACATTATATACGTCTATAACGTAATATAACCTAACCTAACCCATCTAGCCCCCCGCTGGTAATGTTTTACAGAATTCCGGTCGTGTCGTCCCGTACGTCTCGGTGCGGACATTATATACGTCTATAACGTTATCTATCCTAACCTAAGGCAACGTAAAATCTCGGATGTAGTATTATCCAACATTTCTTGCGGGACGGCCCCAACTTTTCGGTGGGCACATTATATACGTCTATATCGTAATATAACCAAACTTAACCCATCTAGACCCTCGCTGGTAATGTTTTACAAAATCCCGGTCATGTCGGCCCGTACGTCTCGGTGGGGACATTATATACGTCTATAACGTAATATAACCTAACCTAACCGATCTAGCCCCTCGCTGGTAATGTTTTACAGAATCCCGGTCGTGTCGTCGCGTACGTCTCGGTGCGGACATTATATACGTCTATAACGTTATATATCCTAACCTAAGGCAACTTATCATCTCGGATGTAGTATTTCACAACATTCCTGCCTGGTCGGCTCCACTTCTCGGTGGGAACATTATATACGTCTATATCGTAATATAACCTAACCTAACCCATCTAGACCCTCGCTGGTAATGTTTTACAAAATCCCGGTCGTGTCGTACCGTACGTCTCGGTGCGGACATTATATACGTCTATAACGTTATATAACCTAACCTAAGGCTACCTAACATCTCGAATGTAGTATTTCACAACATTCCTGGCGGGTCGGCCCCACTTCTCGGTGGGAACATTATATACGTCTATAACGTAATATAACCTAACCTAACCGATCTAGCCCGTCGCTGGTAATGTTTTACAGAATCCCGGTCGTGTCGTCGCGTACGCATCGGTGCGGACATTATATACGTCTATAACATTATATATCCTAACCTAAGGCAACTTAACATCTCGGATGTAGTATTTCACAACATTCCTGGCGGGTCGGCTCCACTTCTCGATGGGAACATTATATACGTCTATATCGTAATATAACCTATCGTAACCCATCTAGACCCTCGCTGGTAATGTTTTACAAAATCCCGGTCGTGTCGGCCCGTACTTCTCGGTGGGGAAATTATATACGTCTATAACGTTATATAACCTAACCTAAGGCTACCTAACATCTCGAATGTAGTATTTCACAACATTCCTCGCGGTTCGGCCCCACTTCTCGGTGGGAACATTATATACGTCTATAACGTAATATAACCTAACCTAACCCATGTAGCCCCTCGCTGGTAATGTTTTACAGAATCACGGTCGTGTCGTCCCGTATGTCTCGGTGCGGACATTATATACGTCTATAACTTTATGTGTCCTAACCTAAGGGAACCTAACATCGCGGATGTAGTATTTCACAACATTCCTGGCTGGTCGGCGCGAATTCTCGGTGGGAACATTATATACGTCTACGTCGTAATATAACCTAACCTAACCCATTTAGACCCTCGCTGGTAATATTTCACCAAATCCCGGTCGTGTCGTCCCGTATGTCTCGGTGCGGACATTATATACGTCTATAACGTTATATATCCTAACCTGAGTGAACCTAACATCGCGGATGTAGTATTTCACAACATTCCTGGCTGGTCGGCGCCAATTCTCGGTGGGAACATTATATACGTCTATAACGTAATATAACCTAACCTAACCGATCTAGACCCTCGCTGGTAATGTTTTACAAAATCCCGGGCGTGTCGTACCGTACGTCTTGGTGCGGACATTATATACGTCTATAACGTTATATAACCTAACCTAAGGCTACCTACCATCTCTAATGTAGTATTTCACAACATTCCTGGCGGGTCGGCCCCACTTCTCGGTGGGAACATTATATACGTCTATAACGTAATATAACCTAACCTAACCGATCTAGCCCCTCGCTGGTAATGTTTTACAGAATCCCGGTCGTGTCGTCGCGTACGCCTCGGTGCGGACATTATATACGTCTATAACGTTATATATCCTAACCTAAGGCAACTTAACATCTCGGATGTAGTATTTCACAACATTTCTGGCGGGTCGGCCCCACTTCTCGGTGGGAACATTATATACGTCTATAACGTAATATAACCTAACCTAACCCATCTAGACCCTCGCTGGTAATATTTCACAAAATCCCGGTCGTGTCGTCCCGTATGTCTCGGTGCGGATATTATATACGTCTATAAAGTTATATATCCTAACCTGAGGGAACCTAACATCGCGGATGTAGTATTTCACAACATTCCTGGCTGGTCGGCGCCAATTCTCGGTGGGAACATTATATACGTCTATATCGTAATATAACCTAACCTAACCCATCTAGACCCTCGCTTGTAATGTTTTACAAAATCCCGGTCGTGTCGGCCCGTGCTTCTCGCTGGGCACATTATATACATCTATACCGTAATATAACCTAACCTACCTCATCCAGACCCTCGCTGGTATTGTTTTACAAAATCCCGGTCGTGTCGGCCCGTACTTTTCCGTGGGGACATTATATACCTCTATAACGTTATATACCCTAACCTAAGGCAACTTAACATCTCGGATGTAGTATTTTCCAACATTCCTGGCGGGTCCGCCCCACTTTTCGGTGGGAGCATTATATACGTCTATAACGTAATATAACCCAACCTAACCGATCTAGCCCCTCGCTGGTAATGTTTTACAGAATCCCGGTCGTGTCGTCGCGTACGTCTCGCTGCGGACATTATATACGTCTATAACGTTATATATCCTAACCTAAGGCAACTTAACATCTCGGATGTAGTATTTCACAACATTCCTGGCTGGTCGGCGCCGATTCTCGGTGGTAACATTATATACGTCTATGTCGTAATATAACCTAACCTAACCCATCTAGACCCTCGCTGGTAATATTTCACAAAATCCCGGTCGTGTCGTCCCGTACGTCTCGGTGCGGACATTATATACGTCTATAACGTTATATATCCTAACCTAAGGCAACTTAACATCTCGGATGTAGTATTTTCCAACATTCCTGGCGGGTCGGCCCCACTTCTCGGTGGGAACATTATATACGTCTATAACGTAATATAACCTAACCTAACCGATCTAGCCCCTCACTGGTAATGTTTTACAGAATCCCGGTCGTGTCGTCCTGTACGTCTCGGTGCGGACATTATATACGTCTATAACGTTATATATCCTAACCTAAGGCAACTTAACATCTCGGATGTAGTATTTTCCAACATTCCTGGCAGGTCGGCCCCAACTTCTCAGTGGGCACATTATATACGTCTATATCGTAATATAACCTAACCTAACCCATCTAGACCCTCGCTGGTAATGTTTTACAAAATCCCGGTCGTGTCGTACCGTACGTCTCGGTGCGGACATTATATACGTCTATAACGTTATATAACCTAACCTAAGGCTACCTAACATCTCGAATGTAGTATTTCACAACATTCCTGGCGGGTCGGCCCCACTTTTCGGTGGGACCATTATATACGTCTATAACGTAATATAACCTAACCTAACCCATCTAGCCCCTGGCTGGGAATGTTTTACAGAATCCCGGTCGTGTCGTACCGTACGTCTCGGTGCGGACATTATATTCGTCTATAACTTTATGTGTCCTAACCTAAGGCAACTTAACATCTAGGTTGTAGTATTTTCCAACATTCCTGGCGGGTCGGCCCCTACTTCTCGGTGGGCACATTATATACGTCTATATCGTAATATAACCTAACCTAACCCATCTAGACCCTCGCTTGTAATGTTTTACAAAATCCCGGTCTTGTCGGCCCGTGCTTCTCGCTGGGCACATTATATACATCTATACCGTAATATAACCTAACCTAACTCATCTAGACCCTCGCTGGTAATGTTTTACAAAATCCCGGTCGTGTCGGCCCGTACTTCTCGGTGGGGACATTATATACGTCTATAACGTTATATATCCTAACCTAAGGCGACATAACATCTCGGATGTAGTATTTTCCAACATTCCTGGCGGGTCGGCCCCATCTTCTCGGTGGGAACATTATATACGTCTATAACGTAACATAACCTAACCTAACCCATCTAGCCCCTAGCTGGGAATGTTTTACAAAATCCCGGTCGTGTCAGCCCGTACTTTTCCGTGGGGACATTATATACGTCTATAACGTTATATATCCTAATCTAAGGGAACCTAACACCGCGGATGTAGTATTTCACAACATTCCTGGCGGGTCCGCCCCACTTCTCGGTGGGAACATTATATACGTCTATATCGTAATATAACCTAACCTAACCCAGCTAGACCCTCGCTGGTAATGTTTTACAAAATCCCGGTCGTGTCGGCCCGTACTTCTCGGTGCGGACATTATATACCTCTATAACGTTATATACCCTAACCTAAGGCAACTTAACATCTCGGATGTAGTATTTTCCAACATTCCTGGCGGGTCCGCCCCACTTTTCGGTGGGAGCATTATATACGTCTATAACGTAATATAACCTAACCTAACCCATCTAGCCCCTAGCCGGGAATGTTTTACAAAATCCCGGTCGTGTCGGTCCGTGCTTCAAGGTGGGCACATTATATACATCTATATCGTAATATAACCTAACCTAACCCATCTAGACCCTCGCTGGTAATATTTCACAAAATCCCCGTCGTTTCGGCCCGTACTTCTCGGTGGGGACATTATATACGTCTATAACGTTATATATACTAGCCTAAGGGAACCTAACATCTCGGATGTTGTATTTTCCAACATTCCTGGCGGGTCGGCCCCTACTTCACGGTGGGCACATTATATACGTCTATATCGTAATATAACCTAACCTATCCCATCTAGACCCTCGCTGGTAATATTTCACAAAATCCCGGTCGTGTCGTCCCGTACGTCTCGGAGCGGAGATTATATACGTCTATAACGTTATATATCCTAACCTAAGGCAACTTAACATCTCGGATGTAGTATTTTCCAACATTCCTGGCGTGTCCGCCACACTTTTCGGTGGGACCATTATATACGTCTATATCGTAATATAACCTAACCTAACCCATCTAGACCCTCGCTGGTAATGTTTTACAAAATCCCGGTAGTGTCGTACCGTAGGTCTCGGAGCGGACATTATATACGTCCATAACGTTACATAACCTAACCTAAGGCTACCTAACATCTCGAACTTAGTATTTCACAACATTCCTGGCGGGTCGGCCCCACTTCTCGGTGGGAACATTATATACGTCTATAACGTAATATAACTTAACCTAACCGATCTAGCCCCTCGCTGGTAATGTTTTACAGAATCCCGGTCGTGTCGTCGCGTACGTCTCGGTGCGGACATTATATACGTCTATAACGTTATATATCCTAACCTAAGGCAACTTAACATCTCGGATGTAGTATTTCACAACATTCCTGGCGGGTCGGCTCCACTTCTCGGTGGGAACATTATATACGTCTATAACGTAATATAACCTAACCTAACCCATTTAGCCCCTCGCTGGTAATATTTTACAGAATTCCGGTCGTGTCGTCCCGTACGTCTCGGTGCGGACATTATATACGTCTATAACGTTATCTATCCTAACCTAAGGCAACTTAACATCTCGCATGTAGTATTTTCCAACATTTCTGGCGGGACGGCCCCAACTTTTCGGTGGGCACATTATATACGTCTACATCGTAATACAACCTAACCTAACCCATCTAGACCCTCGCTGGTAATGTTTTACAAAATCCCCGACGTGTCGGCCCGTACTTCTCGGTGGGGACATTATATACGTCTCTAACATTATATATACTAACCTAAGGCTACCTAACATCTCGAATGTAGTATTTCACAACATTCCTGGCGGGTCGGCCCCACTTCTCGGTGGGAACATTATATACGTCTATAACGTAATATAACCTAACCTAACCCATCTAGACCCTCGCTGGTAATATTTCACAAAATCCCCGACGTGTCGGCCCGTACTTCTCGGTGGGGACATTATATACGACTATAACATTATATATACTAAGCTAAGGGAACCTAACATCTCGCATGTTGTATTTTCCAACATTCCTGGCGGGTCTGCCCCTACTTCTCGGTGGGCACATTATATACGTCTATATCGTAATATAACCTAACCTAACCCATCTAGACCCTCGCTGGTAATATTTCACAAAATCCCGGTCGTGTCGTCCCGTACGTCTCGGTGCGGACGTTATATACGTCTATAACGTTATATATCCTAACCTAAGGCAACTTAACATCTCGGATGTAGTATTTTCCAACATTCCTGGCGGGTCGGCCCCACTTCTCGGTGGGAACATTATATACGTCTATAACGTAATATAACCTAACCTAACCAATCTAGCCCCTCGCTGGTAATGTTTTACAGAATCCCGGTCGTGTCGTCCCGTACGTCTCGGTGCGGACATTATATACGTCTATAACGTTATATATCCTAACCTAAGGCAACTTAACATCTCGGATGTAGTATTTCACAACATTCCTGGCTGGTCGGCGCCGATTCTCGGTGGGAACATTATATACGTCTATGTCGTAATATAACATAACCTAACCCATCTAGACCCTCGCTGGTAATATTTCACAAAATCCCGGTCGTGTCGTCCCGTATGTCTCGGTGCGGACATTATATACGTCTATAACGTTATATATCCTAACCTGAGTGAACCTAACATCGCGGATGTAGTATTTCACAACATTCCTGGCTGGTCGGCGCGAATTCTCGGTGGGGACATTATATACGTCTACGTCGTAATATAACCTAACCTAACCCATTTAGACCTTCGCTGGTAATATTTCACAAAACCCCGGTCGTGTCGTCCCGTATGTCTCGGTGCGGACATTATATACGTCTATAACGTTATATATCCTAACCTGTGTGAACCTAACATCGCGGATGTAGTATTTCACAACATTCCTGGCTGGTCGGCGCCAATTCTCGGTGGGAACATTATATACGTCTATATCGTAATACAACCTAACCTAACCCATCTAGACCCTCGCTGGTAATATTTCACAAAATCCCCGTCGTGTCGGCCCGTACTTCTCGGTGGGGACATTATATACGTCTATAACATTATATATACTAACGTAAGGGAACCTAACATCTCGGATGTTGTATTTTCCAACATTCCTGGCGGGTCTGCCCCTACTTTTCGGTGGGCACATTATATACGTCTATATCGTAGTATAACCTAACCTAACCCATCTAGACCCTCGCTGGTAATATTTCACAAAATCCCGGTCGTGTCGTCCCGTACGTCTCGGTGCGGACATTATATACGTCTATAACGTTATATATCCTAACCTAAGGCAACTTAACATCTCGGATGTAGTATTTTCTAACATTCCTGGCGGGTCGGCCCCACTTCTCGGTGGGAACATTATATACGTCTATAACGTAATATAACCTAACCTAACCCATCTAGACCCTCGCTGGTAATGTTTTACAAAATCCCGGGCGTGTCGGCCCGTACTTCTCGGTGGGGACATTATATACGTCGATAACGTTATATACCCTAACCTAAGGGAACCTAACATCTTGGATGTAGTATTTTCCAACATTCCTGGCGGGTCGGCCCCTACTTCTCGGTGGGCACATTATATACGTCTATATCGTAATATAACCTATCGTAACCCATCTAGACCCTCGCTGGTAATGTTTTACAAAATCCCGGTCGTGTCGGCCCGTACTTCTCGGTGGGGAAATTATATACGTCTATAACGTTATATAACCTAACCTAAGGCTACCTAACATCTCGAATGTAGTATTTCACAACATTCCTGGCGGGTCGGCCCCACTTCTCGGTGGGAACATTATATACGTCTATAACGTAATATAACCTAACCTAACCGATCTAGCCCCTCGCTGGTAATGTTTTACAGAATTCCGGTCGTGTCGTCCCGTACGTCTCGGTGCGGACATTATATACGTCTATAACGTTATCTATCCTAAGGTAAGGCAACTTAACATCTGGGATGTGGTATTTTCCAACATTCCTGGCGGGTCGGCCCCAACTTCTCGGTGGGCACATTATATACGTCTATATCGTAATATAACCAAACCTAAACCATCTAGACCCTCGCTGGTAATGTTTTACAAAATCCCGGTCGTGTCGGCCCGTACTTCTCGGTGGGGACATTATATACGTCTATAACGTTATATATACTAACCTAAGGGAACCTAACATCTCGGATGTAGTATTTCACAACATTCCTGGCGGGTCGGCCCCACTTCTCGGTGGGAACATTATATACGTCTATAACGTAATATAACCTAACCTAACCGATCTCTGCCCCTCGCTGGTAATGTTTTACAGAATCCCGGTCGTGTCTTCGCGTACGTCTCGGTGCGGACATTATATACGTCTATAACGTAATAATACTAGCCTAAGGGAACCTAACATCTCGGATGTTGTATTTTCCAACATTCCTGGCGGGTCGGCCCCTACTTCACGGTGGGCACATTATATACGTCTATATCGTAATATAACCTAACCTAACCCATCTAGACCCTCGCTGGTAATATTTCACAAAATCCCGGTCGTGTCGTCCCGTACGTCTCGGAGCGGAGATTATATACGTCTATAACGTTATATATCCTAACCTAAGGCAACTTAACATCTCGGATGTAGTATTTTCCAACATTCCTGGCGGGTCCGCCACACTTTTCGGTGGGACCATTATATACGTCTATATCGTAATATAACCTAACCTAACCCATCTAGACCCTCGCTGGTAATGTTTTACAAAATCCCGGTAGTGTCGTACCGTAGGTCTCGGAGCGGACATTATATACGTCCATAACGTTACATAACCTAACCTAAGGCTACCTAACATCTCGAACGTAGTATTTCACAACATTCCTGGCGGGTCGGCCCCACTTCTCGGTGGGAACATTATATACGTCTATAACGTAATATAACCTAACCTAACCCATTTAGCCCCTCGCTGGTAATGTTTTACAGAATTCCGGTCGTGTCGTCCCGTACGTCTCGGTGCGGACATTATATACGTCTATAACGTTATCTATCCTAACCTAAGGCAACTTAACATCTCGCATGTAGTATTTTCCAACATTTCTGGCGGGACGGCCCCAACTTTTCGGTGGGCACATTATATACGTCTATATCGTAATACAACCTAACCTAACCCATCTAGACCCTCGCTGGTAATATTTCACAAAATCCCCGACGTGTCGGCCCGTACTTCTCGGTGGGGACATTATATACGTCTATAACATTATATATACTAACCTAAGGGAACCTAACATCTCGGATGTTGTATTTTCCAACATTCCTGGCGGGTCTGCCCCTACTTCTCGGTGGGCACATTATATACGTCTATATCGTAATATAACCTAACCTAACCCATCTAGACCCTCGCTGGTAATGTTTTACAAAATCCCGATCGTGTCGTACCGTACGTCTCGGTGCGGACATTATATACGTCTATAACGTAATATAACCTAACCTAACCGATCTAGCCCCTCGCTGGTAATGTTTTACAGAATCCCGGTCGTGTCGTCGCGTACGTCTCGGTGCGGACATTATATACGTCTATAACGTTATATATCCTAACCTAAGGCAACTTAACATCTCGGATGTAGTATTTCACAACATTCCTGCCGGGTCGGCTCCACTTCTCGGTGGGAACATTATATACGTCTATAACGTAATATAACCTAACCTAACCCATTTAGCCCCTCGCTGGTAATGTTTTGCAGAATTCCGGTCGTGTCGTCCCGTACGTCTCGGTGCGGACATTATATACGTCTATAACGTTATCTATCCTAACCTAAGGCAACTTAACATCTCGGATGTAGTATTTTCTAACATTCCTGGCGGGTCGGCCCCACTTCTCGGTGGGAACATTATATACGTCTATAACGTAATATAACCTAACCTAACCCATCTAGACCCTCGCTGGTAATATTTCACAAAATCCGGTCGTGTCGTCCCGTACGTCTCGGTGCGGACGTTATATACGTCTATAACGTTATATATCCTAACCTAAGGCAACTTAACATCTCGGATGTAGTATTTTCCAACATTGCTGGCGGGTCTGCCCCTACTTCTCGGTGGGCACATTATATACGTCTATATCGTAATATAACCTAACCTAACCCATCTAGACCCTCGCTGGTAATATTTCACAAAATCCCGGTCGTGTTGTCCCGTACGTCTCGGTGCGGACGTTATATACGTCTATAACGTTATATATCCTAACCTAAGGCAACTTAACATCTCGGATGTAGTATTTTCCAACATTCCTGGCGGGTCGGCCCCACTTCTCGGTGGGAACATTATATACGTCTATAACGTAATATAACCTAACCTAACCGATCTAGCCCCTCGCTGGTAATGTTTTACAGAATCCCGGTCGTGTCGTCCCGTACGTCTCGGTGCGGACATTATATACGTCTATAACGTTATATATCCTAACCTAAGGCAACTTAACATCTCGGATGTAGTATTTTCCAACATTCCTGACGGGTCGGCCCCAACTTCTCGGTGGGCACATTATATACGTCTATAACGTAATATAACCTAACCTAACCCATCTAGCCTCTCGCTGGTAATGTTTTACAGAATCTCGGTCGTGTCGTCCCGTATGTCTCGGTGCGGACATTATATACGTCTATAACTTTATGTGTCCTAACCTAAGGGAACCTAACATCGCGGATGTAGTATTTCACAACATTCCTGGCTGGTCGGCGCGAATTCTCGGTGGGAACATTATATACGTCTATGTCGTAATATAACCTAACCTAACCCATTTAGACCCTCGCTGGTAATATTTCACAAAATCCCGGTCGTGTCGTCCCGTATGTCTCGGTGCGGACATTATATACGTCTATAACGTTATATACCCTAACCTAAGGCAACTTAACATCTCGGATGTAGTATTTTCCAACATTCCTGGCGGGTCCGCCCCACTTTTCGGTGGGAGCATTATATACGTCTATAACGTAATATAACCTAAACTAACCCATCTAGCCCCTAGCCGGGAATGTTTTACAAAATCCCGGTCGTGTCGGCCCGTGCTTCAAGGTGGGCACATTATATACATCTATATCGTAATATAACCTAACCTAACCCCTCTAGACCCTCGCTGGTAATGTTTTACAAAATCCCGGTCATGTCGGCCCGTACGTCTCGGTGGGGACATTATATACGTCTATGACGTAATATAACCTAACCTAACCGATCTAGCCCCTCGCTGGTAATGTTTTACAGAATCCCGGTCGTGTCGTCGCGTACGTCTCGGTGCGGACATTATATACGTCTATAACGTTATATATCCTAACCTAAGGCAACTTAACATCTCGGATGTAGTATTTCACAACATTCCTGCCGGGTCGGCTCCACTTCTCGGTGGGAACATTATATACGTCTATAACGTAATATAACCTAACCTAACCCATTTAGCCCCTCGCTGGTAATGTTTTGCAGAATTCCGGTCGTGTCGTCCCGTACGTCTCGGTGCGGACATTATATACGTCTATAACTTTATGTGTCCTAACCTAAGGGAACCTAACATCGCGGATGTAGTATTTCACAACATTCCTGGCTGGTCGGCGCGAATTCTCGGTGGGAACATTATATACGTCTATGTCGTAATATAACCTAACCTAACCCATTTAGACCCTCGCTGGTAATATTTCACAAAATCCCGGTCGTGTCGTCCCGTATGTCTCGGTGCGGACATTATATACGTCTATAACGTTATATACCCTAACCTAAGGCAACTTAACATCTCGGATGTAGTATTTTCCAACATTCCTGGCGGGTCCGCCCCTACTTCTCGGTGGGCACATTATATACGTCTATATCGTAATATAACCTAACCTAACCCATCTAGACCCTCGCTGGTAATATTTCACAAAATCCGGTCGTGTCGTCCCGTACGTCTCGGTGCGGACGTTATATACGTCTATAACGTTATATATCCTAACCTAAGGCAACTTAACATCTCGGATGTAGTATTTTCCAACATTCCTGGCGGGTCGGCCCCACTTCTCGGTGGGCACATTATATACGTCTATATCGTAATACAACCTAACCTAACCCATCTAGACCCTCGCCGGTAATATTTCACAAAATCCCCGACGTGTCGGCCCGTACTTCTCGGTGGGGACATTATATACGACTATAACATTATATATACTAACCTAAGGGAACCTAACATCTCGGATGTTGTATTTTCCAACATTCCTGGCGGGTCTGCCCCTACTTCTCGGTGGGCACATTATATACGTCTATATCGTAATATAACCTAACCTAACCCATCTAGACCCTCGCTGGTAATATTTCACAAAATCCCGGTCGTGTCGTCCCGTACGTCTCGGTGCGGACGTTATATACGTCTATAATGTTATATATCCTAACCTAAGGCAACTTAACATCTCGGATGTAGTATTTTCCAACATTCCTGGCGGGTCGGCCCCACTTCTCGGTGGGAACATTATATACGTCTATAACGTAATATAACCTAACCTAACCGATCTAGCCCCTCGCTGGTAATGTTTTACAGAATCCCGGTCGTGTCGTCCCGTACGTCTCGGTGCGGACATTATATACGTCTATAACGTTATATATCCTAACCTACGGCAACTTAACATCTCGGATGTAGTATTTTCCAACATTCCTGGCGGGTCGGCCCCAACTTCTCGGTGGGCACATTATATACGTCTATATCGTAATATAACCTAACCTAACCCATCTAGACCCTCGCTGGTAATGTTTTACAAAATCCCGATCGTGTCGTACCGTACGTCTCGGTGCGGACATTATATACGTCTACAACGTAATATAACCTAACCTAACCGATCTAGCCCCTCGCTGGTAATGTTTTACAGAATCCCGGTCGTGTCGTCGCGTACGTCTCGGTGCGGACATTATATACGTCTATAACGTTATATATCCTAACCTAAGGCAACTTAACATCTCGGATGTAGTATTTCACAACATTCCTGCCGGGTCGGCTCCACTTCTCGGTGGGAACATTATATACGTCTATAACGTAATATAACCTAACCTAACCCATTTAGCCCCTCGCTGGTAATGTTTTGCAGAATTCCGGTCGTGTCGTCCCGTACGTCTCGGTGCGGACATTATATACGTCTATAACGTTATCTATCCTAACCTAAGGCAACTTAACATCTCGGATGTAGGATTTTCTAACATTCCTGGCGGGTCGGCCCCACTTCTCGGTGGGAACATTATATACGTCTATAACGTAATATAACCTAACCTAACCCATCTAGACCCTCGCTGGTAATGTTTTACAAAATCCCGGGCGTGTCGGCCCGTACTTCTCGGTGGGGTCATTATATACGTCGATAACGTTATATACCCTAACCTAAGGGAACCTAACATCTTGGATGTAGTATTTTCCAACATTCCTGGCGGGTCGGCCCCTATTTCTCGGTGGGCACATTATATACGTCTATATCGTAATATAACCTATCGTAACCCATCTAGACCCTCGCTGGTAATGTTTTACAAAATCCCGGTCGTGTCGGCCCGTACTTCTCGGTGGTGAATTATATACGTCTATAACGTTATATAACCTAACGTAAGGCTACCTAACATCTCGAATGTAGTATTTCACAACATTCCTGGCGGGTCCGCCCCACTTCTCGGTGGGAACATTATATACGTCTATAACGTAATATAACCTAACCTAACCCATCTAGCCCCTCGCTGGTAATGTTTTACAGAATCTCGGTCGTGTCGTCCCGTATGTCTCGGTGCGGACATTATATACGTCTATAACTTTATGTGTCCTAACCTAAGGGAACCTAACATCGCGGATGTAGTATTTCACAACATTCCTGGCTGGTCGACGCGAATTCTCGGTGGGAACATTATATACGTCTATGTCGTAATATAACCTAACCTAACCCATTTAGACCCTCTCTGGTAATATTTCACAAAATCCCGGTCGTGTCGTCCCGTATGTCTCGGTGCGGACATTATATACGTCTATAACGTTATATACCCTAACCTAAGGCAACTTAACATCTCGGATGTAGTATTTTCCAACATTCCTGGCGGGTCCGCCCCACTTTTCGGTGGGAGCATTATATACGTCTATAACGTAATATAACCTAAACTAACCCATCTAGCCCCTAGCCGGGAATGTTTTACAAAATCCCGGTCGTGTCGGCCCGTGCTTCAAGGTGGGCACATTATATACATCTATATCGTAATATAACCTAACCTAACCCCTCTAGTCCCTCGCTGGTAATGTTTTACAAAATCCCGGTCGTGTCGTCCCGTATGTCTCGGTGCGGACATTATATACGTCTATAACTTTATGTGTCCTAACCTAAGGGAACCTAACATCGCGGATGTAGTATTTCACAACATTCCTGGCTGGTCGGCGCGAATTCTCGGTGGGAACATTATATACGTCTATGTCGTAATATAACCTAACCTAACCCATTTAGACCCTCGCTGGTAATATTTCACAAAATCCCGGTCGTGTCGTCCCGTATGTCTCGGTGCGGACATTTTATACGTCTATAACGTTATATACCCTAACCTAAGGCAACTTAACATCTCGGATGTAGTATTTTCCAACATTCCTGGCGGGTCCGCCCCACTTTTCGGTGGGAGCATTATATACGTCTATAACGTAATATAACCTAAACTAACCCATCTAGCCCCTAGCCGGGAATGTTTTACAAAATCCCGGTCGTGTCGGCCCGTGCTTCAAGGTGGGCACATTATATACATCTATATCGTAATATAACCTAACCTAACCCCTCTAGACCCTCGCTGGTAATGTTTTACAAAATCCCGGTCATGTCGGCCCGTACGTCTCGGTGGGGACATTATATACGTCTATGACGTAATATAACCTAACCTAACCGATCTAGCCCCTCGCTGGTAATGTTTTACAGAATCCCGGTCGTGTCGTCGCGTACGTCTCGGTGCGGACATTATATACGTCTATAACGTTATATATCCTAACCTAAGGCAACTTAACATCTCGGATGTAGTATTTCACAACATTCCTGCCGGGTCGGGTCCACTTCTCGGTGGGAACATTATATACGTCTATAACGTAATATAACCTAACCTAACCCATTTAGCCCCTCGCTGGTAATGTTTTGCAGAATTCCGGTCGTGTCGTCCCGTACGTCTCGGTGCGGACATTATATACGACTATAACATTATATATACTAACCTAAGGGAACCTAACATCTCGGATGTTGTATTTTCCAACATTCCTGGCGGGTCTGCCCCTACATCTCGGTGGGCACATTATATACGTCTATATCGTAATATAACCTAACCTAACCCATCTAGACCCTCGCTGGTAATATTTCACAAAATCCAGTCGTGTCGTCCCGTACGTCTCGGTGCGGACATTATATACGTCTATAACGTTATATATCCTAACCTAAGGCAACTTAACATCTCGGATGTAGTATTTTCCAACATTCCTGGCAGGTCGGCCCCAACTTCTCGGTGGGCACATTATATACGTCTATATCGTAATATAACCTAACCTAACCCATCTAGCCCCTCGCTGGTAATGTTTTACAGAATCCCGGTCGTGTCGTCCCGTACGTCTCGGTGCGGACATTATATACGTCTATAACGTTATATATCCTAACCTACGGCAACTTAACATCTCGGATGTAGTATTTTCCAACATTCCTGGCGGGTCGGCCCCAACTTCTCGGTGGGCACATTATATACGTCTATATCGTAATATAACCTAACCTAACCCATCTAGACCCTCGCTGGTAATGTTTTACAAAATCCCGATCGTGTCGTACCGTACGTCTCGGTGCGGACATTATATACGTCTACAACGTAATATAACCTAACCTAACCGATCTAGCCCCTCGCTGGTAATGTTTTACAGAATCCCGGTCGTGTCGTCGCGTACGTCTCGGTGCGGACATTATATACGTCTATAACGTTATATATCCTAACCTAAGGCAACTTAACATCTCGGATGTAGTATTTCACAACATTCCTGCCGGGTCGGCTCCACTTCTCGGTGGGAACATTATATACGTCTATAACGTAATATAACCTAACCTAACCCATTTAGCCCCTCGCTGGTAATGTTTTGCAGAATTCCGGTCGTGTCGTCCCGTACGTCTCGGTGCGGACATTATATACGTCTATAACGTTATCTATCCTAACCTAAGGCAACTTAACATCTCGGATGTAGGATTTTCTAACATTCCTGGCGGGTCGGCCCCACTTCTCGGTGGGAACATTATATACGTCTATAACGTAATATAACCTAACCTAACCCATCTAGACCCTCGCTGGTAATGTTTTACAAAATCCCGGTCGTGTCGGCCCGTACTTCTCGGTGGTGAATTATATACGTCTATAACGTTATATAACCTAACGTAAGGCTACCTAACATCTCGAATGTAGTATTTCACAACATTCCTGGCGGGTCCGCCCCTATTTCTCGGTGGGAACATTATATACGTCTATAACGTAATATAACCTAACCTAACCCATCTAGCCCCTCGCTGGTAATGTTTTACAGAATCTCGGTCGTGTCGTCCCGTATGTCTCGGTGCGGACATTATATACGTCTATAACTTTATGTGTCCTAACCTAAGGGAACCTAACATCGCGGATGTAGTATTTCACAACATTCCTGGCTGGTCGACGCGAATTCTCGGTGGGAACATTATATACGTCTATGTCGTAATATAACCTAACCTAACCCATTTAGACCCTCTCTGGTAATATTTCACAAAATCCCGGTCGTGTCGTCCCGTATGTCTCGGTGCGGACATTATATACGTCTATAACGTTATATACCCTAACCTAAGGCAACTTAACATCTCGGATGTAGTATTTTCCAACATTCCTGGCGGGTCCGCCCCACTTTTCGGTGGGAGCATTATATACGTCTATAACGTAATATAACCTAAACTAACCCATCTAGCCCCTAGCCGGGAATGTTTTACAAAATCCCGGTCGTGTCGGCCCGTGCTTCAAGGTGGGCACATTATATACATCTATATCGTAATATAACCTAACCTAACCCCTCTAGTCCCTCGCTGGTAATGTTTTACAAAATCCCGGTCGTGTCGTCCCGTATGTCTCGGTGCGGACATTATATACGTCTATAACTTTATGTGTCCTAACCTAAGGGAACCTAACATCGCGGATGTAGTATTTCACAACATTCCTGGCTGGTCGGCGCGAATTCTCGGTGGGAACATTATATACGTCTATGTCGTAATATAACCTAACCTAACCCATTTAGACCCTCGCTGGTAATATTTCACAAAATCCCGGTCGTGTCGTCCCGTATGTCTCGGTGCGGACATTTTATACGTCTATAACGTTATATACCCTAACCTAAGGCAACTTAACATCTCGGATGTAGTATTTTCCAACATTCCTGGCGGGTCCGCCCCACTTTTCGGTGGGAGCATTATATACGTCTATAACGTAATATAACCTAAACTAACCCATCTAGCCCCTAGCCGGGAATGTTTTACAAAATCCCGGTCGTGTCGGCCCGTGCTTCAAGGTGGGCACATTATATACATCTATATCGTAATATAACCTAACCTAACCCCTCTAGACCCTCGCTGGTAATGTTTTACAAAATCCCGGTCATGTCGGCCCGTACGTCTCGGTGGGGACATTATATACGTCTATGACGTAATATAACCTAACCTAACCGATCTAGCCCCTCGCTGGTAATGTTTTACAGAATCCCGGTCGTGTCGTCGCGTACGTCTCGGTGCGGACATTATATACGTCTATAACGTTATATATCCTAACCTAAGGCAACTTAACATCTCGGATGTAGTATTTCACAACATTCCTGCCGGGTCGGGTCCACTTCTCGGTGGGAACATTATATACGTCTATAACGTAATATAACCTAACCTAACCCATTTAGCCCCTCGCTGGTAATGTTTTGCAGAATTCCGGTCGTGTCGTCCCGTACGTCTCGGTGCGGACATTATATACGACTATAACATTATATATACTAACCTAAGGGAACCTAACATCTCGGATGTTGTATTTTCCAACATTCCTGGCGGGTCTGCCCCTACATCTCGGTGGGCACATTATATACGTCTATATCGTAATATAACCTAACCTAACCCATCTAGACCCTCGCTGGTAATATTTCACAAAATCCAGTCGTGTCGTCCCGTACGTCTCGGTGCGGACATTATATACGTCTATAACGTTATATATCCTAACCTAAGGCAACTTAACATCTCGGATGTAGTATTTTCCAACATTCCTGGAGGGTCGGCCCCAACTTCTCGGTGGGCACATTATATACGTCTATATCGTAATATAACCTAACCTAACCCATCTAGACCCTCGCTGGTAATGTTTTACAAAATCCCGGTCGTGTCGTACCGTACGTCTCGGTGCGGACATTATATACGTCTATAACGTTATATAACCTAACCTAAGGCTACCTAACATCTCGAATGTAGTATTTCACAACATTCCTGGCGGGTCGGCCCCACTTCTCGGTGGGAACATTATATACGTCTATAACGTAATATAACCTAACCTAACCGATCTAGCCCCTCGCTGGTAATGTTTTACAGAATCCCGGTCGTGTCGTCGCGTACGTCTCGGTGCGGACATTATATACGTCTATAACGTTATATATACTAGTCTAAGGGAACCTAACATCTCGGATGTTGTATTTTCCAACATTCCTGGCGGGTCGGCCCCAACTTCTCGGTGGGAACATTATATACGTCTATAACGTAATATAACCTAACCTAACCCATTTAGCTCCTCGCTGGTAATGTTTTACAGAATTTCGGTCGTGTCGTCCCGTACGTCTCGGTGCGGACATTATATACGTCTATAACGTTATCTATCCTAACCTAAGGCAACTTAACATCTCGGATGTAGTATTTTCCAACATTTCTGGCGGGACGGCCCCAACTTTTCGGTGGTCACATTATATACGTCTATATCGTAATATAACCTAACCTAACCCATCTAGACCCTCGCTGGTAATATTTCACAAAATCCCCGTCGTGTCGGCCCGTACTTCTCGGTGGGGACATTATATACGTCTATAACTTTATATATACTAACCTAAGGGAACCTAACATCTCGGATGTTGTATTTTCCAACATTCCTGGCGGGTCTGCCCCTACTTCTCGGTGGGCACATTATATACGTCTATATCGTAATATAACCTAACCTAACCCATCTAGACCCTCGCTGGTAATATTTCACAAAATCCCGGTCGTGTCGTCCCGTACGTATCGGTGCGGACATTATATACGTCTATAACGTTATATATCCTAACCTAAGGCAACTTAACATCTCGGATGTAGTATTTTCCAACATTCCTGGCGGGTCGGCCCCACTTCTCGGTGGGAACATTATATACGTCTATAACGTAATATAACCTAACCTAACCGATCTAGCCCCTCACTGGTAATGTTTTACAGAATCCCGGTCGTGTCGTCCCGTACGTCTCGGTGCGGACATTATATACGTCTATAACGTTATATATCCTAACCTAAGGCAACTTAACATCTCGGATGTAGTATTTTCCAACATTCCTGGCAGGTCGGCCCCAACTTCTCGGTGGGCACATTATATACGTCTATATCGTAATATAACCTAACCTAACCCATCTAGACCCTCGCTGGTAATGTTTTACAAAATCCCGGTCGTGTCGTACCGTACGTCTCGGTGCGGACATTATATACGTCTATAACGTTATATAACCTAACCTAAGGCTACCTAACATCTCGAATGTAGTATTTCACAACATTCCTGGCGGGTCGGCCCCACTTTTCGGTGGGACCATTATATACGTCTATAACGTAATATAACCTAACCTAACCCATCTAGCCCCTGGCTGGGAATGTTTTACAGAATCCCGGTCGTGTCGTACCGTACGTCTCGGTGCGGACATTATATTCGTCTATAACTTTATGTGTCCTAACCTAAGGCAACTTAACATCTAGGTTGTAGTATTTTCCAACATTCCTGGCGGGTCGGCCCCTACTTCTCGGTGGGCACATTATATACGTCTATATCGTAATATAACCTAACCTAACCCATCTAGACCCTCGCTTGTAATGTTTTACAAAATCCCGGTCTTGTCGGCCCGTGCTTCTCGCTGGGCACATTATATACATCTATACCGTAATATAACCTAACCTAACTCATCTAGACCCTCGCTGGTAATGTTTTACAAAATCCCGGTCGTGTCGGCCCGTACTTCTCGGTGGGGACATTATATACGTCTATAACGTTATATATCCTAACCTAAGGCGACATAACATCTCGGATGTAGTATTTTCCAACATTCCTGGCGGGTCCGCCCCACTTTTCGGTGGGAGCATTATATACGTCTATAACGTAATATAACCTAACCTAACCCATCTAGCCCCTAGCCGGGAATGTTTTACAAAATCCCGGTCGTGTCGGTCCGTGCTTCAAGGTGCTCACATTATATACATCTATATCGTAATATAACCTAACCTAACCCATCTAGACCCTCGCTGGTAATATTTCACAAAATCCCCGTCGTGTCGGCCCGTACTTCTCGGTGGGGACATTATATACGTCTATAACTTTATATATACTAACCTAAGGGAACCTAACATCTCGGATGATGTATTTTCCAACATTCCTGGCGGGTCTGCCCCTACTTCTCGGTGGGCACATTATATACGTCTATATCGTAATATAACCTAACCTAACCCATCTAGACCCTCGCTGGTAATATTTCACAAAATCCCGGTCGTGTCGTCCCGTACGTCTCGGTGCGGACATTATATACGTCTATAACGTTATATATCCTAAACTAAGGCAACTTAACATCTCGGATGTAGTATTTTCCAACATTCCTGGCGGGTCGGCCCCACTTCTCGGTGGGAACATTATATACGTCTATAACGTAATATAACCTAACCTAACCCATCTAGCCCCTCGCTGGTAATGTTTTACAGAATATCGGTCGTGTCGTCCCGTATGTCTCGGCGCGGACATTATATACGTCTATAACTTTATGTATCCTAACCTAAGGCAACTTAACATCTGGGATGTAGTATTTTCCAACATTCCTGGCGGGTCGGCCCCAACTTCTCGGTGGGCACATTATATACGTCTATATCGTAATATAACCAAACCTAACCCATCTAGACCCTCGCTGGTAATGTTTTACAAAATCGCGGTCATGTCGGCCCGTACTTCTCGGTGGGGACATTATATACGTCTATAACGTTATATATACTAACCTAAGGGAACCTAACATCTCGGATGTAGTATTTCACAGCATTCCTGCCGGGTCGGCTCCACTTCTCGGTGGGAACATTATATACGTCTATAACGTAATATAACCTAACCTAACCCATCTAGCCCCTCGCTGGTAATGTTTTACAGAATTCCGGTCGTATCGTCCCGTACGTCTCGGTGCGGACATTATATACGTCTATAACGTTATCTATCCTAACCTAAGGCAACTTAACATCTCGGATGTAGTATTATCCAACATTTCTTGCGGGACGGCCCCAACTTTTCGGTGGGCACATTATATACGTCTATATCGTAATATAACCTAACCTAACCCATCTAGACCCTCGCTGGTAATATTTCACAAAATCCCGGTCGTGTCGTCCCGTACATCGCGGTGCGGACATTATATACCTCTATAACGTTATATATCCTAACCTAAGGCAACTTAACATCTCGGATGTAGTATTTTCCAACATTCCTGGCGGGTCGGCCCCAACTTCTCGGTGGGCACATTATATACGTCTATATCGTAATATAACCTAACCTAACCCATCTAGACCATCGCTGGTAATGTTTTACAAAATCCCGGTCGTGTCGTACCGTACGTCTCGGTGGGGACATTATATACGTCTATAACGTTATATATACTAACCTAAGGGAACCTAACATCTCGGATGTAGTATTTCACAGCATTCCTGCCGGGTCGGCTCCACTTCTCGGTGGGAACATTATATACGTCTATAACGTAATATAACCTAACCTAACCCATCTAGCCCCCCGCTGGTAATGTTTTACAGAATTCCGGTCGTGTCGTCCCGTACGTCTCGGTGCGGACATTATATACGTCTATAACGTTATCTATCCTAACCTAAGGCAACGTAAAATCTCGGATGTAGTATTATCCAACATTTCTTGCGGGACGGCCCCAACTTTTCGGTGGGCACATTATATACGTCTATATCGTAATATAACCAAACCTAACCCATCTAGACCCTCGCTGGTAATGTTTTACAAAATCCCGGTCATGTCGGCCCGTACGTCTCGGTGGGGACATTATATACGTCTATAACGTAATATAACCTAACCTAACCGATCTAGCCCCTCGCTGGTAATGTTTTACAGAATCCCGGTCGTGTCGTCGCGTACGTCTCGGTGCGGACATTATATACGTCTATAACGTTATATATCCTAACCTAAGGCAACTTATCATCTCGGATGTAGTATTTCACAACATTCCTGCCTGGTCGGCTGCACTTCTCGGTGGGAACATTATATACGTCTATATCGTAATATAACCTAACCTAACCCATCTAGACCCTCGCTGGTAATGTTTTACAAAATCCCGGTCGTGTCGTACCGTACGTCTCGGTGCGGACATTATATACGTCTATAACGTTATATAACCTAACCTAAGGCTACCTAACATCTCGAATGTAGTATTTCACAACATTCCTGGCGGGTCGGCCCCACTTCTCGGTGGGAACATTATATACGTCTATAACGTAATATAACCTAACCTAACCGATCTAGCCCGTCGCTGGTAATGTTTTACAGAATCCCGGTCGTGTCGTCGCGTACGCATCGGTGCGGACATTATATACGTCTATAACGTTATATATCCTAACCTAAGGCAACTTAACATCTCGGATGTAGTATTTCTCAACATTCCTGGCGGGTCGGCTCCACTTCTCGATGGGAACATAATTTACGTCTATAACGTAATATAACCTAACCTAACCCATCTAGACCCTCGCTGGTAATGTTTTACAAAATCCCGGGCGTGTCGGCCCGTACTTCTCGGTGGGGACATTATATACGTCGATAACGTTATATACCCTAACCTAAGGGAACATAACATCTTGGATGTAGTATTTTCCAACATTCCTGGCGGGTCGGCCCCTACTTCTCGGTGGGCACATTATATACGTCTATATCGTAATATAACCTATCGTAACCCATCTAGACCCTCGCTGGTAATGTTTTACAAAATCCCGGTCGTGTCGGCCCGTACTTCTCGGTGGGGAAATTATATACGTCTATAACGTTATATAACCTAACCTAAGGCTACCTAACATCTCGAATGTAGTATTTCACAACATTCCTCGCGGTTCGGCCCCACTTCTCGGTGGGAACATTATATACGTCTATAACGTAATATAACCTAACCTAACCCATGTAGCCCCTCGCTGGTAATGTTTTACAGAATCACGGTCGTGTCGTCCCGTATGTCTCGGTGCGGACATTATATACGTCTATAACTTTATGTGTCCTAACCTAAGGGAACCTAACATCGCGGATGTAGTATTTCACAACATTCCTGGCTGGTCGGCGCGAATTCTCGGTGGGAACATTATATACGTCTACGTCGTAATATAACCTAACCTAACCCATTTAGACCCTCGCTGGTAATATTTCACCAAATCCCGGTCGTGTCGTCCCGTATGTCTCGGTGCGGACATTATATACGTCTATAACGTTATATATCCTAACCTGAGTGAACCTAACATCGCGGATGTAGTATTTCACAACATTCCTGGCTGGTCGGCGCCAATTCTCGGTGGGAACATTATATACGTCTATAACGTAATATAACCTAACCTAACCGATCTAGACCCTCGCTGGTAATGTTTTACAAAATCCCGGGCGTGTCGTACCGTACGTCTTGGTGCGGACATTATATACGTCTATAACGTTATATAACCTAACCTAAGGCTACCTACCATCTCTAATGTAGTATTTCACAACATTCCTGGCGGGTCGGCCCCACTTCTCGGTGGGAACATTATATACGTCTATAACGTAATATAACCTAACCTAACCGATCTAGCCCCTCGCTGGTAATGTTTTACAGAATCCCGGTCGTGTCGTCGCGTACGCCTCGGTGCGGACATTATATACGTCTATAACGTTATATATCCTAACCTAAGGCAACTTAACATCTCGGATGTAGTATTTCACAACATTTCTGGCGGGTCGGCCCCACTTCTCGGTGGGAACATTATATACGTCTATAACGTAATATAACCTAACCTAACCCATCTAGACCCTCGCTGGTAATATTTCACAAAATCCCGGTCGTGTCGTCCCGTATGTCTCGGTGCGGATATTATATACGTCTATAACGTTATATATCCTAACCTGAGGGAACCTAACATCGCGGATGTAGTATTTCACAACATTCCTGGCTGGTCGGCGCCAATTCTCGGTGGGAACATTATATACGTCTATATCGTAATATAACCTAACCTAACCCATCTAGACCCTCGCTTGTAATGTTTTACAAAATCCCGGTCGTGTCGGCCCGTGCTTCTCGCTGGGCACATTATATACATCTATACCGTAATATAACCTAACCTACCTCATCCAGACCCTCGCTGGTAATGTTTTACAAAATCCCGGTCGTGTCGGCCCGTACTTTTCCGTGGGGACATTATATACCTCTATAACGTTATATACCCTAACCTAAGGCAACTTAACATCTCGGATGTAGTATTTTCCAACATTCCTGGCGGGTCCGCCCCACTTTTCGGTGGGAGCATTATATACGTCTATAACGTAATATAACCCAACCTAACCGATCTAGCCCCTCGCTGGTAATGTTTTACAGAATCCCGGTCGTGTCGTCGCGTACGTCTCGCTGCGGACATTATATACGTCTATAACGTTATATATCCTAACCTAAGGCAACTTAACATCTCGGATGTAGTATTTCACAACATTCCTGGCTGGTCGGCGCCGATTCTCGGTGGTAACATTATATACGTCTATGTCGTAATATAACCTAACCTAACCCATCTAGACCCTCGCTGGTAATATTTCACAAAATCCCGGTCGTGTCGTCCCGTATGTCTCGGTGCGGACATTATATACGTCTATAACGTTATATATCCTAACCTGAGTGAATCTAACATCGCGGATGTAGTATTTCACAACATTCCTGGCTGGTCGGCGCCAATTCTCGGTGGGGAACATTATATACGTCTATATCGTAATATAACCTAACCTAACCCATCTAGACCCTCGCTGGTAATGTTTCACAAAATCCCGGTCGTGTCGGCCCGTACTTCTCGGTGGGGACATCATATCCGTCTATAACGTTATATATACTAACCTAAGGGAACCTAACTTCTCGGATGTAGTATTTCACAACATTCCTGGCGGGTCGGCCCCAACTTCTCGGTGGGCACATTATATACGTCTATATCGTAATATAACCAAACCTAACCCATCTAGACCCTCGATGGTAATGTTTTACAAAACCCCGGTCGTGTCGGCCCGTACTTCTCGGTGCAGACATTATATACCTCTATAACGTTATATACCCTAACCTAAGGCAACTTAACATCTCGGATGTAGTATTTTCCAACATTCCTGGCGGGTCCGCCCCACTTTTCGGTGGGAGCATTATATACGTCTATAACGTAATATAACCTAACCTAACCCATCTAGCCCCTAGCCGGGAATGTTTTACAAAATCCCGGTCGTGTCGGCCCGTGCTTTAAGGTGGGCACATTATATACATCTATATCGTAATATAACCTAACCTAACCCATCTAGACCCTCGCTGGTAATATTTCACATAATCCCCGTCGTGTCGGCCCGTACTTCTCGGTGGGGACATTATATACGTCTATAACTTTATATATACTAACCTAAGGGAACCTAACATCTCGGATGTTGTATTTTCCAACATTCCTGGCGGGTCTGCCCCTACTTCTCGGTGGGCACATTATATACGTCTATATCGTAATATAACCTAACCTAACCCATCTAGACCCTCGCTGGTAATATTTCACAAAATCCCGGTCGTGTCGTCCCGTACGTCTCGGTGCGGACATTATATACGTCTATAACGTTATATATCCTAACCTAAGGCAACTTAACATCTCGGATGTAGTATTTTCCAACATTCCTGGCGGGTCGGCCCCACTTCTCGGTGGGAACATTATATACGTCTATAACGTAATATAACCTAACCTAACCGATCTAGCCCCTCACTGGTAATGTTTTACAGAATCCCGGTCGTGTCGTCCCGTACGTCTCGGTGCGGACATTATATACGTCTATAACGTTATATATCCTAACCTAAGGCAACTTAACATCTCGGATGTAGTATTTTCCAACATTCCTGGCAGGTCGGCCCCAACTTCTCAGTGGGCACATTATATACGTCTATATCGTAATATAACCTAACCTAACCCATCTAGACCCTCGCTGGTAATGTTTTACAAAATCCCGGTCGTGTCGTACCGTACGTCTCGGTGCGGACATTATATACGTCTATAACGTTATATAACCTAACCTAAGGCTACCTAACATCTCGAATGTAGTATTTCACAACATTCCTGGCGGGTCGGCCCCACTTTTCGGTGGGACCATTATATACGTCTATAACGTAATATAACCTAACCTAACCCATCTAGCCCCTGGCTGGGAATGTTTTACAGAATCCCGGTCGTGTCGTACCGTACGTCTCGGTGCGGACATTATATTCGTCTATAACTTTATGTGTCCTAACCTAAGGCAACTTAACATCTAGGTTGTAGTATTTTCCAACATTCCTGGCGGGTCGGCCCCTACTTCTCGGTGGGCACATTATATACGTCTATATCGTAATATAGCCTAACCTAACCCATCTAGACCCTCGCTTGTAATGTTTTACAAAATCCCGGTCTTGTCGGCCCGTGCTTCTCGCTGGGCACATTATATACATCTATACCGTAATATAACCTAACCTAACTCATCTAGACCCTCGCTGGTAATGTTTTACAAAATCCCGGTCGTGTCGGCCCGTACTTCTCGGTGGGGACATTATATACGTCTATAACGTTATATATCCTAACCTAAGGCGACATAACATCTCGGATGTAGTATTTTCCAACATTCCTGGCGGGTCGGCCCCATCTTCTCGGTGGGAACATTATATACGTCTATAACGTAACATAACCTAACCTAACCCATCTAGCCCCTAGCTGGGAATGTTTTACAAAATCCCGGTCGTGTCAGCCCGTACTTTTCCGTGGGGACATTATATACGTCTATAACGTTATATATCCTAATCTAAGGGAACCTAACACCGCGGATGTAGTATTTCACAACATTCCTGGCGGGTCCGCCCCACTTCTCGGTGGGAACATTATATACGTCTATATCGTAATATAACCTAACCTAACCCAGCTAGACCCTCGCTGGTAATGTTTTACAAAATCCCGGTCGTGTCGGCCCGTACTTCTCGGTGCGGACATTATATACCTCTAAAACGTTATATACCCTAACCTAAGGCAACTTAACATCTCGGATGTAGTATTTTCCAACATTCCTGGCGGGTCCGCCCCACTTTTCGGTGGGAGCATTATATACGTCTATAACGTAATATAACCTAACCTAACCCATCTAGCCCCTAGCCGGGAATGTTTTACAAAATCCCGGTCGTGTCGGTCCGTGCTTCAAGGTGGGCACATTATATACATCTATATCGTAATATAACCTAACCTAACCCATCTAGACCCTCGCTGGTAATATTTCACAAAATCCCCGTCGTTTCGGCCCGTACTTCTCGGTGGGGACATTATATACGTCTATAACTTTATATATACTAACCCAAGGGAACCTAACATCTCGGATGATGTATTTTCCAACATTCCTGGCGGGTCTGCCCCTACTTCTCGGTGGGCACATTATATACGTCTATATCGTAATATAACCTAACCTAACCCATCTAGACCCTCGCTGGTAATATTTCACAAAATCCCGGTCGTGTCGTCCCGTACGTCTCGGTGCGGACATTATATACGTCTATAACGTTATATATCCTAAACTAAGGCAACTTAACATCTCGGATGTAGTATTTTCCAACATTCCTGGCGGGTCGGCCCCACTTCTCGGTGGGAACATTATATACGTCTATAACGTAATATAACCTAACCTAACCCATCTAGCCCCTCGCTGGTAATGTTTTACAGAATCTCGGTCGTGTCGTCCCGTATGTCTCGGCGCGGACATTATATACGTCTATAACTTTATGTATCCTAACCTAAGGCAACTTAACATCTGGGATGTAGTATTTTCCAACATTCCTGGCGGGTCGGCCCCAACTTCTCGGTGGGCACATTATATACGTCTATATCGTAATATAACCAAACCTAACCCATCTAGACCCTCGCTGGTAATGTTTTACAAAATCGCGGTCATGTCGGCCCGTACTTCTCGGTGGGGACATTATATACGTCTATAACGTTATATATACTAACCTAAGGGAACCTAACATCTCGGATGCAGTATTTCACAGCATTCCTGCCGGGTCGGCTCCACTTCTCGGTGGGAACATTATATACGTCTATAACGTAATATAACCTAACCTAACCCATCTAGCCCCTCGCTGGTAATGTTTTACAGAATTCCGGTCGTGTCGTCCCGTACGTCTCGGTGCGGACATTATATACGTCTATAACGTTATCTATCCTAACCTAAGGCAACTTAACATCTCGGATGTAGTATTTTCCAACATTCCTGGCGGGTCGGCCCCAACTTCTCGGTGGGCACATTATATACGTCTATATCGTAATATAACCTAACCTAACCCATCTAGACCCTCGCTGGTAATGTTTTACAAAATCCCGGTCGTGTCGTACCGTACGTCTCGGTGGGGACATTATATACGTCTATAACGTTATATATACTAACCTAAGGGAACCTAACATCTCGGATGTAGTATTTCACAGCATTCCTGCCGGGTCGGCTCCACTTCTCGGTGGGAACATTATATACGTCTATAACGTAATATAACCTAACCTAACCCATCTAGACCCTCGCTGGTAATATTTCACAAAATCCCGGTCGTGTCGTCCCGTATGTCTCGGTGCGGATATTATATACGTCTATAACGTTATATATCCTAACCTGAGGGAACCTAACATCGCGGATGTAGTATTTCACAACATTCCTGGCTGGTCGGCGCCAATTCTCGGTGGGAACATTATATACGTCTATATCGTAATATAACCTAACCTAACCCATCTAGACCCTCGCTTGTAATGTTTTACAAAATCCCGGTCGTGTCGGCCCGTGCTTCTCGCTGGGCACATTATATACATCTATACCGTAATATAACCTAACCTACCTCATCCAGACCCTCGCTGGTAATGTTTTACAAAATCCCGGTCGTGTCGGCCCGTACTTTTCCGTGGGGACATTATATACCTCTATAACGTTATATACCCTAACCTAAGGCAACTTAACATCTCGGATGTAGTATTTTCCAACATTCCTGGCGGGTCCGCCCCACTTTTCGGTGGGAGCATTATATACGTCTATAACGTAATATAACCCAACCTAACCGATCTAGCCCCTCGCTGGTAATGTTTTACAGAATCCCGGTCGTGTCGTCGCGTACGTCTCGCTGCGGACATTATATACGTCTATAACGTTATATATCCTAACCTAAGGCAACTTAACATCTCGGATGTAGTATTTCACAACATTCCTGGCTGGTCGGCGCCGATTCTCGGTGGTAACATTATATACGTCTATGTCGTAATATAACCTAACCTAACCCATCTAGACCCTCGCTGGTAATATTTCACAAAATCCCGGTCGTGTCGTCCCGTATGTCTCGGTGCGGACATTATATACGTCTATAACGTTATATATCCTAACCTGAGTGAATCTAACATCGCGGATGTAGTATTTCACAACATTCCTGGCTGGTCGGCGCCAATTCTCGGTGGGGAACATTATATACGTCTATATCGTAATATAACCTAACCTAACCCATCTAGACCCTCGCTGGTAATGTTTCACAAAATCCCGGTCGTGTCGGCCCGTACTTCTCGGTGGGGACATCATATCCGTCTATAACGTTATATATACTAACCTAAGGGAACCTAACTTCTCGGATGTAGTATTTCACAACATTCCTGGCGGGTCGGCCCCAACTTCTCGGTGGGCACATTATATACGTCTATATCGTAATATAACCAAACCTAACCCATCTAGACCCTCGATGGTAATGTTTTACAAAACCCCGGTCGTGTCGGCCCGTACTTCTCGGTGCAGACATTATATACCTCTATAACGTTATATACCCTAACCTAAGGCAACTTAACATCTCGGATGTAGTATTTTCCAACATTCCTGGCGGGTCCGCCCCACTTTTCGGTGGGAGCATTATATACGTCTATAACGTAATATAACCTAACCTAACCCATCTAGCCCCTAGCCGGGAATGTTTTACAAAATCCCGGTCGTGTCGGCCCGTGCTTTAAGGTGGGCACATTATATACATCTATATCGTAATATAACCTAACCTAACCCATCTAGACCCTCGCTGGTAATATTTCACATAATCCCCGTCGTGTCGGCCCGTACTTCTCGGTGGGGACATTATATACGTCTATAACTTTATATATACTAACCTAAGGGAACCTAACATCTCGGATGTTGTATTTTCCAACATTCCTGGCGGGTCTGCCCCTACTTCTCGGTGGGCACATTATATACGTCTATATCGTAATATAACCTAACCTAACCCATCTAGACCCTCGCTGGTAATATTTCACAAAATCCCGGTCGTGTCGTCCCGTACGTCTCGGTGCGGACATTATATACGTCTATAACGTTATATATCCTAACCTAAGGCAACTTAACATCTCGGATGTAGTATTTTCCAACATTCCTGGCGGGTCGGCCCCACTTCTCGGTGGGAACATTATATACGTCTATAACGTAATATAACCTAACCTAACCGATCTAGCCCCTCACTGGTAATGTTTTACAGAATCCCGGTCGTGTCGTCCCGTACGTCTCGGTGCGGACATTATATACGTCTATAACGTTATATATCCTAACCTAAGGCAACTTAACATCTCGGATGTAGTATTTTCCAACATTCCTGGCAGGTCGGCCCCAACTTCTCAGTGGGCACATTATATACGTCTATATCGTAATATAACCTAACCTAACCCATCTAGACCCTCGCTGGTAATGTTTTACAAAATCCCGGTCGTGTCGTACCGTACGTCTCGGTGCGGACATTATATACGTCTATAACGTTATATAACCTAACCTAAGGCTACCTAACATCTCGAATGTAGTATTTCACAACATTCCTGGCGGGTCGGCCCCACTTTTCGGTGGGACCATTATATACGTCTATAACGTAATATAACCTAACCTAACCCATCTAGCCCCTGGCTGGGAATGTTTTACAGAATCCCGGTCGTGTCGTACCGTACGTCTCGGTGCGGACATTATATTCGTCTATAACTTTATGTGTCCTAACCTAAGGCAACTTAACATCTAGGTTGTAGTATTTTCCAACATTCCTGGCGGGTCGGCCCCTACTTCTCGGTGGGCACATTATATACGTCTATATCGTAATATAACCTAACCTAACCCATCTAGACCCTCGCTTGTAATGTTTTACAAAATCCCGGTCTTGTCGGCCCGTGCTTCTCGCTGGGCACATTATATACATCTATACCGTAATATAACCTAACCTAACTCATCTAGACCCTCGCTGGTAATGTTTTACAAAATCCCGGTCGTGTCGGCCCGTACTTCTCGGTGGGGACATTATATACGTCTATAACGTTATATATCCTAACCTAAGGCGACATAACATCTCGGATGTAGTATTTTCCAACATTCCTGGCGGGTCGGCCCCATCTTCTCGGTGGGAACATTATATACGTCTATAACGTAACATAACCTAACCTAACCCATCTAGCCCCTAGCTGGGAATGTTTTACAAAATCCCGGTCGTGTCAGCCCGTACTTTTCCGTGGGGACATTATATACGTCTATAACGTTATATATCCTAATCTAAGGGAACCTAACACCGCGGATGTAGTATTTCACAACATTCCTGGCGGGTCCGCCCCACTTCTCGGTGGGAACATTATATACGTCTATATCGTAATATAACCTAACCTAACCCAGCTAGACCCTCGCTGGTAATGTTTTACAAAATCCCGGTCGTGTCGGCCCGTACTTCTCGGTGCGGACATTATATACCTCTAAAACGTTATATACCCTAACCTAAGGCAACTTAACATCTCGGATGTAGTATTTTCCAACATTCCTGGCGGGTCCGCCCCACTTTTCGGTGGGAGCATTATATACGTCTATAACGTAATATAACCTAACCTAACCCATCTAGCCCCTAGCCGGGAATGTTTTACAAAATCCCGGTCGTGTCGGTCCGTGCTTCAAGGTGGGCACATTATATACATCTATATCGTAATATAACCTAACCTAACCCATCTAGACCCTCGCTGGTAATATTTCACAAAATCCCCGTCGTTTCGGCCCGTACTTCTCGGTGGGGACATTATATACGTCTATAACTTTATATATACTAACCCAAGGGAACCTAACATCTCGGATGATGTATTTTCCAACATTCCTGGCGGGTCTGCCCCTACTTCTCGGTGGGCACATTATATACGTCTATATCGTAATATAACCTAACCTAACCCATCTAGACCCTCGCTGGTAATATTTCACAAAATCCCGGTCGTGTCGTCCCGTACGTCTCGGTGCGGACATTATATACGTCTATAACGTTATATATCCTAAACTAAGGCAACTTAACATCTCGGATGTAGTATTTTCCAACATTCCTGGCGGGTCGGCCCCACTTCTCGGTGGGAACATTATATACGTCTATAACGTAATATAACCTAACCTAACCCATCTAGCCCCTCGCTGGTAATGTTTTACAGAATCTCGGTCGTGTCGTCCCGTATGTCTCGGCGCGGACATTATATACGTCTATAACTTTATGTATCCTAACCTAAGGCAACTTAACATCTGGGATGTAGTATTTTCCAACATTCCTGGCGGGTCGGCCCCAACTTCTCGGTGGGCACATTATATACGTCTATATCGTAATATAACCAAACCTAACCCATCTAGACCCTCGCTGGTAATGTTTTACAAAATCGCGGTCATGTCGGCCCGTACTTCTCGGTGGGGACATTATATACGTCTATAACGTTATATATACTAACCTAAGGGAACCTAACATCTCGGATGCAGTATTTCACAGCATTCCTGCCGGGTCGGCTCCACTTCTCGGTGGGAACATTATATACGTCTATAACGTAATATAACCTAACCTAACCCATCTAGCCCCTCGCTGGTAATGTTTTACAGAATTCCGGTCGTGTCGTCCCGTACGTCTCGGTGCGGACATTATATACGTCTATAACGTTATCTATCCTAACCTAAGGCAACTTAACATCTCGGATGTAGTATTATCCAACATTTCTTGCGGGACGGCCCCAACTTTTCGGTGGGCACATTATATACGTCTATATCGTAATATAACCTAACCTAACCCATCTAGACCCTCGCTGGTAATATTTCACAAAATCCCGGTCGTGTCGTCCCGTACATCGCGGTGCGGACATTATATACCTCTATAACGTTATATATCCTAACCTAAGGCGACATAACATCTCGGATGTAGTATTTTCCAACATTCCTGGCGGGTCGGCCCCATCTTCTCGGTGGGAACATTATATACGTCTATAACGTAACATAACCTAACCTAACCCATCTAGCCCCTAGCTGGGAATGTTTTACAAAATCCCGGTCGTGTCAGCCCGTACTTTTCCGTGGGGACATTATATACGTCTATAACTTTATATATACTAACCTAAGGGAACCTAACATCTCGGATGTTGTATTTTCCAACATTCCTGGCGGGTCTGCCCCTACTTCTCGGTGGGCACATTATATACGTCTATATCGTAATATAACCTAACCTAACCCATCTAGACCCTCGCTGGTAATATTTCACAAAATCCCGGTCGTGTCGTCCCGTACGTCTCGGTGCGGACATTATATACGTCTATAACGTTATATATCCTAACCTAAGGCAACTTAACATCTCGGATGTAGTATTTTCCAACATTCCTGGCGGGTCGGCCCCACTTCTCGGTGGGAACATTATATACGTCTATAACGTAATATAACCTAACCTAACCGATCTAGCCCCTCACTGGTAATGTTTTACAGAATCCCGGTCGTGTCGTCCCGTACGTCTCGGTGCGGACATTATATACGTCTATAACGTTATATATCCTAACCTAAGGCAACTTAACATCTCGGATGTAGTATTTTCCAACATTCCTGGCAGGTCGGCCCCAACTTCTCAGTGGGCACATTATATACGTCTATATCGTAATATAACCTAACCTAACCCATCTAGACCCTCGCTGGTAATGTTTTACAAAATCCCGGTCGTGTCGTACCGTACGTCTCGGTGCGGACATTATATACGTCTATAACGTTATATAACCTAACCTAAGGCTACCTAACATCTCGAATGTAGTATTTCACAACATTCCTGGCGGGTCGGCCCCACTTTTCGGTGGGACCATTATATACGTCTATAACGTAATATAACCTAACCTAACCCATCTAGCCCCTGGCTGGGAATGTTTTACAGAATCCCGGTCGTGTCGTACCGTACGTCTCGGTGCGGACATTATATTCGTCTATAACTTTATGTGTCCTAACCTAAGGCAACTTAACATCTAGGTTGTAGTATTTTCCAACATTCCTGGCGGGTCGGCCCCTACTTCTCGGTGGGCACATTATATACGTCTATATCGTAATATAACCTAACCTAACCCATCTAGACCCTCGCTTGTAATGTTTTACAAAATCCCGGTCTTGTCGGCCCGTGCTTCTCGCTGGGCACATTATATACATCTATACCGTAATATAACCTAACCTAACTCATCTAGACCCTCGCTGGTAATGTTTTACAAAATCCCGGTCGTGTCGGCCCGTACTTCTCGGTGGGGACATTATATACGTCTATAACGTTATATATCCTAACCTAAGGCGACATAACATCTCGGATGTAGTATTTTCCAACATTCCTGGCGGGTCGGCCCCATCTTCTCGGTGGGAACATTATATACGTCTATAACGTAACATAACCTAACCTAACCCATCTAGCCCCTAGCTGGGAATGTTTTACAAAATCCCGGTCGTGTCAGCCCGTACTTTTCCGTGGGGACATTATATACGTCTATAACGTTATATATCCTAATCTAAGGGAACCTAACACCGCGGATGTAGTATTTCACAACATTCCTGGCGGGTCCGCCCCACTTCTCGGTGGGAACATTATATACGTCTATATCGTAATATAACCTAACCTAACCCAGCTAGACCCTCGCTGGTAATGTTTTACAAAATCCCGGTCGTGTCGGCCCGTACTTCTCGGTGCGGACATTATATACCTCTAAAACGTTATATACCCTAACCTAAGGCAACTTAACATCTCGGATGTAGTATTTTCCAACATTCCTGGCGGGTCCGCCCCACTTTTCGGTGGGAGCATTATATACGTCTATAACGTAATATAACCTAACCTAACCCATCTAGCCCCTAGCCGGGAATGTTTTACAAAATCCCGGTCGTGTCGGTCCGTGCTTCAAGGTGGGCACATTATATACATCTATATCGTAATATAACCTAACCTAACCCATCTAGACCCTCGCTGGTAATATTTCACAAAATCCCCGTCGTTTCGGCCCGTACTTCTCGGTGGGGACATTATATACGTCTATAACTTTATATATACTAACCCAAGGGAACCTAACATCTCGGATGATGTATTTTCCAACATTCCTGGCGGGTCTGCCCCTACTTCTCGGTGGGCACATTATATACGTCTATATCGTAATATAACCTAACCTAACCCATCTAGACCCTCGCTGGTAATATTTCACAAAATCCCGGTCGTGTCGTCCCGTACGTCTCGGTGCGGACATTATATACGTCTATAACGTTATATATCCTAAACTAAGGCAACTTAACATCTCGGATGAAGTATTTTCCAACATTCCTGGCGGGTCGGCCCCACTTCTCGGTGGGAACATTATATACGTCTATAACGTAATATAACCTAACCTAACCCATCTAGCCCCTCGCTGGTAATGTTTTACAGAATCTCGGTCGTGTCGTCCCGTATGTCTCGGCGCGGACATTATATACGTCTATAACTTTATGTATCCTAACCTAAGGCAACTTAACATCTGGGATGTAGTATTTTCCAACATTCCTGGCGGGTCGGCCCCAACTTCTCGGTGGGCACATTATATACGTCTATATCGTAATATAACCAAACCTAACCCATCTAGACCCTCGCTGGTAATGTTTTACAAAATCGCGGTCATGTCGGCCCGTACTTCTCGGTGGGGACATTATATACGTCTATAACGTTATATATACTAACCTAAGGGAACCTAACATCTCGGATGCAGTATTTCACAGCATTCCTGCCGGGTCGGCTCCACTTCTCGGTGGGAACATTATATACGTCTATAACGTAATATAACCTAACCTAACCCATCTAGCCCCTCGCTGGTAATGTTTTACAGAATTCCGGTCGTGTCGTCCCGTACGTCTCGGTGCGGACATTATATACGTCTATAACGTTATCTATCCTAACCTAAGGCAACTTAACATCTCGGATGTAGTATTATCCAACATTTCTTGCGGGACGGCCCCAACTTTTCGGTGGGCACATTATATACGTCTATATCGTAATATAACCTAACCTAACCCATCTAGACCCTCGCTGGTAATATTTCACAAAATCCCGGTCGTGTCGTCCCGTACATCGCGGTGCGGACATTATATACCTCTATAACGTTATATATCCTAACCTAAGGCAACTTAACATCTCGGATGTAGTATTTTCCAACATTCCTGGCGGGTCGGCCCCAACTTCTCGGTGGGCACATTATATACGTCTATATCGTAATATAACCTAACCTAACCCATCTAGACCCTCGCTGGTAATGTTTTACAAAATCCCGGTCGTGTCGTACCGTACGTCTCGGTGGGGACATTATATACGTCTATAACGTTATATATACTAACCTAAGGGAACCTAACATCTCGGATGTAGTATTTCACAGCATTCCTGCCGGGTCGGCTCCACTTCTCGGTGGGAACATTATATACGTCTATAACGTAATATAACCTAACCTAACCCATCTAGACCCTCGCTGGTAATATTTCACAAAATCCCGGTCGTGTCGTCCCGTATGTCTCGGTGCGGATATTATATACGTCTATAACGTTATATATCCTAACCTGAGGGAACCTAACATCGCGGATGTAGTATTTCACAACATTCCTGGCTGGTCGGCGCCAATTCTCGGTGGGAACATTATATACGTCTATATCGTAATATAACCTAACCTAACCCATCTAGACCCTCGCTTGTAATGTTTTACAAAATCCCGGTCGTGTCGGCCCGTGCTTCTCGCTGGGCACATTATATACATCTATACCGTAATATAACCTAACCTACCTCATCCAGACCCTCGCTGGTAATGTTTTACAAAATCCCGGTCGTGTCGGCCCGTACTTTTCCGTGGGGACATTATATACCTCTATAACGTTATATACCCTAACCTAAGGCAACTTAACATCTCGGATGTAGTATTTTCCAACATTCCTGGCGGGTCCGCCCCACTTTTCGGTGGGAGCATTATATACGTCTATAACGTAATATAACCCAACCTAACCGATCTAGCCCCTCGCTGGTAATGTTTTACAGAATCCCGGTCGTGTCGTCGCGTACGTCTCGCTGCGGACATTATATACGTCTATAACGTTATATATCCTAACCTAAGGCAACTTAACATCTCGGATGTAGTATTTCACAACATTCCTGGCTGGTCGGCGCCGATTCTCGGTGGTAACATTATATACGTCTATGTCGTAATATAACCTAACCTAACCCATCTAGACCCTCGCTGGTAATATTTCACAAAATCCCGGTCGTGTCGTCCCGTATGTCTCGGTGCGGACATTATATACGTCTATAACGTTATATATCCTAACCTGAGTGAATCTAACATCGCGGATGTAGTATTTCACAACATTCCTGGCTGGTCGGCGCCAATTCTCGGTGGGGAACATTATATACGTCTATATCGTAATATAACCTAACCTAACCCATCTAGACCCTCGCTGGTAATGTTTCACAAAATCCCGGTCGTGTCGGCCCGTACTTCTCGGTGGGGACATCATATCCGTCTATAACGTTATATATACTAACCTAAGGGAACCTAACTTCTCGGATGTAGTATTTCACAACATTCCTGGCGGGTCGGCCCCAACTTCTCGGTGGGCACATTATATACGTCTATATCGTAATATAACCAAACCTAACCCATCTAGACCCTCGATGGTAATGTTTTACAAAACCCCGGTCGTGTCGGCCCGTACTTCTCGGTGCAGACATTATATACCTCTATAACGTTATATACCCTAACCTAAGGCAACTTAACATCTCGGATGTAGTATTTTCCAACATTCCTGGCGGGTCCGCCCCACTTTTCGGTGGGAGCATTATATACGTCTATAACGTAATATAACCTAACCTAACCCATCTAGCCCCTAGCCGGGAATGTTTTACAAAATCCCGGTCGTGTCGGCCCGTGCTTTAAGGTGGGCACATTATATACATCTATATCGTAATATAACCTAACCTAACCCATCTAGACCCTCGCTGGTAATATTTCACATAATCCCCGTCGTGTCGGCCCGTACTTCTCGGTGGGGACATTATATACGTCTATAACTTTATATATACTAACCTAAGGGAACCTAACATCTCGGATGTTGTATTTTCCAACATTCCTGGCGGGTCTGCCCCTACTTCTCGGTGGGCACATTATATACGTCTATATCGTAATATAACCTAACCTAACCCATCTAGACCCTCGCTGGTAATATTTCACAAAATCCCGGTCGTGTCGTCCCGTACGTCTCGGTGCGGACATTATATACGTCTATAACGTTATATATCCTAACCTAAGGCAACTTAACATCTCGGATGTAGTATTTTCCAACATTCCTGGCGGGTCGGCCCCACTTCTCGGTGGGAACATTATATACGTCTATAACGTAATATAACCTAACCTAACCGATCTAGCCCCTCACTGGTAATGTTTTACAGAATCCCGGTCGTGTCGTCCCGTACGTCTCGGTGCGGACATTATATACGTCTATAACGTTATATATCCTAACCTAAGGCAACTTAACATCTCGGATGTAGTATTTTCCAACATTCCTGGCAGGTCGGCCCCAACTTCTCAGTGGGCACATTATATACGTCTATATCGTAATATAACCTAACCTAACCCATCTAGACCCTCGCTGGTAATGTTTTACAAAATCCCGGACGTGTCGTACCGTACGTCTCGGTGCGGACATTATATACGTCTATAACGTTATATAACCTAACCTAAGGCTACCTAACATCTCGAATGTAGTATTTCACAACATTCCCGGCGGGTCGGCCCCACTTTTCGGTGGGACCATTATATACGTCTATAACGTAATATAACCTAACCTAACCCATCTAGCCCCTGGCTGGGAATGTTTTACAGAATCCCGGTCGTGTCGTACCGTACGTCTCGGTGCGGACATTATATTCGTCTATAACTTTATGTGTCCTAACCTAAGGCAACTTAACATCTAGGTTGTAGTATTTTCCAACATTCCTGGCGGGTCGGCCCCTACTTCTCGGTGGGCACATTATATACGTCTATATCGTAATATAACCTGACCTAACCCATCTAGACCCTCGCTTGTAATGTTTTACAAAATCCCGGTCTTGTCGGCCCGTGCTTCTCGCTGGGCACATTATATACATCTATACCGTAATATAACCTAACCTAACTCATCTAGACCCTCGCTGGTAATGTTTTACAAAATCCCGGTCGTGTCGGCCCGTACTTCTCGGTGGGGACATTATATACGTCTATAACGTTATATATCCTAACCTAAGGCGACATAACATCTCGGATGTAGTATTTTCCAACATTCCTGGCGGGTCGGCCCCATCTTCTCGGTGGGAACATTATATACGTCTATAACTTAACATAACCTAACCTAACCCATCTAGCCCCTAGCTGGGAATGTTTTACAAAATCCCGGTCGTGTCAGCCCGTACTTTTCCGTGGGGACATTATATACGTCTATAACGTTATATATCCTAATCTAAGGGAACCTAACACCGCGGATGTAGTATTTCACAACATTCCTGGCGGGTCCGCCCCACTTCTCGGTGGGAACATTATATACGTCTATATCGTAATATAACCTAACCTAACCCAGCTAGACCCTCGCTGGTAATGTTTTACAAAATCCCGGTCGTGTCGGCCCGTACTTCTCGGTGCGGACATTATATACCTCTAAAACGTTATATACCCTAACCTAAGGCAACTTAACATCTCGGATGTAGTATTTTCCAACATTCCTGGCGGGTCCGCCCCACTTTTCGGTGGGAGCATTATATACGTCTATAACGTAATATAACCTAACCTAACCCATCTAGCCCCTAGCCGGGAATGTTTTACAAAATCCCGGTCGTGTCGGTCCGTGCTTCAAGGTGGGCACATTATATACATCTATATCGTAATATAACCTAACCTAACCCATCTAGACCCTCGCTGGTAATATTTCACAAAATCCCCGTCGTTTCGGCCCGTACTTCTCGGTGGGGACATTATATACGTCTATAACTTTATATATACTAACCCAAGGGAACCTAACATCTCGGATGATGTATTTTCCAACATTCCTGGCGGGTCTGCCCCTACTTCTCGGTGGGCACATTATATACGTCTATATCGTAATATAACCTAACCTAACCCATCTAGACCCTCGCTGGTAATATTTCACAAAATCCCGGTCGTGTCGTCCCGTACGTCTCGGTGCGGACATTATATACGTCTATAACGTTATATATCCTAAACTAAGGCAACTTAACATCTCGGATGTAGTATTTTCCAACATTCCTGGCGGGTCGGCCCCACTTCTCGGTGGGAACATTATATACGTCTATAACGTAATATAACCTAACCTAACCCATCTAGCCCCTCGCTGGTAATGTTTTACAGAATCTCGGTCGTGTCGTCCCGTATGTCTCGGCGCGGACATTATATACGTCTATAACTTTATGTATCCTAACCTAAGGCAACTTAACATCTGGGATGTAGTATTTTCCAACATTCCTGGCGGGTCGGCCCCAACTTCTCGGTGGGCACATTATATACGTCTATATCGTAATATAACCAAACCTAACCCATCTAGACCCTCGCTGGTAATGTTTTACAAAATCGCGGTCATGTCGGCCCGTACTTCTCGGTGGGGACATTATATACGTCTATAACGTTATATATACTAACCTAAGGGAACCTAACATCTCGGATGCAGTATTTCACAGCATTCCTGCCGGGTCGGCTCCACTTCTCGGTGGGAACATTATATACGTCTATAACGTAATATAACCTAACCTAACCCATCTAGCCCCTCGCTGGTAATGTTTTACAGAATTCCGGTCGTGTCGTCCCGTACGTCTCGGTGCGGACATTATATACGTCTATAACGTTATCTATCCTAACCTAAGGCAACTTAACATCTCGGATGTAGTATTATCCAACATTTCTTGCGGGACGGCCCCAACTTTTCGGTGGGCACATTATATACGTCTATATCGTAATATAACCTAACCTAACCCATCTAGACCCTCGCTGGTAATATTTCACAAAATCCCGGTCGTGTCGTCCCGTACATCGCGGTGCGGACATTATATACCTCTATAACGTTATATATCCTAACCTAAGGCAACTTAACATCTCGGATGTAGTATTTTCCAACATTCCTGGCGGGTCGGCCCCAACTTCTCGGTGGGCACATTATATACGTCTATATCGTAATATAACCTAACCTAACCCATCTAGACCCTCGCTGGTAATGTTTTACAAAATCCCGGTCGTGTCGTACCGTACGTCTCGGTGGGGACATTATATACGTCTATAACGTTATATATACTAACCTAAGGGAACCTAACATCTCGGATGTAGTATTTCACAGCATTCCTGCCGGGTCGGCTCCACTTCTCGGTGGGAACATTATATACGTCTATAACGTAATATAACCTAACCTAACCCATCTAGCCCCTCGCTGGTAATGTTTTACAGAATTCCGGTCGTGTCGTCCCGTACGTCTCGGTGCGGACATTATATACGTCTATAACGTTATCTATCCTAACCTAGGGCAACGTAAAATCTCGGATGTAGTATTATCCAACATTTCTTGCGGGACGGCCCCAACTTTTCGGTGGGCACATTATATACGTCTATATCGTAATATAACCAAACCTAACCCATCTAGACCCTCGCTGGTAATGTTTTACAAAATCCCGGTCATGTCGGCCCGTACGTCTCGGTGGGGACATTATATACGTCTATAACGTAATATAACCTAACCTAACCGATCTAGCCCCTCGCTGGTAATGTTTTACAGAATCCCGGTCGTGTCGTCGCGTACGTCTCGGTGCGGACATTATATACGTCTATAACGTTATATATCCTAACCTAAGGCAACTTAACATCTCGGATGTAGTATTTCACAACATTCCTGGCTGGTCGGCGCCAATTCTCGGTGGGGAACATTATATACGTCTATATCGTAATATAACCTAACCTAACCCATCTAGACCCTCGCTGGTAATGTTTCACAAAATCCCGGTCGTGTCGGCCCGTACTTCTCGGTGGGGACATCATATCCGTCTATAACGTTATATATACTAACCTAAGGGAACCTAACATCTCGGATGTAGTATTTCACAGCATTCCTGCCGGGTCGGCTCCACTTCTCGGTGGGAACATTATATACGTCTATAACGTAATATAACCTAACCTAACCCATCTAGCCCCTCGCTGGTAATGTTTTACAGAATTCCGGTCGTGTCGTCCCGTACGTCTCGGTGCGGACATTATATACGTCTATAACGTTATCTATCCTAACCTAGGGCAACGTAAAATCTCGGATGTAGTATTATCCAACATTTCTTGCGGGACGGCCCCAACTTTTCGGTGGGCACATTATATACGTCTATATCGTAATATAACCAAACCTAACCCATCTAGACCCTCGCTGGTAATGTTTTACAAAATCCCGGTCATGTCGGCCCGTACGTCTCGGTGGGGACATTATATACGTCTATAACGTAATATAACCTAACCTAACCGATCTAGCCCCTCGCTGGTAATGTTTTACAGAATCCCGGTCGTGTCGTCGCGTACGTCTCGGTGCGGACATTATATACGTCTATAACGTTATATATCCTAACCTAAGGCAACTTAACATCTCGGATGTAGTATTTCACAACATTCCTGCCGGGTCGGCTCCACTTCTCGGTGGGAACATTATATACGTCTATATCGTAATATAACCTAACCTAACCCATCTAGACCCTCGCTGGTAATGTTTTACAAAATCCCGGTCGTGTCGTACCGTACGTCTCGGTGCGGACATTATATACGTCTATAACGTTATATAACCTAACCTAAGGCTACCTAACATCTCGAATGCAGTATTTCACAACATTCCTGGCGGGTCGGCACCACTTCTCGGTGGGAACATTATATACGTCTATAACGTAATATAACCTAACCTAACCGATCTAGCCCGTCGCTGGTAATGTTTTACAGAATCCCGGTCGTGTCGTCGCGTACGCATCGGTGCGGACATTATATACGTCTATAACGTTATATATCCTAACCTAAGGCAACTTAACATCTCGGATGTAGTATTTCACAACATTCCTGGCGGGTCGGCTCCACTTCTCGATGGGAACATAATTTACGTCTATAACGTAATATAACCTAACCTAACCCATCTAGACCCTCGCTGGTAATGTTTTACAAAATCCCGGGCGTGTCGGCCCGTACTTCTCGGTGGGGACATTATATACGTCGATAACGTTATATACCCTAACCTAAGGGAACATAACATCTTGGATGTAGTATTTTCCAACATTCCTGGCGGGTCGGCCCCTACTTCTCGGTGGGCACATTATATACGTCTATATCGTAATATAACCTATCGTAACCCATCTAGACCCTCGCTGGTAATGTTTTACAAAATCCCGGTCGTGTCGGCCCGTACTTCTCGGTGGGGAAATTATATACGTCTATAACGTTATATAACCTAACCGAAGGCTACCTAACATCTCGAATGTAGTATTTCACAACATTCCTCGCGGTTCGGCCCCACTTCTCGGTGGGAACATTATATACGTCTATAACGTAATATAACCTAACCTAACCCATGTAGCCCCTCGCTGGTAATGTTTTACAGAATCACGGTCGTGTCGTCCCGTATGTCTCGGTGCGGACATTATATACGTCTATAACTTTATGTGTCCTAACCTAAGGGAACCTAACATCGCGGATGTAGTATTTCACAACATTCCTGGCTGGTCGGCGCGAATTCTCGGTGGGAACATTATATACGTCTACGTCGTAATATAACCTAACCTAACCCATTTAGACCCTCGCTGGTAATATTTCACCAAATCCCGGTCGTGTCGTCCCGTATGTCTCGGTGGGAACATTATATACGTCTATAACGTAATATAACCTAACCTAACCGATCTAGACCCTCGCTGGTAATGTTTTACAAAATCCCGGGCGTGTCGTACCGTACGTCTCGGTGCGGACATTATATACGTCTATAACGTTATATAACCTAACCTAAGGCTACCTACCATCTCTAATGTAGTATTTCACAACATTCCTGGCGGGTCGGCCCCACTTCTCGGTGGGAACATTATATACGTCTATAACGTAATATAACCTAACCTAACCGATCTAGCCCCTCGCTGGTAATGTTTTACAGAATCCCGGTCGTGTCGTCGCGTACGCCTCGGTGCGGACATTATATACGTCTATAACGTTATATATCCTAACCTAAGGCAACTTAACATCTCGGATGTAGTATTTCACAACATTCCTGGCGGGTCGGCCCCACTTCTCGGTGGGAACATTATATACGTCTATAACGTAATATAACCTAACCTAACCCATCTAGACCCTCGCTGGTAATATTTCACAAAATCCCGGTCGTGTCGTCCCGTATGTCTCGGTGCGGATATTATATACGTCTATAACGTTATATATCCTAACCTGAGGGAACCTAACATCGCGGATGTAGTATTTCACAACATTCCTGGCTGGTCGGCGCCAATTCTCGGTGGGAACATTATGTACGTCTATATCGTAATATAACCTAACCTAACCCATCTAGACCCTCGCTTGTAATGTTTTACAAAATCCCGGTCGTGTCGGCCCGTGCTTCTCGCTGGGCACATTATATACATATATACCGTAATATAACCTAACCTACCTCATCTAGACCCTCGCTGGTAATGTTTTACAAAATCCCGGTCGTGTCGGCCCGTACTTCTGGGTGGGGACATTATATACGTCTATAACGTTATATATCCTAACCTAAGGCGACTTAACATCTCGGATGTAGTATTTTCCAACATTCCTGGCGGGTCGGCCCCATCTTCTCGGTGGGAACATTATATACGTCTATAACGTAACATAACCTAACCTAACCCAGCTAGACCCTCGCTGGTAATGTTTTACAAAATCCCGGTCGTGTCGGCCCGTACTTTTCCGTGGGGACATTATATACCTCTATAACGTTATATACCCTAACCTAAGGCAACTTAACATCTCGGATGTAGTATTTTCCAACATTCCTGGCGGGTCCGCCCCACTTTTCGGTGGGAGCATTATATACGTCTATAACGTAATATAACCTAACCTAACCGATCTAGCCCCTCGCTGGTAATGTTTTACAGAATCCCGGTCGTGTCGTCGCGTACGTCTCGCTGCGGACATTATATACGTCTATAACGTTATATATCCTAACCTAAGGCAACTTAACATCTCGGATGTAGTATTTCACAACATTCCTGGCTGGTCGGCGCCGATTCTCGGTGGTAACATTATATACGTCTATGTCGTAATATTACCTAACCTAACCCATCTAGACCCTCGCTGGTAATATTTCACAAAATCCCGGTCGTGTCGTCCCGTATGTCTCGGTGCGGACATTATATACGTCTATAACGTTATATATCCTAACCTGAGTGAATCTAACATCGCGGATGTAGCATTTCACAACATTCCTGGCTGGTCGGCGCCAATTCTCGGTGGGGAACATTATATACGTCTATATCGTAATATAACCTAACCTAACCCATCTAGACCCTCGCTGGTAATGTTTCACAAAATCCCGGTCGTGTCGGCCCGTACTTCTCGGTGGGGACATCATATCCGTCTATAACGTTATATATACTAACCTAAGGGAACCTAACTTCTCGGATGTAGTATTTCACAACATTCCTGGCGGGTCGGCCCCAACTTCTCGGTGGGCACATTATATACGTCTATATCGTAATATAACCAAACCTAACCCATCTAAACCCTCGATGGTAATGTTTTACAAAACCCCGGTCGTGTCGGCCCGTACTTCTCGGTGCAGACATTATATACCTCTATAACGTTATATACCCTAACCTAAGGCAACTTAACATCTCGGATGTAGTATTTTCCAACATTCCTGGCGGGTCGGCCCCAACTTCTCGGTGGGCACATTATATACGTCTATATCGTAATATAACCTAACCTAACCCATCTAGACCCTCGCTGGTAATGTTTTACAAAATCCCGGTCGTGTCGTACCGTACGTCTCGGTGGGGACATTATATACGTCTATAACGTTATATATACTAACCTAAGGGAACCTAACATCTCGGATGTAGTATTTCACAGCATTCCTGCCGGGTCGGCTCCACTTCTCGGTGGGAACATTATATACGTCTATAACGTAATATAACCTAACCTAACCCATCTAGCCCCTCGCTGGTAATGTTTTACAGAATTCCGGTCGTGTCGTCCCGTACGTCTCGGTGCGGACATTATATACGTCTATAACGTTATCTATCCTAACCTAAGGCAACGTAAAATCTCGGATGTAGTATTATCCAACATTTCTTGCGGGACGGCCCCAACTTTTCGGTGGGCACATTATATACGTCTATATCGTAATATAACCAAACCTAACCCATCTAGACCCTCGCTGGTAATGTTTTACAAAATCCCGGTTATGTCGGCCCGTACGTCTCGGTGGGGACATTATATACGTCTATAACGTAATATAACCTAACCTAACCGATCTAGCCCCTCGCTGGTAATGTTTTACAGAATCCCGGTCGTGTCGTCGCGTACGTCTCGGTGCGGACATTATATACGTCTATAACGTTATATATCCTAACCTAAGGCAACTTAACATCTCGGATGTAGTATTTCACAACATTCCTGCCGGGTCGGCTCCACTTCTCGGTGGGAACATTATATACGTCTATATCGTAATATAACCTAACCTAACCCATCTAGACCCTCGCTGGTAATGTTTTACAAAATCCCGGTCGTGTCGTACCGTACGTCTCGGTGCGGACATTATATACGTCTATAACGTTATATAACCTAACCTAAGGCTACCTAACATCTCGAATGTAGTATTTCACAACATTCCTGGCTGGTCGGCGCCAATTCTCGGTGGGAACATTATGTACGTCTATATCGTAATATAACCTAACCTAACCCATCTAGACCCTCGCTTGTAATGTTTTACAAAATCCCGGTCGTGTCGGCCCGTGCTTCTCGCTGGGCACATTATATACATATATACCGTAATATAACCTAACCTACCTCATCTAGACCCTCGCTGGTAATGTTTTACAAAATCCCGGTCGTGTCGGCCCGTACTTCTGGGTGGGGACATTATATACGTCTATAACGTTATATATCCTAACCTAAGGCGACTTAACATCTCGGATGTAGTATTTTCCAACATTCCTGGCGGGTCGGCCCCATCTTCTCGGTGGGAACATTATATACGTCTATAACGTAACATAACCTAACCTAACCCAGCTAGACCCTCGCTGGTAATGTTTTACAAAATCCCGGTCGTGTCGGCCCGTACTTTTCCGTGGGGACATTATATACCTCTATAACGTTATATACCCTAACCTAAGGCAACTTAACATCTCGGATGTAGTATTTTCCAACATTCCTGGCGGGTCCGCCCCACTTTTCGGTGGGAGCATTATATACGTCTATAACGTAATATAACCTAACCTAACCGATCTAGCCCCTCGCTGGTAATGTTTTACAGAATCCCGGTCGTGTCGTCGCGTACGTCTCGCTGCGGACATTATATACGTCTATAACGTTATATATCCTAACCTAAGGCAACTTAACATCTCGGATGTAGTATTTCACAACATTCCTGGCTGGTCGGCGCCGATTCTCGGTGGTAACATTATATACGTCTATGTCGTAATATTACCTAACCTAACCCATCTAGACCCTCGCTGGTAATATTTCACAAAATCCCGGTCGTGTCGTCCCGTATGTCTCGGTGCGGACATTATATACGTCTATAACGTTATATATCCTAACCTGAGTGAATCTAACATCGCGGATGTAGCATTTCACAACATTCCTGGCTGGTCGGCGCCAATTCTCGGTGGGGAACATTATATACGTCTATATCGTAATATAACCTAACCTAACCCATCTAGACCCTCGCTGGTAATGTTTCACAAAATCCCGGTCGTGTCGGCCCGTACTTCTCGGTGGGGACATCATATCCGTCTATAACGTTATATATACTAACCTAAGGGAACCTAACATCTCGGATGTAGTATTTCACAGCATTCCTGCCGGGTCGGCTCCACTTCTCGGTGGGAACATTATATACGTCTATAACGTAATATAACCTAACCTAACCCATCTAGCCCCTCGCTGGTAATGTTTTACAGAATTCCGGTCGTGTCGTCCCGTACGTCTCGGTGCGGACATTATATACGTCTATAACGTTATCTATCCTAACCTAAGGCAACGTAAAATCTCGGATGTAGTATTATCCAACATTTCTTGCGGGACGGCCCCAACTTTTCGGTGGGCACATTATATACGTCTATATCGTAATATAACCAAACCTAACCCATCTAGACCCTCGCTGGTAATGTTTTACAAAATCCCGGTCATGTCGGCCCGTACGTCTCGGTGGGGACATTATATACGTCTATAACGTAATATAACCTAACCTAACCGATCTAGCCCCTCGCTGGTAATGTTTTACAGAATCCCGGTCGTGTCGTCGCGTACGTCTCGGTGCGGACATTATATACGTCTATAACGTTATATATCCTAACCTAAGGCAACTTAACATCTCGGATGTAGTATTTCACAACATTCCTGCCGGGTCGGCTCCACTTCTCGGTGGGAACATTATATACGTCTATATCGTAATATAACCTAACCTAACCCATCTAGACCCTCGCTGGTAATGTTTTACAAAATCCCGGTCGTGTCGTACCGTACGTCTCGGTGCGGACATTATATACGTCTATAACGTTATATAACCTAACCTAAGGCTACCTAACATCTCGAATGTAGTATTTCACAACATTCCTGGCGGGTCGGCCCCACTTCTCGGTGGGAACATTATATACGTCTATAACGTAATATAACCTAACCTAACCGATCTAGCCCGTCGCTGGTAATGTTTTACAGAATCCCGGTCGTGTCGTCGCGTACGCATCGGTGCGGACATTATATACGTCTATAACGTTATATATCCTAACCTAAGGCAACTTAACATCTCGGATGTAGTATTTCACAACATTCCTGGCGGGTCGGCTCCACTTCTCGATGGGAACATAATTTACGTCTATAACGTAATATAACCTAACCTAACCCATCTAGACCCTCGCTGGTAATGTTTTACAAAATCCCGGGCGTGTCGGCCCGTACTTCTCGGTGGGGACATTATATACGTCGATAACGTTATATACCCTAACCTAAGGGAACATAACATCTTGGATGTAGTATTTTCCAACATTCCTGGCGGGTCGGCCCCTACTTCTCGGTGGGCACATTATATACGTCTATATCGTAATATAACCTATCGTAACCCATCTAGACCCTCGCTGGTAATGTTTTACAAAATCCCGGTCGTGTCGGCCCGTACTTCTCGGTGGGGAAATTATATACGTCTATAACGTTATATAACCTAACCTAAGGCTACCTAACATCTCGAATGTAGTATTTCACAACACTCCTCGCGGTTCGGCCCCACTTCTCGGTGGGAACATTATATACGTCTATAACGTAATATAACCTATCCTAACCCATGTAGCCCCTCGCTGGTAATGTTTTACAGAATCACGGTCGTGTCGTCCCGTATGTCTCGGTGCGGACATTATATACGTCTATAACTTTATGTGTCCTAACCTAAGGGAACCTAACATCGCGGATGTAGTATTTCACAACATTCCTGGCTGGTCGGCGCGAATTCTCGGTGGGAACATTATATACGTCTACGTCGTAATATAACCTAACCTAACCCATTTAGACCCTCGCTGGTAATATTTCACCAAATCCCGGTCGTGTCGTCCCGTATGTCTCGGTGGGAACATTATATACGTCTATAACGTAATATAACCTAACCTAACCGATCTAGACCCTCGCTGGTAATGTTTTACAAAATCCCGGGCGTGTCGTACCGTACGTCTCGGTGCGGACATTATATACGTCTATAACGTTATATAACCTAACCTAAGGCTACCTAACATCTCGAATGCAGTATTTCACAACATTCCTGGCGGGTCGGCACCACTTCTCGGTGGGAACATTATATACGTCTATAACGTAATATAACCTAACCTAACCGATCTAGCCCGTCGCTGGTAATGTTTTACAGAATCCCGGTCGTGTCGTCGCGTACGCATCGGTGCGGACATTATATACGTCTATAACGTTATATATCCTAACCTAAGGCAACTTAACATCTCGGATGTAGTATTTCACAACATTCCTGGCGGGTCGGCTCCACTTCTCGATGGGAACATAATTTACGTCTATATCGTAATATAACCTAACCTAACCCATCTAGACCCTCGCTTGTAATGTTTTACAAAATCCCGGTCGTGTCGGCCCGTGCTTCTCGCTGGGCACATTATATACATATATACCGTAATATAACCTAACCTACCTCATCTAGACCCTCGCTGGTAATGTTTTACAAAATCCCGGTCGTGTCGGCCCGTACTTCTGGGTGGGGACATTATATACGTCTATAACGTTATATATCCTAACCTAAGGCGACTTAACATCTCGGATGTAGTATTTTCCAACATTCCTGGCGGGTCGGCCCCATCTTCTCGGTGGGAACATTATATACGTCTATAACGTAACATAACCTAACCTAACCCAGCTAGACCCTCGCTGGTAATGTTTTACAAAATCCCGGTCGTGTCGGCCCGTACTTTTCCGTGGGGACATTATATACCTCTATAACGTTATATACCCTAACCTAAGGCAACTTAACATCTCGGATGTAGTATTTTCCAACATTCCTGGCGGGTCCGCCCCACTTTTCGGTGGGAGCATTATATACGTCTATAACGTAATATAACCTAACCTAACCGATCTAGCCCCTCGCTGGTAATGTTTTACAGAATCCCGGTCGTGTCGTCGCGTACGTCTCGCTGCGGACATTATATACGTCTATAACGTTATATATCCTAACCTAAGGCAACTTAACATCTCGGATGTAGTATTTCACAACATTCCTGGCTGGTCGGCGTCGATTCTCGGTGGTAACATTATATACGTCTATGTCGTAATATTACCTAACCTAACCCATCTAGACCCTCGCTGGTAATATTTCACAAAATCCCGGTCGTGTCGTCCCGTATGTCTCGGTGCGGACATTATATACGTCTATAACGTTATATATCCTAACCTGAGTGAATCTAACATCGCGGATGTAGCATTTCACAACATTCCTGGCTGGTCGGCGCCAATTCTCGGTGGGGAACATTATATACGTCTATATCGTAATATAACCTAACCTAACCCATCTAGACCCTCGCTGGTAATGTTTCACAAAATCCCGGTCGTGTCGGCCCGTACTTCTCGGTGGGGACATCATATCCGTCTATAACGTTATATATACTAACCTAAGGGAACCTAACTTCTCGGATGTAGTATTTCACAACATTCCTGGCGGGTCGGCCCCAACTTCTCGGTGGGCACATTATATACGTCTATATCGTAATATAACCAAACCTAACCCATCTAAACCCTCGATGGTAATGTTTTACAAAACCCCGGTCGTGTCGGCCCGTACTTCTCGGTGCAGACATTATATACCTCTATAACGTTATATACCCTAACCTAAGGCAACTTAACATCTCGGATGTAGTATTTTCCAACATTCCTGGCGGGTCGGCCCCAACTTCTCGGTGGGCACATTATATACGTCTATATCGTAATATAACCTAACCTAACCCATCTAGACCCTCGCTGGTAATGTTTTACAAAATCCCGGTCGTGTCGTACCGTACGTCTCGGTGGGGACATTATATACGTCTATAACGTTATATATACTAACCTAAGGGAACCTAACATCTCGGATGTAGTATTTCACAGCATTCCTGCCGGGTCGGCTCCACTTCTCGGTGGGAACATTATATACGTCTATAACGTAATATAACCTAACCTAACCCATCTAGCCCCTCGCTGGTAATGTTTTACAGAATTCCGGTCGTGTCGTCCCGTACGTCTCGGTGCGGACATTATATACGTCTATAACGTTATCTATCCTAACCTAAGGCAACGTAAAATCTCGGATGTAGTATTATCCAACATTTCTTGCGGGACGGCCCCAACTTTTCGGTGGGCACATTATATACGTCTATATCGTAATATAACCAAACCTAACCCATCTAGACCCTCGCTGGTAATGTTTTACAAAATCCCGGTCATGTCGGCCCGTACGTCTCGGTGGGGACATTATATACGTCTATAACGTAATATAACCTAACCTAACCGATCTAGCCCCTCGCTGGTAATGTTTTACAGAATCCCGGTCGTGTCGTCGCGTACGTCTCGGTGCGGACATTATATACGTCTATAACGTTATATATCCTAACCTAAGGCAACTTAACATCTCGGATGTAGTATTTCACAACATTCCTGCCGGGTCGGCTCCACTTCTCGGTGGGAACATTATATACGTCTATATCGTAATATAACCTAACCTAACCCATCTAGACCCTCGCTGGTAATGTTTTACAAAATCCCGGTCGTGTCGTACCGTACGTCTCGGTGCGGACATTATATACGTCTATAACGTTATATAACCTAACCTAAGGCTACCTAACATCTCGAATGTAGTATTTCACAACATTCCTGGCGGGTCGGCCCCTACTTCTCGGTGGGCACATTATATACGTCTATATCGTAATATAACCTAACCTAACCCATCTAGACCCTCGCTTGTAATGTTTTACAAAATCCCGGTCTTGTCGGCCCGTGCTTCTCGCTGGGCACATTATATACATCTATACCGTAATATAACCTAACCTAACTCATCTAGACCCTCGCTGGTAATGTTTTACAAAATCCCGGTCGTGTCGGCCCGTACTTCTCGGTGGGGACATTATATACGTCTATAACGTTATATATCCTAACCTAAGGCGACATAACATCTCGGATGTAGTATTTCACAACATTCCTGGCGGGTCGGCCCCACTTCTCGGTGGGAACATTATATACGTCTATAACGTAATATAACCTAACCTAACCGATCTAGCCCCTCGCTGGTAATGTTTTACAGAATCCCGGTCGTGTCGTCGCGTACGCCTCGGTGCGGACATTATATACGTCTATAACGTTATATATCCTAACCTAAGGCAACTTAACATCTCGGATGTAGTATTTCACAACATTCCTGGCGGGTCGGCCCCACTTCTCGGTGGGAACATTATATACGTCTATAACGTAATATAACCTAACCTAACCCATCTAGACCCTCGCTGGTAATATTTCACAAAATCCCGGTCGTGTCGTCCCGTATGTCTCGGTGCGGATATTATATACGTCTATAACGTTATATATCCTAACCTGAGGGAACCTAACATCGCGGATGTAGTATTTCACAACATTCCTGGCTGGTCGGCGCCAATTCTCGGTGGGAACATTATGTACGTCTATATCGTAATATAACCTAACCTAACCCATCTAGACCCTCGCTTGTAATGTTTTACAAAATCCCGGTCGTGTCGGCCCGTGCTTCTCGCTGGGCACATTATATACATATATACCGTAATATAACCTAACCTACCTCATCTAGACCCTCGCTGGTAATGTTTTACAAAATCCCGGTCGTGTCGGCCCGTACTTCTGGGTGGGGACATTATATACGTCTATAACGTTATATATCCTAACCTAAGGCGACTTAACATCTCGGATGTAGTATTTTCCAACATTCCTGGCGGGTCGGCCCCATCTTCTCGGTGGGAACATTATATACGTCTATAACGTAACATAACCTAACCTAACCCAGCTAGACCCTCGCTGGTAATGTTTTACAAAATCCCGGTCGTGTCGGCCCGTACTTTTCCGTGGGGACATTATATACCTCTATAACGTTATATACCCTAACCTAAGGCAACTTAACATCTCGGATGTAGTATTTTCCAACATTCCTGGCGGGTCCGCCCCACTTTTCGGTGGGAGCATTATATACGTCTATAACGTAATATAACCTAACCTAACCGATCTAGCCCCTCGCTGGTAATGTTTTACAGAATCCCGGTCGTGTCGTCGCGTACGTCTCGCTGCGGACATTATATACGTCTATAACGTTATATATCCTAACCTAAGGCAACTTAACATCTCGGATGTAGTATTTCACAACATTCCTGGCTGGTCGGCGCCGATTCTCGGTGGTAACATTATATACGTCTATGTCGTAATATTACCTAACCTAACCCATCTAGACCCTCGCTGGTAATATTTCACAAAATCCCGGTCGTGTCGTCCCGTATGTCTCGGTGCGGACATTATATACGTCTATAACGTTATATATCCTAACCTGAGTGAATCTAACATCGCGGATGTAGCATTTCACAACATTCCTGGCTGGTCGGCGCCAATTCTCGGTGGGGAACATTATATACGTCTATATCGTAATATAACCTAACCTAACCCATCTAGACCCTCGCTGGTAATGTTTCACAAAATCCCGGTCGTGTCGGCCCGTACTTCTCGGTGGGGACATCATATCCGTCTATAACGTTATATATACTAACCTAAGGGAACCTAACATCTCGGATGTAGTATTTCACAGCATTCCTGCCGGGTCGGCTCCACTTCTCGGTGGGAACATTATATACGTCTATAACGTAATATAACCTAACCTAACCCATCTAGCCCCTCGCTGGTAATGTTTTACAGAATTCCGGTCGTGTCGTCCCGTACGTCTCGGTGCGGACATTATATACGTCTATAACGTTATCTATCCTAACCTAAGGCAACGTAAAATCTCGGATGTAGTATTATCCAACATTTCTTGCGGGACGGCCCCAACTTTTCGGTGGGCACATTATATACGTCTATATCGTAATATAACCAAACCTAACCCATCTAGACCCTCGCTGGTAATGTTTTACAAAATCCCGGTCATGTCGGCCCGTACGTCTCGGTGGGGACATTATATACGTCTATAACGTAATATAACCTAACCTAACCGATCTAGCCCCTCGCTGGTAATGTTTTACAGAATCCCGGTCGTGTCGTCGCGTACGTCTCGGTGCGGACATTATATACGTCTATAACGTTATATATCCTAACCTAAGGCAACTTAATATCTCGGATGTAGTATTTCACAACATTCCTGCCGGGTCGGCTCCACTTCTCGGTGGGAACATTATATACGTCTATATCGTAATATAACCTAACCTAACCCATCTAGACCCTCGCTGGTAATGTTTTACAAAATCCCGGTCGTGTCGTACCGTACGTCTCGGTGCGGACATTATATACGTCTATAACGTTATATAACCTAACCTAAGGCTACCTAACATCTCGAATGTAGTATTTCACAACATTCCTGGCGGGTCGGCCCCACTTCTCGGTGGGAACATTATATACGTCTATAACGTAATATAACCTAACCTAACCGATCTAGCCCGTCGCTGGTAATGTTTTACAGAATCCCGGTCGTGTCGTCGCGTACGCATCGGTGCGGACATTATATACGTCTATAACGTTATATATCCTAACCTAAGGCAACTTAACATCTCGGATGTAGTATTTCACAACATTCCTGGCGGGTCGGCTCCACTTCTCGATGGGAACATAATTTACGTCTATAACGTAATATAACCTAACCTAACCCATCTAGACCCTCGCTGGTAATGTTTTACAAAATCCCGGGCGTGTCGGCCCGTACTTCTCGGTGGGGACATTATATACGTCGATAACGTTATATACCCTAACCTAAGGGAACATAACATCTTGGATGTAGTATTTTCCAACATTCCTGGCGGGTCGGCCCCTACTTCTCGGTGGGCACATTATATACGTCTATATCGTAATATAACCTATCGTAACCCATCTAGACCCTCGCTGGTAATGTTTTACAAAATCCCGGTCGTGTCGGCCCGTACTTCTCGGTGGGGAAATTATATACGTCTATAACGTTATATAACCTAACCTAAGGCTACCTAACATCTCGAATGTAGTATTTCACAACACTCCTCGCGGTTCGGCCCCACTTCTCGGTGGGAACATTATATACGTCTATAACGTAATATAACCTATCCTAACCCATGTAGCCCCTCGCTGGTAATGTTTTACAGAATCACGGTCGTGTCGTCCCGTATGTCTCGGTGCGGACATTATATACGTCTATAACTTTATGTGTCCTAACCTAAGGGAACCTAACATCGCGGATGTAGTATTTCACAACATTCCTGGCTGGTCGGCGCGAATTCTCGGTGGGAACATTATATACGTCTACGTCGTAATATAACCTAACCTAACCCATTTAGACCCTCGCTGGTAATATTTCACCAAATCCCGGTCGTGTCGTCCCGTATGTCTCGGTGGGAACATTATATACGTCTATAACGTAATATAACCTAACCTAACCGATCTAGACCCTCGCTGGTAATGTTTTACAAAATCCCGGGCGTGTCGTACCGTACGTCTCGGTGCGGACATTATATACGTCTATAACGTTATATAACCTAACCTAAGGCTACCTACCATCTCTAATGTAGTATTTCACAACATTCCTGGCGGGTCGGCCCCACTTCTCGGTGGGAACATTATATACGTCTATAACGTAATATAACCTAACCTAACCGATCTAGCCCCTCGCTGGTAATGTTTTACAGAATCCCGGTCGTGTCGTCGCGTACGTCTCGCTGCGGACATTATATACGTCTATAACGTTATATATCCTAACCTAAGGCAACTTAACATCTCGGATGTAGTATTTCACAACATTCCTGGCGGGACGGCCCCAACTTCTCGGTGGGCACATTATATACGTCTATATCGTAATATAACCAAACCTAACCCATCTAGACCCTCGCTGGTAATGTTTTACAAAATCCCGGTCGTGTCGTACCGTACGTCTCGGTGCGGACATTATATACGTCTATAACGTTATATAACCTAACCTAAGGCTACCTAACATCTCGAATGTAGTATTTCACAACATTCCTGGCGGGTCGGCCCCACTTTTCGGTGGGACCATTATATACGTCTATAACGTAATATAACCTAACCTAACCCATCTAGCCCCTGGCTGGGAATGTTTTACAGAATCCCGGTCGTGTCGTACCGTACGTCTCGGTGCGGACATTATATTCGTCTATAACTTTATGTGTCCTAACCTAAGGCAACTTAACATCTAGGTTGTAGTATTTTCCAACATTCCTGGCGGGTCGGCCCCTACTTCTCGGTGGGCACATTATATACGTCTATATCGTAATATAACCTAACCTAACCCATCTAGACCCTCGCTTGTAATGTTTTACAAAATCCCGGTCTTGTCGGCCCGTGCTTCTCGCTGGGCACATTATATACATCTATACCGTAATATAACCTAACCTAACTCATCTAGACCCTCGCTGGTAATGTTTTACAAAATCCCGGTCGTGTCGGCCCGTACTTCTCGGTGGGGACATTATATACGTCTATAACGTTATATATCCTAACCTAAGGCGACATAACATCTCGGATGTAGTATTTTCCAACATTCCTGGCGGGTCGGCCCCATCTTCTCGGTGGGAACATTATATACGTCTATAACGTAACATAACCTAACCTAACCCATCTAGCCCCTAGCTGGGAATGTTTTACAAAATCCCGGTCGTGTCAGCCCGTACTTTTCCGTGGGGACATTATATACGTCTATAACGTTATATATCCTAATCTAAGGGAACCTAACACCGCGGATGTAGTATTTCACAACATTCCTGGCGGGTCCGCCCCACTTCTCGGTGGGAACATTATATACGTCTATATCGTAATATAACCTAACCTAACCCAGCTAGACCCTCGCTGGTAATGTTTTACAAAATCCCGGTCGTGTCGGCCCGTACTTCTCGGTGCAGACATTATATACCTCTATAACGTTATATACCCTAACCTAAGGCAACTTAACATCTCGGATGTAGTATTTTCCAACATTCCTGGCGGGTCCGCCCCACTTTTCGGTGGGAGCATTATATACGTCTATAACGTAATATAACCTAACCTAACCCATCTAGCCCCTAGCCGGGAATGTTTTACAAAATCCCGGTCGTGTCGGCCCGTGCATAAAGGTGGGCACATTATATACATCTATATCGTAATATAACCTAACCTAACCCATCTAGACCCTCGCTGGTAATATTTCACAAAATCCCCGTCGTGTCGGCCCGTACTTCTCGGTGGGGACATTATATACGTCTATAACTTTATATATACTAACCTAAGGGAACCTAACATCTCGGATGTTCTATTTTCCAACATTCCTGGCGGGTCTGCCCCTACTTCTCGGTGGGCACATTATATACGTCTATATCGTAATATAACCTAACCTAACCCATCTAGACCCTCGCTGGTAATATTTCACAAAATCCCGGTCGTGTCGTCCCGTACGTCTCGGTGCGGACATTTTATACGTCTATAACGTTATATATCCTAACCTAAGGCAACTTAACATCTCGGATGTAGTATTTTCCAACATTCCTGGCGGGTCGGCCCCACTTCTCGGTGGGAACATTATATACGTCTATAACGTAATATAACCTAACCTAACCGATCTAGCCCCTCACTGGTAATGTTTTACAGAATCCCGGTCGTGTCGTCCCGTACGTCTCGGTGCGGACATTATATACGTCTATAACGTTATATATCCTAACCTAAGGCAACTTAACATCTCGGATGTAGTATTTTCCAACATTCCTGGCAGGTCGGCCCCAACTTCTCGGTGGGCACATTATATACGTCTATATCGTAATATAACCTAACCTAACCCATCTAGACCCTCGCTGGTAATGTTTTACAAAATCCCGGTCGTGTCGTACCGTACGTCTCGGTGCGGACATTATATACGTCTATAACGTTATATAACCTAACCTAAGGCTACCTAACATCTCGAATGTAGTATTTCACAACATTCCTGGCGGGTCGGCCCCACTTTTCGGTGGGACCATTATATACGTCTATAACGTAATATAACCTAACCTAACCCATCTAGCCCCTGGCTGGGAATGTTTTACAGAATCCCGGTCGTGTCGTACCGTACGTCTCGGTGCGGACATTATATTCGTCTATAACTTTATGTGTCCTAACCTAAGGCAACTTAACATCTAGGTTGTAGTATTTTCCAACATTCCTGGCGGGTCGGCCCCTACTTCTCGGTGGGCACATTATATACGTCTATATCGTAATATAACCTAACCTAACCCATCTAGACCCTCGCTTGTAATGTTTTACAAAATCCCGGTTATGTCGGCCCGTGCTTCTCGCTGGGCACATTATATACATCTATACCGTAATATAACCTAACCTAACTCATCTAGACCCTCGCTGGTAATGTTTTACAAAATCCCGGTCGTGTCGGCCCGTACTTCTCGGTGGGGACATTATATACGTCTATAACGTTATATATCCTAACCTAAGGCGACATAACATCTCGGATGTAGTATTTTCCAACATTCCTGGCGGGTCGGCCCCATCTTCTCGGTGGGAACATTATATACGTCTATAACGTAACATAACCTAACCTAACCCATCTAGCCCCTAGCTGGGAATGTTTTACAAAATCCCGGTCGTGTCAGCCCGTACTTTTCCGTGGGGACATTATATACGTCTATAACGTTATATATCCTAATCTAAGGGAACCTAACACCGCGGATGTAGTATTTCACAACATTCCTGGCGGGTCCGCCCCACTTCTCGGTGGGAACATTATATACGTCTATATCGTAATATAACCTAACCTAACCCAGCTAGACCCTCGCTGGTAATGTTTTACAAAATCCCGGTCGTGTCGGCCCGTACTTCTCGGTGCGGACATTATATACCTCTATAACGTTATATACCCTAACCTAAGGCAACTTAACATCTCGGATGTAGTATTTTCCAACATTCCTGGCGGGTCCGCCCCACTTTTCGGTGGGAGCATTATATACGTCTATAACGTAATATAACCTAACCTAACCCATCTAGCCCCTAGCCGGGAATGTTTTACAAAATCCCGGTCGTGTCGGTCCGTGCTTCAAGGTGGGCACATTATATACATCTATATCGTAATATAACCTAACCTAACCCATCTAGACCCTCGCTGGTAATATTTCACAAAATCCCCGTCGTGTCGGCCCGTACTTCTCGGTGGGGACATTATATACGTCTATAACTTTATATATACTAACCTAAGGGAACCTAACATCTCGGATGATGTATTTTCCAACATTCCTGGCGGGTCTGCCCCTACTTCTCGGTGGGCACATTATATACGTCTATATCGTAATATAACCTAACCTAACCCATCTAGCCCCTCGCTGGTAATGTTTTACAGAATTCCGGTCGTGTCGTCCCGTACGTCTCGGTGCGGACATTATATACGTCTATAACGTTATCTATCCTAACCTAAGGCAACTTAACATCTCGGATGTAGTATTATCCAACATTTCTTGCGGGACGGCCCCAACTTTTCGGTGGGCACATTATATACGTCTATATCGTAATATAACCTAACCTAACCCATCTAGACCCTCGCTGGTAATATTTCACAAAATCCCGGTCGTGTCTTCCGTACATCGCGGTGCGGACATTATATACCTCTATAACGTTATATATCCTAACCTAAGGCAACTTAACATCTCGGATGTAGTATTTTCCAACATTCCTGGCGGGTCGGCCCCAACTTCTCGGTGGGCACATTATATACGTCTATATCGTAATATAACCTAACCTAACCCATCTAGACCCTCGCTGGTAATGTTTTACAAAATCCCGGTCGTGTCGTACCGTACGTCTCGGTGGGGACATTATATACGTCTATAACGTTATATATACTAACCTAAGGGAACCTAACATCTCGGATGTAGTATTTCACAGCATTCCTGCCGGGTCGGCTCCACTTCTCGGTGGGAACATTATATACGTCTATAACGTAATATAACCTAACCTAACCCTTCTAGCCCCTCGCTGGTAATGTTTTACAGAATTCCGGTCGTGTCGTCCCGTACGTCTCGGTGCGGACATTATATACGTCTATAACGTTATCTATCCTAACCTAAGGCAACGTAAAATCTCGGATGTAGTATTATCCAACATTTCTTGCGGGACGGCCCCAACTTTTCGGTGGGCACATTATATACGTCTATATCGTAATATAACCAAACCTAACCCATCTAGACCCTCGCTGGTAATGTTTTACAAAATCCCGGTCATGTCGGCCCGTACGTCTCGGTGGGGACATTATATACGTCTATAACGTAATATAACCTAACCTAACCGATCTAGCCCCTCGCTGGTAATGTTTTACAGAATCCCGGTCGTGTCGTCGCGTACGTCTCGGTGCGGACATTATATACGTCTATAACGTTATATATCCTAACCTAAGGCAACTTAACATCTCGAATGTAGTATTTCACAACATTCCTGCCGGGTCGGCTCCACTTCTCGGTGGGAACATTATATACGTCTATATCGTAATATAACCTAACCTAACCCATCTAGACCCTCGCTGGTAATGTTTTACAAAATCCCGGTCGTGTCGTACCGTACGTCTCGGTGCGGACATTATATACGTCTATAACGTTATATAACCTAACCTAAGGCTACCTAACATCTCGAATGTAGTATTTCACAACATTCCTGGCGGGTCGGCCCCACTTCTCGGTGGGAACATTATATACGTCTATAACGTAATATAACCTAACCTAACCGATCTAGCCCGTCGCTGGTAATGTTTTACAGAATCCCGGTCGTGTCGTCGCGTACGCATCGGTGCGGACATTATATACGTCTATAACGTTATATATCCTAACCTAAGGCAACTTAACATCTCGGATGTAGTATTTCACAACATTCCTGGCGGGTCGGCTCCACTTCTCGATGGGAACATAATTTACGTCTATAACGTAATATAACCTAACCTAACCCATCTAGACCCTCGCTGGTAATGTTTTACAAAATCCCGGGCGTGTCGGCCCGTACTTCTCGGTGGGGACATTATATACGTCGATAACGTTATATACCCTAACCTAAGGGAACATAACATCTTGGATGTAGTATTTTCCAACATTCCTGGCGGGTCGGCCCCTACTTCTCGGTGGGCACATTATATACGTCTATATCGTAATATAACCTATCGTAACCCATCTAGACCCTCGCTGGTAATGTTTTACAAAATCCCGGTCGTGTCGGCCCGTACTTCTCGGTGGGGAAATTATATACGTCTATAACGTTATATAACCTAACCTAAGGCTACCTAACATCTCGAATGTAGTATTTCACAACATTCCTCGCGGTTCGGCCCCACTTCTCGGTGGGAACATTATATACGTCTATAACGTAATATAACCTAACCTAACCCATGTAGCCCCTCGCTGGTAATGTTTTACAGAATCACGGTCGTGTCGTCCCGTATGTCTCGGTGCGGACATTATATACGTCTATAACTTTATGTGTCCTAACCTAAGGGAACCTAACATCGCGGATGTAGTATTTCACAACATTCCTGGCTGGTCGGCGCGAATTCTCGGTGGGAACATTATATACGTCTACGTCGTAATATAACCTAACCTAACCCATTTAGACCCTCGCTGGTAATATTTCACCAAATCCCGGTCGTGTCGTCCCGTATGTCTCGGTGGGAACATTATATACGTCTATAACGTAATATAACCTAACCTAACCGATCTAGACCCTCGCTGGTAATGTTTTACAAAATCCCGGGCGTGTCGTACCGTACGTCTCGGTGCGGACATTATATACGTCTATAACGTTATATAACCTAACCTAAGGCTACCTACCATCTCTAATGTAGTATTTCACAACATTCCTGGCGGGTCGGCCCCACTTCTCGGTGGGAACATTATATACGTCTATAACGTAATATAACCTAACCTAACCGATCTAGCCCCTCGCTGGTAATGTTTTACAGAATCCCGGTCGTGTCGTCGCGTACGCCTCGGTGCGGACATTATATACGTCTATAACGTTATATATCCTAACCTAAGGCAACTTAACATCTCGGATGTAGTATTTCACAACATTCCTGGCGGGTCGGCCCCACTTCTCGGTGGGAACATTATATACGTCTATAACGTAATATAACCTAACCTAACCCATCTAGACCCCCGCTGGTAATATTTCCCAAAATCCCGGTCGTGTCGTCCCGTATGTCTCGGTGCGGATATTATATACGTCTATAACGTTATATATCCTAACCTGAGGGAACCTAACATCGCGGATGTAGTATTTCACAACATTCCTGGCTGGTCGGCGCCAATTCTCGGTGGGAACATTATGTACGTCTATATCGTAATATAACCTAACCTAACCCATCTAGACCCTCGCTGGTAATATTTCACAAAATCCCGGTCGTGTCGTCCCGTATGTCTCGGTGCGGATATTATATACGTCTATAACGTTATATATCCTAACCTGAGGGAACCTAACATCTCGGATGTAGTATTTTCCAACATTCCTGGCGGGTCGGCCCCATCTTCTCGGTGGGAACATTATATACGTCTATAACGTAACATAACCTAACCTAACCCAGCTAGACCCTCGCTGGTAATGTTTTACAAAATCCCGGTCGTGTCGGCCCGTACCTTTCCGTGGGGACATTATATACCTCTATAACGTTATATACCCTAACCTAAGGCAACTTAACATCTCGGATGTAGTATTTTCCAACATTCCTGGCGGGTCCGCCCCACTTTTCGGTGGGAGCATTATATACGTCTATAACGTAATATAACCTAACCTAACCGATCTAGCCCCTCGCTGGTAATGTTTTACAGAATCCCGGTCGTGTCGTCGCGTACGTCTCGCTGCGGACATTATATACGTCTATAACGTTATATATCCTAACCTAAGGCAACTTAACATCTCGGATGTAGTATTTCACAACATTCCTGGCTGGTCGGCGCCGATTCTCGGTGGTAACATTATATACGTCTATGTCGTAATATAACCTAACCTAACCCATCTAGACCCTCGCTGGTAATATTTCACAAAATCCCGGTCGTGTCGTCCCGTATGTCTCGGTGCGGACATTATATACGTCTATAACGTTATATATCCTAACCTGAGTGAATCTAACATCGCGGATGTAGCATTTCACAACATTCCTGGCTGGTCGGCGCCAATTCTCGGTGGGGAACATTATATACGTCTATATCGTAATATAACCTAACCTAACCCATCTAGACCCTCGCTGGTAATGTTTCACAAAATCCCGGTCGTGTCGGCCCGTACTTCTCGGTGGGGACATCATATCCGTCTATAACGTTATATATACTAACCTAAGGGAACCTAACTTCTCGGATGTAGTATTTCACAACATTCCTGGCGGGACGGCCCCAACTTCTCGGTGGGCACATTATATACGTCTATATCGTAATATAACCAAACCTAACCCATCTAGACCCTCGATGGTAATGTTTTACAAAACCCCGGTCGTGTCGGCCCGTACTTCTCGGTGCAGACATTATATACCTCTATAACGTTATATACCCTAACCTAAGGCAACTTAACATCTCGGATGTAGTATTTTCCAACATTCCTGGCGGGTCCGCCCCACTTTTCGGTGGGAGCATTATATACGTCTATAACGTAATATAACCTAACCTAACCCATCTAGCCCCTAGCCGGGAATGTTTTACAAAATCCCGGTCGTGTCGGCCCGTGCATCAAGGTGGGCACATTATATACATCTATATCGTAATATAACCTAACCTAACCCATCTAGACCCTCGCTGGTAATATTTCACAAAATCCCCGTCGTGTCGGCCCGTACTTCTCGGTGGGGACATTATATACGTCTATAACTTTATATATACTAACCTAAGGGAACCTAACATCTCGGATGTTCTATTTTCCAACATTCCTGGCGGGTCTGCCCGTACTTCTCGGTGGGCACATTATATACGTCTATATCGTAATATAACCTAACCTAACCCATCTAGACCCTCGCTGGTAATATTTCACAAAATCCCGGTCGTGTCGTCCCGTACGTCTCGGTGCGGACATTTTATACGTCTATAACGTTATATATCCTAACCTAAGGCAACTTAACATCTCGGATGTAGTATTTTCCAACATTCCTGGCGGGTCGGCCCCACTTCTCGGTGGGAACATTATATACGTCTATAACGTAATATAACCTAACCTAACCGATCTAGCCCCTCCCTGGTAATGTTTTACAGAATCCCGGTCGTGTCGTCCCGTACGTCTCGGTGCGGACATTATATACGTCTATAACGTTATATATCCTAACCTAAGGCAACTTAACATCTCGGATGTAGTATTTTCCAACATTCCTGGCAGGTCGGCCCCAACTTCTCGGTGGGCACATTATATACGTCTATATCGTAATATAACCTAACCTAACCCATCTAGACCCTCGCTGGTAATGTTTTACAAAATCCCGGTCGTGTCGTACCGTACGTCTCGGTGCGGACATTATATACGTCTATAACGTTATATAACCTAACCTAAGGCTACCTAACATCTCGAATGTAGTATTTCACAACATTCCTGGCGGGTCGGCCCCACTTTTCGGTGGGACCATTATATACGTCTATAACGTAATATAACCTAACCTAACCCATCTAGCCCCTGGCTGGGAATGTTTTACAGAATCCCGGTCGTGTCGTACCGTACGTCTCGGTGCGGACATTATATTCGTCTATAACTTTATGTGTCCTAACCTAAGGCAACTTAACATCTAGGTTGTAGTATTTTCCAACATTCCTGGCGGGTCGGCCCCTACTTCTCGGTGGGCACATTATATACGTCTATATCGTAATATAACCTAACCTAACCCATCTAGACCCTCGCTTGTAATGTTTTACAAAATCCCGGTCTTGTCGGCCCGTGCTTCTCGCTGGGCACATTATATACATCTATACCGTAATATAACCTAACCTAACTCATCTAGACCCTCGCTGGTAATGTTTTACAAAATCCCGGTCGTGTCGGCCCGTACTTCTCGGTGGGGACATTATATACGTCTATAACGTTATATATCCTAACCTAAGGCGACATAACATCTCGGATGTAGTATTTTCCAACATTCCTGGCGGGTCGGCCCCATCTTCTCGGTGGGAACATTATATACGTCTATAACGAAACATAACCTAACCTAACCCATCTAGCCCCTAGCTGGGAATGTTTTACAAAATCCCGGTCGTGTCAGCCCGTACTTTTCCGTGGGGACATTATATACGTCTATAACGTTATATATCCTAATCTAAGGGAACCTAACACCGCGGATGTAGTATTTCACAACATTCCTGGCGGGTCCGCCCCACTTCTCGGTGGGAACATTATATACGTCTATATCGTAATATAACCTAACCTAACCCAGCTAGACCCTCGCTGGTAATGTTTTACAAAGTCCCGGTCGTGTCGGCCCGTACTTCTCGGTGCGGACATTATATACCTCTATAACGTTATATACCCTAACCTAAGGCAACTTAACATCTCGGATGTAGTATTTTCCAACATTCCTGGCGGGTCCGCCCCACTTTTCGGTGGGAGCATTATATACGTCTATAACGTAATATAACCTAACCTAACCCATCTAGCCCCTAGCCGGGAATGTTTTACAAAATCCCGGTCGTGTCGGTCCGTGCTTCAAGGTGGGCACATTATATACATCTATATCGTAATATAACCTAACCTAACCCATCTAGACCCTCGCTGGTAATATTTCACAAAATCCCGGTCGTGTCGTCCCGTACGTCTCGGTGCGGACATTATATACGTCTATAACGTTATATATCCTAAACTAAGGCAACTTAACATCTCGGATGTAGTATTTTCCAACATTCCTGGCGGGTCGGCCCCACTTCTCGGTGGGAACATTATATACGTCTATAACGTAATATAACCTAACCTAACCCATCTAGCCCCTCGCTGGTAATGTTTTACAGAATCTCGGTCGTGTCGTCCCGTATGTCTCGGCGCGGACATTATATACGTCTATAACTTTATGTATCCTAACCTAAGGCAACTTAACATCTGGGATGTAGTATTTTCCAACATTCCTGGCGGGTCGGCCCCAACTTCTCGGTGGGCACATTATATACGTCTATATCGTAATATAACCAAACCTAACCCATCTAGACCCTCGCTGGTAATGTTTTACAAAATCGCGGTCATGTCGGCCCGTACTTCTCGGTGGGGACATTATATACGTCTATAACGTTATATATACTAACCTAAGGGAACCTAACATCTCGGATGTAGTATTTCACAGCATTCCTGCCGGGTCGGCTCCACTTCTCGGTGGGAACATTATATACGTCTATAACGTAATATAACCTAGCCTAACCCATCTAGCCCCTCGCTGGTAATGTTTTACAAAATCCCGGGCGTGTCGGCCCGTACTTCTCGGTGGGGACATTATATACGTCGATAACGTTATATACCCTAACCTAAGGGAACATAACATCTTGGATGTAGTATTTTCCAACATTCCTGGCGGGTCGGCCCCTACTTCTCGGTGGGCACATTATATACGTCTATATCGTAATATAACCTATCGTAACCCATCTAGACCCTCGCTGGTAATGTTTTACAAAATCCCGGTCGTGTCGGCGCGTACTTCTCGGTGGGGTAATTATATACGTCTATAACGTTATATAACCTAACCTAAGGCTACCTAACATCTCGAATGTAGTATTTCACAACATTCCTCGCGGGTCGGCCCCAACTTCTCGGTGGGAACATTATATACGTCTATAACGTAATATAACCTAACCTAACCCATGTAGCCCCTCGCTGGTAATGTTTTACAGAATCACGGTCGTGTCGGCCCGTACTTCTCGGTGGGGACATTATATACGTCTATAACGTTATATATACTAACCTAAGGGAACCTAACATCTCGGATGTAGTATTTCACAGCATTCCTGCCGGGTGGGCTCCACTTCTCGGTGGGAACATTATATACGTCTATAACGTAATATAACCTAACCTAACCCATCTAGCCCCTCGCTGGTAATGTTTTACAGAATTCCGGTCGTGTCGTCCCGTACGTCTCGGTGCGGACATTATATACGTCTATAACGTTATCTATCCTAACCTAAGGCAACTTAACATCTCGGATGTAGTATTATCCAACATTTCTTGCGGGACGGCCCCAACTTTTCGGTGGGCACATTATATACGTCTATATCGTAATATAACCTAACCTAACCCATCTAGACCCTCGCTGGTAATATTTCACAAAATCCCGGTCGTGTCGTCCCGTACGTCTCGGTGCGGACATTATATACCCCTATAACGTTATATATCCTAACCTAAGGCAACTTAACATCTCGGATGTAGTATTTTCCAACATTCCTGGCGGGTCGGCCCCAACTTCTCGGTGGGCACATTATATACGTCTATATCGTAATATAACCTAACCTAACCCATCTAGACCCTCGCTGGTAATGTTTTACAAAATCCCGGTCGTGTCGTACCGTACGTCTCGGTGCGGACATTATATAAGTCTATTACGTTATATACCCTAACCTAAGGGAACCTAACGTCTTGGATGTAGTATTTTCCAACATTCCTGGCGGGTCGGCCCCTACTTCTCGGTGGGCACATTATATACTTCTATATCGTAATATAACCTAACCTAACCCATCTAGACCCTCGCTTGTAATGTTTTACAAAATCCCGGTCTTGTCGGCCCGTGCTTCTCGCTGGGCACATTATATACATCTATACCGTAATATAACCTAACCTAACTCATCTAGACCCTCGCTGGTAATGTTTTACAAAATCCCGGTCGTGTCGGCCCGTACTTCTCGGTGGGGACATTATATACGTCTATAACGTTATATATCCTAACCTAAGGCGACATAACATCTCGGATGTAGTATTTTCCAACATTCCTGGCGGGTCGGCCCCATCTTCTCGGTGGGAACATTATATACGTCTATAACGAAACATAACCTAACCTAACCCATCTAGCCCCTAGCTGGGAATGTTTTACAAAATCCCGGTCGTGTCAGCCCGTACTTTTCCGTGGGGACATTATATACGTCTATAACGTTATATATCCTAATCTAAGGGAACCTAACACCGCGGATGTAGTATTTCACAACATTCCTGGCGGGTCCGCCCCACTTCTCGGTGGGAACATTATATACGTCTATATCGTAATATAACCTAACCTAACCCAGCTAGACCCTCGCTGGTAATGTTTTACAAAATCCCGGTCGTGTCGGCCCGTACTTCTCGGTGCGGACATTATATACCTCTATAACGTTATATACCCTAACCTAAGGCAACTTAACATCTCGGATGTAGTATTTTCCAACATTCCTGGCGGGTCCGCCCCACTTTTCGGTGGGAGCATTATATACGTCTATAACGTAATATAACCTAACCTAACCCATCTAGCCCCTAGCCGGGAATGTTTTACAAAATCCCGGTCGTGTCGGTCCGTGCTTCAAGGTGGGCACATTATATACATCTATATCGTAATATAACCTAACCTAACCCATCTAGACCCTCGCTGGTAATATTTCACAAAATCCCGGTCGTGTCGTCCCGTACGTCTCGGTGCGGACATTATATACGTCTATAACGTTATATATCCTAAACTAAGGCAACTTAACATCTCGGATGTAGTATTTTCCAACATTCCTGGCGGGTCGGCCCCACTTCTCGGTGGGAACATTATATACGTCTATAACGTAATATAACCTAACCTAACCCATCTAGCCCCTCGCTGGTAATGTTTTACAGAATCTCGGTCGTGTCGTCCCGTATGTCTCGGCGCGGACATTATATACGTCTATAACTTTATGTATCCTAACCTAAGGCAACTTAACATCTGGGATGTAGTATTTTCCAACATTCCTGGCGGGTCGGCCCCAACTTCTCGGTGGGCACATTATATACGTCTATATCGTAATATAACCAAACCTAACCCATCTAGACCCTCGCTGGTAATGTTTTACAAAATCGCGGTCATGTCGGCCCGTACTTCTCGGTGGGGACATTATATACGTCTATAACGTTATATATACTAACCTAAGGGAACCTAACATCTCGGATGTAGTATTTCACAGCATTCCTGCCGGGTCGGCTCCACTTCTCGGTGGGAACATTATATACGTCTATAACGTAATATAACCTAGCCTAACCCATCTAGCCCCTCGCTGGTAATGTTTTACAAAATCCCGGGCGTGTCGGCCCGTACTTCTCGGTGGGGACATTATATACGTCGATAACGTTATATACCCTAACCTAAGGGAACATAACATCTTGGATGTAGTATTTTCCAACATTCCTGGCGGGTCGGCCCCTACTTCTCGGTGGGCACATTATATACGTCTATATCGTAATATAACCTATCGTAACCCATCTAGACCCTCGCTGATAATGTTTTACAAAATCCCGGTCGTGTCGGCGCGTACTTCTCGGTGGGGAAATTATATACGTCTATAACGTTATATAACCTAACCTAAGGCTACCTAACATCTCGAATGTAGTATTTCACAACATTCCTCGCGGGTCGGCCCCAACTTCTCGGTGGGAACATTATATACGTCTATAACGTAATATAACCTAACCTAACCCATGTAGCCCCTCGCTGGTAATGTTTTACAGAATCACGGTCGTGTCGGCCCGTACTTCTCGGTGGGGACATTATATACGTCTATAACGTTATATATACTAACCTAAGGGAACCTAACATCTCGGATGTAGTATTTCACAGCATTCCTGCCGGGTGGGCTCCACTTCTCGGTGGGAACATTATATACGTCTATAACGTAATATAACCTAACCTAACCCATCTAGCCCCTCGCTGGTAATGTTTTACAGAATTCCGGTCGTGTCGTCCCGTACGTCTCGGTGCGGACATTATATACGTCTATAACGTTATCTATCCTAACCTAAGGCAACTTAACATCTCGGATGTAGTATTATCCAACATTTCTTGCGGGACGGCCCCAACTTTTCGGTGGGCACATTATATACGTCTATATCGTAATATAACCTAACCTAACCCATCTAGACCCTCGCTGGTAATATTTCACAAAATCCCGGTCGTGTCGTCCCGTACGTCTCGGTGCGGACATTATATACCCCTATAACGTTATATATCCTAACCTAAGGCAACTTAACATCTCGGATGTAGTATTTTCCAACATTCCTGGCGGGTCGGCCCCAACTTCTCGGTGGGCACATTATATACGTCTATATCGTAATATAACCTAACCTAACCCATCTAGACCCTCGCTGGTAATGTTTTACAAAATCCCGGTCGTGTCGTACCGTACGTCTCGGTGCGGACATTATATACTTCTATAACGTTATATAACCTAACCTAAGGCTACCTAACATCTCGAATGTAGTATTTCACAACATTCCTGGCGGGTCGGCCCCACTTTTCGGTGGGACCATTATATACGTCTATAACGTAATATAACCTAACCTAACCCATCTAGCCCCTGGCTGGGAATGTTTTACAGAATCCCGGTCGTGTCGTACCGTACGTCTCGGTGCGGACATTATATTCGTCTATAACTTTATGTGTCCTAACCTAAGGCAACTTAACATCTAGGTTGTAGTATTTTCCAACATTCCTGGCGGGTCGGCCCCTACTTCTCGGTGGGCACATTATATACGTCTATATCGTAATATAACCTAACCTAACCCATCTAGACCCTCGCTTGTAATGTTTTACAAAATCCCGGTCTTGTCGGCCCGTGCTTCTCGCTGGGCACATTATATACATCTATACCGTAATATAACCTAACCTAACTCATCTAGACCCTCGCTGGTAATGTTTTACAAAATCCCGGTCGTGTCGGCCCGTACTTCTCGGTGGGGAGATTATATACGTCTATAACGTTATATATCCTAACCTAAGGCGACATAACATCTCGGATGTAGTATTTTCCAACATTCCTGGCGGGTCGGCCCCATCTTCTCGGTGGGAACATTATATACGTCTATAACGAAACATAACCTAACCTAACCCATCTAGCCCCTAGCTGGGAATGTTTTACAAAATCCCGGTCGTGTCAGCCCGTACTTTTCCGTGGGGACATTATATACGTCTATAACGTTATATATCCTAATCTAAGGGAACCTAACACCGCGGATGTAGTATTTCACAACATTCCTGGCGGGTCCGCCCCACTTCTCGGTGGGAACATTATATACGTCTATATCGTAATATAACCTAACCTAACCCAGCTAGACCCTCGCTGGTAATGTTTTACAAAATCCCGGTCGTGTCGGCCCGTACTTCTCGGTGCGGACATTATATACCTCTATAACGTTATATACCCTAACCTAAGGCAACTTAACATCTCGGATGTAGTATTTTCCAACATTCCTGGCGGGTCCGCCCCACTTTTCGGTGGGAGCATTATATACGTCTATAACGTAATATAACCTAACCTAACCCATCTAGCCCCTAGCCGGGAATGTTTTACAAAATCCCGGTCGTGTCGGCCCGTGCATCAAGGTGGGCACATTATATACATCTATATCGTAATATAACCTAACCTAACCCATCTAGACCCTCGCTGGTAATATTTCACAAAATCCCCGTCGTGTCGGCCCGTACTTCTCGGTGGGGACATTATATACGTCTATAACTTTATATATACTAACCTAAGGGAACCTAACATCTCGGATGTTCTATTTTCCAACATTCCTGGCGGGTCTGCCCGTACTTCTCGGTGGGCACATTATATACGTCTATATCGTAATATAACCTAACCTAACCCATCTAGACCCTCGCTGGTAATATTTCACAAAATCCCGGTCGTGTCGTCCCGTACGTCTCGGTGCGGACATTTTATACGTCTATAACGTTATATATCCTAACCTAAGGCAACTTAACATCTCGGATGTAGTATTTTCCAACATTCCTGGCGGGTCGGCCCCACTTCTCGGTGGGAACATTATATACGTCTATAACGTAATATAACCTAACCTAACCGATCTAGCCCCTCCCTGGTAATGTTTTACAGAATCCCGGTCGTGTCGTCCCGTACGTCTCGGTGCGGACATTATATACGTCTATAACGTTATATATCCTAACCTAAGGCAACTTAACATCTCGGATGTAGTATTTTCCAACATTCCTGGCAGGTCGGCCCCAACTTCTCGGTGGGCACATTATATACGTCTATATCGTAATATAACCTAACCTAACCCATCTAGACCCTCGCTGGTAATGTTTTACAAAATCCCGGTCGTGTCGTACCGTACGTCTCGGTGCGGACATTATATACGTCTATAACGTTATATAACCTAACCTAAGGCTACCTAACATCTCGAATGTAGTATTTCACAACATTCCTGGCGGGTCGGCCCCACTTTTCGGTGGGACCATTATATACGTCTATAACGTAATATAACCTAACCTAACCCATCTAGCCCCTGGCTGGGAATGTTTTACAGAATCCCGGTCGTGTCGTACCGTACGTCTCGGTGCGGACATTATATTCGTCTATAACTTTATGTGTCCTAACCTAAGGCAACTTAACATCTAGGTTGTAGTATTTTCCAACATTCCTGGCGGGTCGGCCCCTACTTCTCGGTGGGCACATTATATACGTCTATATCGTAATATAACCTAACCTAACCCATCTAGACCCTCGCTTGTAATGTTTTACAAAATCCCGGTCTTGTCGGCCCGTGCTTCTCGCTGGGCACATTATATACATCTATACCGTAATATAACCTAACCTAACTCATCTAGACCCTCGCTGGTAATGTTTTACAAAATCCCGGTCGTGTCGGCCCGTACTTCTCGGTGGGGACATTATATACGTCTATAACGTTATATATCCTAACCTAAGGCGACATAACATCTCGGATGTAGTATTTTCCAACATTCCTGGCGGGTCGGCCCCATCTTCTCGGTGGGAACATTATATACGTCTATAACGAAACATAACCTAACCTAACCCATCTAGCCCCTAGCTGGGAATGTTTTACAAAATCCCGGTCGTGTCAGCCCGTACTTTTCCGTGGGGACATTATATACGTCTATAACGTTATATATCCTAATCTAAGGGAACCTAACACCGCGGATGTAGTATTTCACAACATTCCTGGCGGGTCCGCCCCACTTCTCGGTGGGAACATTATATACGTCTATATCGTAATATAACCTAACCTAACCCAGCTAGACCCTCGCTGGTAATGTTTTACAAAGTCCCGGTCGTGTCGGCCCGTACTTCTCGGTGCGGACATTATATACCTCTATAACGTTATATACCCTAACCTAAGGCAACTTAACATCTCGGATGTAGTATTTTCCAACATTCCTGGCGGGTCCGCCCCACTTTTCGGTGGGAGCATTATATACGTCTATAACGTAATATAACCTAACCTAACCCATCTAGCCCCTAGCCGGGAATGTTTTACAAAATCCCGGTCGTGTCGGTCCGTGCTTCAAGGTGGGCACATTATATACATCTATATCGTAATATAACCTAACCTAACCCATCTAGACCCTCGCTGGTAATATTTCACAAAATCCCGGTCGTGTCGTCCCGTACGTCTCGGTGCGGACATTATATACGTCTATAACGTTATATATCCTAAACTAAGGCAACTTAACATCTCGGATGTAGTATTTTCCAACATTCCTGGCGGGTCGGCCCCACTTCTCGGTGGGAACATTATATACGTCTATAACGTAATATAACCTAACCTAACCCATCTAGCCCCTCGCTGGTAATGTTTTACAGAATCTCGGTCGTGTCGTCCCGTATGTCTCGGCGCGGACATTATATACGTCTATAACTTTATGTATCCTAACCTAAGGCAACTTAACATCTGGGATGTAGTATTTTCCAACATTCCTGGCGGGTCGGCCCCAACTTCTCGGTGAGCACATTATATACGTCTATATCGTAATATAACCAAACCTAACCCATCTAGACCCTCGCTGGTAATGTTTTACAAAATCGCGGTCATGTCGGCCCGTACTTCTCGGTGGGGACATTATATACGTCTATAACGTTATATATACTAACCTAAGGGAACCTAACATCTCGGATGTAGTATTTCACAGCATTCCTGCCGGGTCGGCTCCACTTCTCGGTGGGAACATTATATACGTCTATAACGTAATATAACCTAGCCTAACCCATCTAGCCCCTCGCTGGTAATGTTTTACAAAATCCCGGGCGTGTCGGCCCGTACTTCTCGGTGGGGACATTATATACGTCGATAACGTTATATACCCTAACCTAAGGGAACATAACATCTTGGATGTAGTATTTTCCAACATTCCTGGCGGGTCGGCCCCTACTTCTCGGTGGGCACATTATATACGTCTATATCGTAATATAACCTATCGTAACCCATCTAGACCCTCGCTGGTAATGTTTTACAAAATCCCGGTCGTGTCGGCGCGTACTTCTCGGTGGGGTAATTATATACGTCTATAACGTTATATAACCTAACCTAAGGCTACCTAACATCTCGAATGTAGTATTTCACAACATTCCTCGCGGGTCGGCCCCAACTTCTCGGTGGGAACATTATATACGTCTATAACGTAATATAACCTAACCTAACCCATGTAGCCCCTCGCTGGTAATGTTTTACAGAATCACGGTCGTGTCGGCCCGTACTTCTCGGTGGGGACATTATATACGTCTATAACGTTATATATACTAACCTAAGGGAACCTAACATCTCGGATGTAGTATTTCACAGCATTCCTGCCGGGTGGGCTCCACTTCTCGGTGGGAACATTATATACGTCTATAACGTAATATAACCTAACCTAACCCATCTAGCCCCTCGCTGGTAATGTTTTACAGAATTCCGGTCGTGTCGTCCCGTACGTCTCGGTGCGGACATTATATACGTCTATAACGTTATCTATCCTAACCTAAGGCAACTTAACATCTCGGATGTAGTATTATCCAACATTTCTTGCGGGACGGCCCCAACTTTTCGGTGGGCACATTATATACGTCTATATCGTAATATAACCTAACCTAACCCATCTAGACCCTCGCTGGTAATATTTCACAAAATCCCGGTCGTGTCGTCCCGTACGTCTCGGTGCGGACATTATATACCCCTATAACGTTATATATCCTAACCTAAGGCAACTTAACATCTCGGATGTAGTATTTTCCAACATTCCTGGCGGGTCGGCCCCAACTTCTCGGTGGGCACATTATATACGTCTATATCGTAATATAACCTAACCTAACCCATCTAGACCCTCGCTGGTAATGTTTTACAAAATCCCGGTCGTGTCGTACCGTACGTCTCGGTGCGGACATTATATAAGTCTATTACGTTATATACCCTAACCTAAGGGAACCTAACGTCTTGGATGTAGTATTTTCCAACATTCCTGGCGGGTCGGTCCCTACTTCTCGGTGGGCACATTATATACGTCTATATCGTAATATAACCTATCGTAACCCATCTAGACCCTCGCTGGTAATGTTTTACAAAATCCCGGTCGTGTCGGCGCGTACTTCTCGGTGGGGAAATTATATACGTCTATAACGTTATATAACCTAACCTAAGGCTACCTAACATCTCGAATGTAGTATTTCACAACATTCCTGGCGGGTCGGCCCCACTTTTCGGTGGGACCATTATATACGTCTATAACGTAATATAACCTAACCTAACCCATCTAGCCCCTGGCTGGGAATGTTTTACAGAATCCCGGTCGTGTCGTACCGTACGTCTCGGTGCGGACATTATATTCGTCTATAACTTTATGTGTCCTAACCTAAGGCAACTTAACATCTAGGTTGTAGTATTTTCCAACATTCCTGGCGGGTCGGCCCCTACTTCTCGGTGGGCACATTATATACTTCTATATCGTAATATAACCTAACCTAACCCATCTAGACCCTCGCTTGTAATGTTTTACAAAATCCCGGTCTTGTCGGCCCGTGCTTCTCGCTGGGCACATTATATACATCTATACCGTAATATAACCTAACCTAACTCATCTAGACCCTCGCTGGTAATGTTTTACAAAATCCCGGTCGTGTCGGCCCGTACTTCTCGGTGGGGACATTATATACGTCTATAACGTTATATATCCTAACCTAAGGCGACATAACATCTCGGATGTAGTATTTTCCAACATTCCTGGCGGGTCGGCCCCATCTTCTCGGTGGGAACATTATATACGTCTATAACGAAACATAACCTAACCTAACCCATCTAGCCCCTAGCTGGGAATGTTTTACAAAATCCCGGTCGTGTCAGCCCGTACTTTTCCGTGGGGACATTATATACGTCTATAACGTTATATATCCTAATCTAAGGGAACCTAACACCGCGGATGTAGTATTTCACAACATTCCTGGCGGGTCCGCCCCACTTCTCGGTGGGAACATTATATACGTCTATATCGTAATATAACCTAACCTAACCCAGCTAGACCCTCGCTGGTAATGTTTTACAAAATCCCGGTCGTGTCGGCCCGTACTTCTCGGTGCGGACATTATATACCTCTATAACGTTATATACCCTAACCTAAGGCAACTTAACATCTCGGATGTAGTATTTTCCAACATTCCTGGCGGGTCCGCCCCACTTTTCGGTGGGAGCATTATATACGTCTATAACGTAATATAACCTAACCTAACCCATCTAGCCCCTAGCCGGGAATGTTTTACAAAATCCCGGTCGTGTCGGTCCGTGCTTCAAGGTGGGCACATTATATACATCTATATCGTAATATAACCTAACCTAACCCATCTAGACCCTCGCTGGTAATATTTCACAAAATCCCGGTCGTGTCGTCCCGTACGTCTCGGTGCGGACATTATATACGTCTATAACGTTATATATCCTAAACTAAGGCAACTTAACATCTCGGATGTAGTATTTTCCAACATTCCTGGCGGGTCGGCCCCACTTCTCGGTGGGAACATTATATACGTCTATAACGTAATATAACCTAACCTAACCCATCTAGCCCCTCGCTGGTAATGTTTTACAGAATCTCGGTCGTGTCGTCCCGTATGTCTCGGCGCGGACATTATATACGTCTATAACTTTATGTATCCTAACCTAAGGCAACTTAACATCTGGGATGTAGTATTTTCCAACATTCCTGGCGGGTCGGCCCCAACTTCTCGGTGGGCACATTATATACGTCTATATCGTAATATAACCAAACCTAACCCATCTAGACCCTCGCTGGTAATGTTTTACAAAATCGCGGTCATGTCGGCCCGTACTTCTCGGTGGGGACATTATATACGTCTATAACGTTATATATACTAACCTAAGGGAACCTAACATCTCGGATGTAGTATTTCACAGCATTCCTGCCGGGTCGGCTCCACTTCTCGGTGGGAACATTATATACGTCTATAACGTAATATAACCTAGCCTAACCCATCTAGCCCCTCGCTGGTAATGTTTTACAAAATCCCGGGCGTGTCGGCCCGTACTTCTCGGTGGGGACATTATATACGTCGATAACGTTATATACCCTAACCTAAGGGAACATAACATCTTGGATGTAGTATTTTCCAACATTCCTGGCGGGTCGGCCCCTACTTCTCGGTGGGCACATTATATACGTCTATATCGTAATATAACCTATCGTAACCCATCTAGACCCTCGCTGATAATGTTTTACAAAATCCCGGTCGTGTCGGCGCGTACTTCTCGGTGGGGAAATTATATACGTCTATAACGTTATATAACCTAACCTAAGGCTACCTAACATCTCGAATGTAGTATTTCACAACATTCCTCGCGGGTCGGCCCCAACTTCTCGGTGGGAACATTATATACGTCTATAACGTAATATAACCTAACCTAACCCATGTAGCCCCTCGCTGGTAATGTTTTACAGAATCACGGTCGTGTCGGCCCGTACTTCTCGGTGGGGACATTATATACGTCTATAACGTTATATATACTAACCTAAGGGAACCTAACATCTCGGATGTAGTATTTCACAGCATTCCTGCCGGGTGGGCTCCACTTCTCGGTGGGAACATTATATACGTCTATAACGTAATATAACCTAACCTAACCCATCTAGCCCCTCGCTGGTAATGTTTTACAGAATTCCGGTCGTGTCGTCCCGTACGTCTCGGTGCGGACATTATATACGTCTATAACGTTATCTATCCTAACCTAAGGCAACTTAACATCTCGGATGTAGTATTATCCAACATTTCTTGCGGGACGGCCCCAACTTTTCGGTGGGCACATTATATACGTCTATATCGTAATATAACCTAACCTAACCCATCTAGACCCTCGCTGGTAATATTTCACAAAATCCCGGTCGTGTCGTCCCGTACGTCTCGGTGCGGACATTATATACCCCTATAACGTTATATATCCTAACCTAAGGCAACTTAACATCTCGGATGTAGTATTTTCCAACATTCCTGGCGGGTCGGCCCCAACTTCTCGGTGGGCACATTATATACGTCTATATCGTAATATAACCTAACCTAACCCATCTAGACCCTCGCTGGTAATGTTTTACAAAATCCCGGTCGTGTCGTACCGTACGTCTCGGTGCGGACATTATATACTTCTATAACGTTATATAACCTAACCTAAGGCTACCTAACATCTCGAATGTAGTATTTCACAACATTCCTGGCGGGTCGGCCCCACTTTTCGGTGGGACCATTATATACGTCTATAACGTAATATAACCTAACCTAACCCATCTAGCCCCTGGCTGGGAATGTTTTACAGAATCCCGGTCGTGTCGTACCGTACGTCTCGGTGCGGACATTATATTCGTCTATAACTTTATGTGTCCTAACCTAAGGCAACTTAACATCTAGGTTGTAGTATTTTCCAACATTCCTGGCGGGTCGGCCCCTACTTCTCGGTGGGCACATTATATACGTCTATATCGTAATATAACCTAACCTAACCCATCTAGACCCTCGCTTGTAATGTTTTACAAAATCCCGGTCTTGTCGGCCCGTGCTTCTCGCTGGGCACATTATATACATCTATACCGTAATATAACCTAACCTAACTCATCTAGACCCTCGCTGGTAATGTTTTACAAAATCCCGGTCGTGTCGGCCCGTACTTCTCGGTGGGGAGATTATATACGTCTATAACGTTATATATCCTAACCTAAGGCGACATAACATCTCGGATGTAGTATTTTCCAACATTCCTGGCGGGTCGGCCCCATCTTCTCGGTGGGAACATTATATACGTCTATAACGAAACATAACCTAACCTAACCCATCTAGCCCCTAGCTGGGAATGTTTTACAAAATCCCGGTCGTGTCAGCCCGTACTTTTCCGTGGGGACATTATATACGTCTATAACGTTATATATCCTAATCTAAGGGAACCTAACACCGCGGATGTAGTATTTCACAACATTCCTGGCGGGTCCGCCCCACTTCTCGGTGGGAACATTATATACGTCTATATCGTAATATAACCTAACCTAACCCAGCTAGACCCTCGCTGGTAATGTTTTACAAAATCCCGGTCGTGTCGGCCCGTACTTCTCGGTGCGGACATTATATACCTCTATAACGTTATATACCCTAACCTAAGGCAACTTAACATCTCGGATGTAGTATTTTCCAACATTCCTGGCGGGTCCGCCCCACTTTTCGGTGGGAGCATTATATACGTCTATAACGTAATATAACCTAACCTAACCCATCTAGCCCCTAGCCGGGAATGTTTTACAAAATCCCGGTCGTGTCGGTCCGTGCTTCAAGGTGGGCACATTATATACATCTATATCGTAATATAACCTAACCTAACCCATCTAGACCCTCGCTGGTAATATTTCACAAAATCCCCGTCGTGTCGGCCCGTACTTCTCGGTGGGGACATTATATACGTCTATAACTTTATATATACTAACCTAAGGGAACCTAACATCTCGGATGATGTATTTTCCAACATTCCTGGCGGGTCTGCCCCTACTTCTCGGTGGGCACATTATATACGTCTATATCGTAATATAACCTAACCTAACCCATCTAGACCCTCGCTGGTAATATTTCACAAAATCCCGGTCGTGTCGTCCCGTACGTCTCGGTGCGGACATTATATACGTCTATAACGTTATATATCCTAAACTAAGGCAACTTAACATCTCGGATGTAGTATTTTCCAACATTCCTGGCGGGTCGGCCCCACTTCTCGGTGGGAACATTATATACGTCTATAACGTAATATAACCTAACCTAACCCATCTAGCCCCTCGCTGGTAATGTTTTACAGAATCTCGGTCGTGTCGTCCCGTATGTCTCGGCGCGGACATTATATACGTCTATAACTTTATGTATCCTAACCTAAGGCAACTTAACATCTGGGATGTAGTATTTTCCAACATTCCTGGCGGGTCGGCCCCAACTTCTCGGTGGGCACATTATATACGTCTATATCGTAATATAACCAAACCTAACCCATCTAGACCCTCGCTGGTAATGTTTTACAAAATCGCGGTCATGTCGGCCCGTACTTCTCGGTGGGGACATTATATACGTCTATAACGTTATATATACTAACCTAAGGGAACCTAACATCTCGGATGTAGTATTTCACAGCATTCCTGCCGGGTCGGCTCCACTTCTCGGTGGGAACATTATATACGTCTATAACGTAATATAACCTAGCCTAACCCATCTAGCCCCTCGCTGGTAATGTTTTACAGAATTCCGGTCGTGTCGTCCCGTACGTCTCGGTGCGGACATTATATACGTCTATAACGTTATCTATCCTAACCTAAGGCAACTTAACATCTCGGATGTAGTATTATCCAACATTTCTTGCGGGACGGCCCCAACTTTTCGGTGGGCACATTATATACGTCTATATCGTAATATAACCTAACCTAACCCATCTAGACCCTCGCTGGTAATATTTCACAAAATCCCGGTCGTGTCGTCCCGTACGTCTCGGTGCGGACATTATATACCCCTATAACGTTATATATCCTAACCTAAGGCAACTTAACATCTCGGATGTAGTATTTTCCAACATTCCTGGCGGGTCGGCCCCAACTTCTCGGTGGGCACATTATATACGTCTATATCGTAATATAACCTAACCTAACCCATCTAGACCCTCGCTGGTAATGTTTTACAAAATCCCGGTCGTGTCGTACCGTACGTCTCGGTGCGGACATTATATACGTCTATAACGTTATATAACCTAACCTAAGGCTACCTAACATCTCGAATGTAGTATTTCACAACATTCCTGGCGGGTCGGCCCCACTTCTCGGTGGGAACATTATATACGTCTATAACGTAATATAACCTAACCTAACCCATGTAGCCCCTCGCTGGTAATGTTTTACAGAATCACGGTCGTGTCGTCCCGTATGTCTCGGTGCGGACATTATATACGTCTATAACTTTATGTGTCCTAACCTAAGGGAACCTAACATCGCGGATGTAGTATTTCACAACATTCCTGGCTGGTCGGCGCGAATTCTCGGTGGGAACATTATATACGTCTACGTCGTAATATAACCTAACCTAACCCATTTAGACCCTCGCTGGTAATATTTCACAAAACCCCGGTCGTGTCGTTCCGTATGTCTCGGTGCGGACATTATATACGTCTATAACGTTATATATCCTAACCTGAGTGAACCTAACATCGCGGATGTAGTATTTCACAACATTCCTGGCTGGTTGGCGCCAATTCTCGGTGGGAACATTATATACGTCTATAACGTAATATAACCTAACCTAACCGATCTAGACCCTCGCTGGTAATGTTTTACAAAATCCCGGGCGTGTCGGCCCGTACTTCTCGGTGGGGACATTATATACGTCGATAACGTTATATACCCTAACCTAAGGGAACATAACATCTTGGATGTAGTATTTTCCAACATTCCTGGCGGGTCGGCCCCTACTTCTCGGTGGGCACATTATATACGTCTATATCGTAATATAACCTATCGTAACCCATCTAGACCCTCGCTGGTAATGTTTTACAAAATCCCGGTCGTGTCGGCACGTACTTCTCGGTGGGGAAATTATATACGTCTATAACGTTATATAACCTAACCTAAGGCTACCTAACATCTCGAATGTAGTATTTCACAACATTCCTCGCGGGTCGGCCCCACTTCTCGGTGGGAACATTATATACGTCTATAACGTAATATAACCTAACCTAACCCATGTAGCCCCTCGCTGGTAATGTTTTACAAAATCCCGGTCCTGTCGGCCCGTACTTCTCGGTGCGGACATTATATACCTCTATAACGTTATATACCCTAACCTAAGGCAACTTAACATCTCGGATGTAGTATTTTCCAACATTCCTGGCGGGTCCGCCCCACTTTTCGGTGGGAGCATTATATACGTCTATAACGTAATATAACCTAACCTATCCCATCTAGCCCCTAGCCGGGAATGTTTTACAAAATCCCGGTCGTGTCGGCCCGTGCTTCAAGGTGGGCACATTATATACATCTATATCGTAATATAACCTAACCTACCCCATCTAGACCCTCGCTGGTAATATTTCACAAAATCCCCGTCGTGTCGGCCCGTACTTCTCGGTGGGGACATTATATACGTCTATAACTTTATATATACTAACCTAAGGGAACCTAACATCTCGGATGTTGTATTTTCCAACATTCCTGGCGGGTCTGCCCCTACTTCTCGGTGGGCACATTATATACGTCTATATCGTAATATAACCTAACCTAACCCATCTAGACCCTCGCTGGTAATATTTCACAAAATCCCGGTCGTCTCGTCCCGTACGTCTCGGTGCGGACATTATATACGTCTATAACGTTATATATCCTAAACTAAGGCAACTTAACATCTCGGATGTAGTATTTTCCAACATTCCTGGCGGGTCGGCCCCACTTCACGGTGGGAACATTATATACGTCTATAACGTAATATAACCTAACCTAACCGATCTAGCCCCGCACTGGTAATGTTTTACAGAATCCCGGTGGTGTCGTCCCGTACGTCTCGGTGCGGACATTATATACGTCTATAACGTTATATATCCTAACCTAAGGCACCTTAACATCTCGGATGTAGTATTTTCCAACATTCCTGGCGGATCGGCCCCAACTTCTCGGTGGGCACATTATATACGTCTATATCGTAATATAACCTAACCTAACCCATCTAGACCCTCGCTGGTAATGTTTTACAAAATCGCGGTCATGTCGGCCCGTACTTCTCGGTGGGGACATTATATACGTCTATAACGTTATATATCCTAACCTAAGGCAACTTAACATCTCGGATGTAGTATTTTCCAACATTCCTTGGCGGGTCGGCCCCACTTCTCGGTGGGAACATTATATACGTCTATAACGTAATATAACCTAACCTAACCGATCTAGCCCCTCACTGGTAATGTTTTACAGAATCCCGGTCGTGTCGTCCCGTACGTCTCGGTGCGGACATTATATACGTCTATAACTTATATATACTAACCTAAGGGAACCTAACATCTCGGATGTAGTATTTCACAGCATTCCTGCCGGGTCGGCTCCACTTCTCGGTGGGAACATTATATACGTCTATAACGTAATATAACCTAACCTAACCCATCTAGCCCCTCGCTGGTAATGTTTTACAGAATTCCGGTCGTGTCGTCCCGTACGTCTCGGTGCGGACATTATATACGTCTATAACGTTATCTATCCTAACCTAAGGCAACTTAACATCTCGGATGTAGTATTATCCAACATTTCTTGCGGGACGGCCCCAACTTTTCGGTGGGCACATTATATACGTCTATATCGTAATATAACCTAACCTAACCCATCTAGAACCTCGCTGGTAATATTTCGCAAAATCCCGGTCGTGTCGTCCCGTACGTCTCGGTGCGGACATTATATACGTCTATAACGTTATATATACTAACCTAAGGGAACCTAACATCGCGGATGTAGTATTTCACAACATTCCTGGCTGGTCGGCGCGAATTGTCGGTGGGAACACTATATACGTCTATGTCGTAATATAACCTAACCAAACCCATCTAGACCCTCGCTGGTAATATTTCACAAAATCCCGGTCGTGTCGTCCCGTATGTCTCGGTGCGGACATTATATACGTCTATAACGTTATATACCCTAACCTAAGGCAACTTAACATCTCGGATGTAGTATTTTCCAACATTCCTGGCGGGTCCGCCCCACTTTTCGGTGGGACCATTATATACGTCTATAACGTAATATAACCTAACCTAACCCATCTAGCCCCTGGCTGGGAATGTTTTACAGAATCCCGGTCGTGTCGTACCGTACGTCTCGGTGCGGACATTATATTCGTCTATAACTTTATGTGTCCTAACCTAAGGCAACTTAACATCTAGGTTGTAGTATTTCCCAACATTCCTGGCGGGTCGGCCCCTACTTCTCGGTGGGCACATTATATACGTCTATATCGTAATATAACCTAACCTAACCCATGTAGCCCCTCGCTGGTAATGTTTTACAGAATCACGGTCGTGTCGTCCCGTATGTCTCGGTGCGGACATTATATGCGTCTATAACTTTATGTGTCCTAACCTAAGGGAACCTAACATCGCGGATGTAGTATTTCACAACATTCCTGGCTGGTCGGCGCGAATTCTCGGTGGGAACATTTTATACGTCTACGTCGTAATATAACCTAACCTAACCCATTTAGACCCTCGCTGGTAATATTTCACAAAACCCCGGTCGTGTCGTCCCGTATGTCTCGGTGCGGACATTATATACGTCTATAACGTTATATATCCTAACCTGAGTGAACCTAACATCGCGGATGTAGTATTCCACAACATTCCTGGCTGGTCGGCGCCAATTCTCGGTGGGAACATTATATACGTCTATAACGTAATATAACCTAAACTAACCGATCTAGACCCTCGCTGGTAATGTTTTACAAAATCCCGGGCGTGTCGGCCCGTACTTCTCGGTGGGGACATTATATACGTCGATAACGTTATATACCCTAACCTAAGGGAACATTACATCTTGGATGTAGTATTTTCCAACATTCCTGGCGGGTCGGCCCCTACTTCTCGGTGGGCACATTATATACGTCTATATCGTAATATAACCTATCGTAACCCATCTAGACCCTCGCTGGTAATGTTTTACAAAATCCCGGTCGTGTCGGCCCGTACTTCTCGGTGGGGAAATTATATACGTCTATAACGTTATATAACCTAACCTAAGGCCACCTAACATCTCGAATGTAGTATTTCACAACATTCCTCGCGGGTCGGCCCCACTTCTCGGTGGGAACATTATATACGTCTATAACGTAATATAACCTAACCTAACCCATGTAGCCCCTCGCTGGTAATGTTTTACAGAATCACGGTCGTGTCGTCCCGTATGGCTCGGTGCGGACATTATATACGTCTATAACGTTATATATCCTAACCTAAGGCAACTTAACATCTCGGATGTAGTATTTCACAACCTTCCTCGCGGGTCGGCCCCACTTCTCGGTGGGAACATTATATACGTCTATAACGTAATATAACCTAACCTAACCCATGTAGCCCCTCGCTGGTAATGTTTTACAGAATCACGGTCGTGTCGTCCCGTATGTCTCGGTGCGGACATTATATACGTCTATAACGTTATATATACTAACCTAAGGGAACCTAACATCGCGGATGTAGTATTTCACAACATTCCTGGCTGGTCGGCGCGAATTGTCGGTGGGAACACTATATACGTCTATGTCGTAATATAACCTAACCAAACCCATCTAGACCCTCGCTGGTAATATTTCACAAAATCCCGGTCGTGTCGTCCCGTATGTCTCGGTGCGGACATTATATACGTCTATAACGTTATATACCCTAACCTAAGGCAACTTAACATCTCGGATGTAGTATTTTCCAACATTCCTGGCGGGTCCGTCCCACTTTTCGGTGGGACCATTATATACGTCTATAACGTAATATAACCTAACCTAACCCATCTAGCCCCTGGCTGGGAATGTTTTACAGAATCCCGGTCGTGTCGTACCGTACGTCTCGGTGCGGACATTATATTCGTCTATAACTTTATGTGTCCTAACCTAAGGCAACTTAACATCTAGGTTGTAGTATTTTCCAACATTCCTGGCGGGTCGGCCCCTACTTCTCGGTGGGCACATTATATACGTCTATATCGTAATATAACCTAACCTAACCCATGTAGCCCCTCGCTGGTAATGTTTTACAGAATCACGGTCGTGTCGTCCCGTATGTCTCGGTGCGGACATTATATACGTCTATAACTTTATGTGTCCTAACCTAAGGGAACCTAACATCGCGGATGTAGTATTTCACAACATTCCTGGCTGGTCGGCTCGAATTCTCGGTGGGAACATTATATACGTCTACGTCGTAATATAACCTAACCTAACCCATTTAGACCCTCGCTGGTAATATTTCACAAAATCCCGGTCGTGTCGTCCCGTATGTCTCGGTGCGGACATTATATACGTCTATAACGTTATATATCCTAACCTAGGTGAACCTAACATCGCGGATGTAGTATTTCACAACATTCCTGGCTGGTCGGCGCCAATTCTCGGTGGGAACATTATATACGTCTATAACGTAATATAACCTAACCTAACCGATCTAGACCCTCGCTGATAATGTTTTACAAAATCCCGGGCGTGTCGGCCCGTACTTCTCGGTGGGGACATTATATACGTAGATAACGTTATATACACTAACCTAAGGGAACATAACATCTTGGATGTAGTATTTTCCAACATTCCTGGCGGGTCGGCCCCTACTTCTCGGTGGGCACATTATATACGTCTATATCGTAATATAACCTATCGTAACCCATCTAGACCCTCGCTGGTAATGTTTTACAAAATCCCGGTCGTGTCGGCCCGTACTTCTCGGTGGGGAAATTATATACGTCTATAACGTTATATAACCTAACCTAAGGCTACCTAACATCTCGAATGTAGTATTTCACAACCTTCCTCGCGGGTCGGCCCCACTTCTCGGTGGGAACATTATATACGTCTATAACGTAATATAACCTAACCTAACCCATGTAGCCCCTCGCTGGTAATGTTTTACAGAATCACGGTCGTGTCGTCCCGTATGTCTCGGTGCGGACATTATATACGTCTATAACTTTATGTGTCCTAACCTAAGGGAACCTAACATCGCGGATGTAGTATTTCACAACATTCCTGGCTGGTCGGCTCGAATTCTCGGTGGGAACATTATATACGTCTACGTCGTAATATAACCTAACCTAACCCATTTAGACCCTCGCTGGTAATATTTCACAAAATCCCGGTCGTGTCGTCCCGTATGTCTCGGTGCGGACATTATATACGTCTATAACGTTATATATCCTAACCTAGGTGAACCTAACATCGCGGATGTAGTATTTCACAACATTCCTGGCTGGTCGGCGCCAATTCTCGGTGGGAACATTATATACGTCTATAACGTAATATAACCTAACCTAACCGATCTAGACCCTCGCTGATAATGTTTTACAAAATCCCGGGCGTGTCGGCCCGTACTTCTCGGTGGGGACATTATATACGTCGATAACGTTATATACCCTAACCTAAGGGAACATAACATCTTGGATGTAGTATTTTCCAACATTCCTGGCGGGTCGGCCCCTACTTCTCGGTGGGCACATTATATACGTCTATATCGTAATATAACCTATCGTAACCCATCTAGACCCTCGCTGGTAATGTTTTACAAAATCCCGGTCGTGTCGGCCCGTACTTCTCGGTGGGGAAATTATATACGTCTATAACGTTATATAACCTAACCTAAGGCTACCTAACATCTCGAATGTAGTATTTCACAACCTTCCTCGCGGGTCGGCCCCACTTCTCGGTGGGAACATTATATACGTCTATAACGTAATATAACCTAACCTAACCCATGTAGCCCCTCGCTGGTAATGTTTTACAGAATCACGGTCGTGTCGTCCCGTATGTCTCGGTGCGGACATTATATACGTCTATAACGTTATATATACTAACCTAAGGGAACCTAACATCGCGGATGTAGTATTTCACAACATTCCTGGCTGGTCGGCGCGAATTGTCGGTGGGAACACTATATACGTCTATGTCGTAATATAACCTAACCAAACCCATCTAGACCCTCGCTGGTAATATTTCACAAAATCCCGGTCGTGTCGTCCCGTATGTCTCGGTGCGGACATTATATACGTCTATAACGTTATATACCCTAACCTAAGGCAACTTAACATCTCGGATGTAGTATTTTCCAACATTCCTGGCGAGTCCGCCCCACTTTTCGGTGGGACCATTATATACGTCTATAACGTAATATAACCTAACCTAACCCATCTAGCCCCTCGCTGGTAATGTTTTACAGAATTCCGGTCGTGTCGGCCCGTACTTCTCGGTGGGGTCATTATATTCGTCTATAACTTTATGTGTCCTAACCTAAGGCAACTTAACATCTAGGTTGTAGTATTTTCCAACATTCCTGGCGGGTCGGCCCCTACTTCTCGGTGGGCACATTATATACGTCTATATCGTAATATAACCTAACCTAACCCATGTAGCCCCTCACTGGTAATGTTTTACAGAATCCCGGTCGTGTCGTCCCGTATGTCTCGGTGCGGACATTATATACGTCTATAACTTTATGTGTCCTAACCTAAGGGAACCTAACATCGCGGATGTAGTATTTCACAACATTCCTGGCTGGTCGGCTCGAATTCTCGGTGGGAACATTATATACGTCTACGTCGTAATATAACCTAACCTAACCCATTTAGACCCTCGCTGGTAATATTTCACAAAATCCCGGTCGTGTCGTCCCGTATGTCTCGGTGCGGACATTATATACGTCTATAACGTTATATATCCTAACCTGAGTGAACCTAACATCGCGGATGTAGTATTTCACAACATTCCTGGCTGGTCGGCGCCAATTCTCGGTGGGAACATTATATACGTCTATAACGTAATATAACCTAACCTAACCGATCTAGACCCTCGCTGGTAATGTTTTACAAAATCCCGGGCGTGTCGGCCCGTACTTCTCGGTGGGGACATTATATACGTCGATAACGTTATATACCCTAACCTAAGGGAACATAACATCTTGGATGTAGTATTTTCCAACATTCCTGGCGGGTCGGCCCCTACTTCTCGGTGGGCACATTATATACGTCTATATCGTAATATAACCTATCGTAACCCATCTAGACCCTCGCTGGTAATGTTTTACAAAATCCCGGTCGTGTCGGCCCGTACTTCTCGGTGGGGAAATTATATACGTCTATAACGTTATATAACCTAACCTAAGGCTACCTAACATCTCGAATGTAGTATTTCACAACCTTCCTCGCGGGTCGGCCCCACTTCTCGGTGGGAACATTATATACGTCTATAACGTAATATAACCTAACCTAACCCATGTAGCCCCTCGCTGGTAATGTTTTACAGAATCACGGTCGTGTCGTCCCGTATGTCTCGGTGCGGACATTATATACGTCTATAACGTTATATATACTAACCTAAGGGAACCTAACATCGCGGATGTAGTATTTCACAACATTCCTGGCTGGTCGGCGCGAATTGTCGGTGGGAACACTATATACGTCTATGTCGTAATATAACCTAACCAAACCCATCTAGACCCTCGCTGGTAATGTTTTACAAAATCCCGGTCGTGTCGGCCCGTACTTCTCGGTGGGGACATTATATACATCTATAACGTTATATATCCTAACCTAAGGGAACCTAACATCTCGGATGTAGTATTTCACAACATTCCTGGCGGGTCGGCCCCTACTTCTCGGTGGGAACATTATATACGTCTATGTCGTAATATAAACTAACCTAACCCATCTAGACCCTCGCTGGTAATATTTCACAAAATCCCGGTCGTGTCGTCCCGTATGTCTCGGTGCGGATATTATATACGTCTATAACGTTATATATCCTAACCTGATGGAACCTAACATCGCGGATGTAGTATTTCACAACATTCCTGGCTGGTCGGCGCCAATTCTCGGTGGGAACATTATATACGTCTATATCGTAATATAACCTAACCTAACCCATCTAGACCCTCGCTGGTAATGTTTCACAAAATCCCGGTCGTGTCGGTCCGTACTTCTCGGTGGGGACATCATATCAGTCTATAACGTTATATATACTAACCTAAGGGAACCTAACATCTCGGATGTAGTATTTCACAATATTCCTGGCGGGTCGGCCCCACTTCTCGGTGGGAACATTATACACGTCTATAATGTTATATAACCTAACCTAACCGATCTAGCCCCTCGCTGGTAATGTTTTACAGAATCCCGGTCGTGTCGTCGCGTACGTCTCGGTGCGGACATTATATACGTCTGTAACGTTATATATCCTAACCTAAGGCAACTTAACATCTCGGATGTAGTATTTCACAACATTCCTGGCGGGTCGGCTCCACTTCTCGGTGGGGACATTATATACGTCTATAACGTTATATATCCTAACCTAAGGCGACTTAACATCTCGGATGTAGTATTTTCCAACATTCCTGGCGAGTCGGCCCCATCTTCTCGGTGTGAACATTATATACGTCTATAACGTAACATAACCTAACCTAACCCATCTAGCCCCTAGCTGGGAATGTTTTACAAAATCCCGGTCGTGTCAGCCCGTACTTTTCCGTGGGGACATTATATACGTCTATAACGTTATATATCCTAATCTAAGGGAACCTAACACCGCGGATGTAGTATTTCACAACATTCCTGGCGGGTCCGCCCCACTTCTCGGTGGGAACATTATATACGTCTATATCGTAATATAACCTAACCTAACCCAGCTAGACCCTCGCTGGTAATGTTTTACAAAATCCCGGTCGTGTCGGCCCGTACTTCTCGGTGCGGACATTATATACCTCTATAACGTTATATACCCTAACCTAATGCAACTTAACATCTCGGATGTAGTATTTTCCAACATTCCTGGCGGGTCCGCCCCACTTTTCGGGGGGAGCATTATATACGTCTATAACGTAATATAACCTAACCCAACCCATCTAGCCCCTAGCCGGGAATGTTTTACAAAATCCCGGTCGTGTCGGCCCGTGCTTCAAGGTGGGCACATTATATACATCTATATCGTAATATAACCTAACCTAACCCATCTAGACCCTCGCTGGTAATATTTCACAAAATCCCCGTCGTGTCGGCCCGTACTTCTCGGTGGGGACATTATATACGTCTATAACTTTATATATACTAACCTAAGGGAACCTAACATCTCGGATGTTGTATTTTCCAACATTCCTGGCGGGTCTGCCCCTACTTCTCGGTGGGCACATTATATACGTCTATATCGTAATATAACCTAACCTAACCCATCTAGACCCTCGCTGGTAATATTTCACAAAATCCCGGTCGTGTCGTCCCGTACGTCTCGGTGCGGACATTATATACGTCTATAACGTTATATATCCTAACCTAAGGCAACTTAACATCTCGGATGTAGTATTTTCCAACATTCCTGGCGGGTCGGCCCCACTTCTCGGTGGGAACATTATATACGTCTATAACGTAATATAACCTAACCTAACCGATCTAGCCCCTCACTGGTAATGTTTTACAGAATCCCGGTCGTGTCGTCCCGTACGTCTCGGTGCGGACATTATATACGTCTATAACGTTATATATCCTAACCTAAGGCAAATTAACATCTCGGATGTAGTATTTTCCAACATTCCTGGCGGGTCGGCCCCACTTCTCGGTGGGAACATTATATACGTCTATAACGTAATATAACCTAACCTAACAGATCTAGCCCCTCACTGGTAATGTTTTACAGAATCCCGGTCGTGTCGTCCCGTACGTCTCGGTGCGGACATTATATACGTCAATAACGTTATATACCCTAACCTAAGGCAACTTAACATCTCGGAAGTAGTATTTTCCAACATTCCTGGCGGGTCCGCCCCACTTTTCGGTGGGACCATTATATACGTCTATAACGTAATATAACCTAACCTAACCCATCTAGCCCCTGGCTGGGAATGTTTTACAGAATCCCGGTCGTGTCTTACCGTACGTCTCGGTGCGGACATTATATTCGTCTATAACTTTATGTGTCCTAACCTAAGGCAACTTAACATCTAGGTTGTAGTATTTTCCAACATTCCTGGCCGGTCGGCCCCTACTTCTCGGTGGGCACATTATATACGTCTATATCGTAATATAACCTAACCTAACCCATGTAGCCCCTCGCTGGTAATGTTTTACAGAATCACGGTCGTGTCGTCCCGTATGTCTCGGTGCGGACATTATATACGTCTATAACTTTATGTGTCCTAACCTAAGGGAACCTAACATCGCGGATGTAGTATTTCACAACATTCCCGGCGGGTCGGCCCCACTTCTCGGTGGGAACATTATATACGTCTATAACGTAATATAACCTAACCTAACCCATCTAGCCCCTCGCTGGTAATGTTTTACAGAGTCTCGGTCGTGTCGTCCCGTATGTCTCGGTGCGGACATTATATACGTCTATAACTTTATGTATCCTAACCTAAGGCAACTTAACATCTGGGATGTAGTATTCTCCAACATTCCTGGCGGGTCCGCCCCACTTTTCGGTGGGACCATTATATACGTCTATAACGTAATATAACCTAACCTAACCCATCTAGCCCCTGGCTGGGAATGTTTTACAGAATCCCGGTCGTCTCGTACCGTACGTCTCGGTGCGGACATTATATTCGTCTATAACTTTATGTGTCCTAACCTAAGGCAACTTAACATCTAGGTTGTAGTATTTTCCAACATTCCTGGCGGGTCGGCCCCTACTTCTCGGTGGGCACATTATATACGTCTATATCGTAATATAACCTAACCTAACCCATGTAGCCCCTCGCTGGTAATGTTTTACAGAATCACGGTCGTGTCGTCCCGTATGTCTCGGTGCGGACATTATATAAGTCTATAACTTTATGTGTCCTAACCTAAGGGAACCTAACATCGCGGATGTAGTATTTCACAACATTCCTGGCTGGTCGGCGCGAATTCTCGGTGGGAACATTATATACGTCTACGTCGTAATATAACCTAACCTAACCCATTTAGACCCTCGCTGGTAATATTTCACAAAACCCCGGTCGTGTCGTCCCGTATGTCTCGGTGCGGACATTATATACGTCTATAACGTTATATATCCTAACCTAAGGCAACTTAACATCTCGGATGTAGTATTTCACAACATTCCTGGCGGGTCGGCTCCACTTCTCGGTGGGAACATTATATACGTCTATAACGTAATATAACCTAACCTAACCCATGTAGCCCCTCACTGGTAATGTTTTACAGAATCCCGGTCGTGTCGTCCCGTATGTCTCGGTGCGGACATTATATACGTCTATAACTTTATGTGTCCTAACCTAAGGGAACCTAACATCGCGGATGTAGTATTTCACAACATTCCTGGCTGGTCGGCTCGAATTCTCGGTGGGAACATTATATACGTCTACGTCGTAATATAACCTAACCTAACCCATTTAGACCCTCGCTGGTAATATTTCACAAAATCCCGGTCGTGTCGTCCCGTATGTCTCGGTGCGGACATTATATACGTCTATAACGTTATATATCCTAACCTGAGTGAACCTAACATCGCGGATGTAGTATTTCACAACATTCCTGGCTGGTCGGCGCCAATTCTCGGTGGGAACATTATATACGTCTATAACGTAATATAACCTAACCTAACCGATCTAGACCCTCGCTGGTAATGTTTTACAAAATCCCGGGCGTGTCGGCCCGTACTTCTCGGTGGGGACATTATATACGTCGATAACGTTATATACCCTAACCTAAGGGAACATAACATCTTGGATGTAGTATTTTCCAACATTCCTGGCGGGTCGGCCCCTACTTCTCGGTGGGCACATTATATACGTCTATATCGTAATATAACCTATCGTAACCCATCTAGACCCTCGCTGGTAATGTTTTACAAAATCCCGGTCGTGTCGGCCCGTACTTCTCGGTGGGGAAATTATATACGTCTATAACGTTATATAACCTAACCTAAGGCTACCTAACATCTCGAATGTAGTATTTCACAACCTTCCTCGCGGGTCGGCCCCACTTCTCGGTGGGACCATTATATACGTCTATAACGTAATATAACCTAACCTAACCCATCTAGCCCCTGGCTGGGAATGTTTTACAGAATCCCGGTCGTGTCGTACCGTACGTCTCGGTGCGGACATTATATTCGTCTATAACTTTATGTGTCCTAACCTAAGGCAACTTAACATCTAGGTTGTTGTATTTTCCAACATTCCTGGCGGGTCGGCCCCTACTTCTCGGTGGGCACATTATATACGTCTATATCGTAATATAACCTAACCTAACCCATCTAGACCCTCGCTGGTAATGTTTTACAAAATCCCGGTCGTGTCGGCCCGTACTTCTCGGTGGGGACATTATATACATCTATAACGTTATATATCCTAACCTAAGGGAACCTAACATCTCGGATGTAGTATTTCACAACATTCCTGGCTGGTCAGCGCCGATTCTCGGTGGGAACATTATATACGTCTATGTCGTAATATAACCTAACCTAACCCATCTAGACCCTCGCTGGTAATATTTCACAAAATCCCGGTCGTGTCGTCCCGTATGTCTCGGTGCGGATATTATATACGTCTATAACGTTATATATCCTAACCTGAGGGAACCTAACATCGCGGATGTAGTATTTCACAACATTCCTGGCTGGTCGGCGCCAATTCTCGGTGGGAACATTATATACGTCTATATCGTAATATAACCTAACCTAACCCATCTAGACCCTCGCTGGTAATGTTTCACAACATCCCGGTCGTGTCGGTCCGTACTTCTCGGTGGGGACATCATATCAGTCTATAACGTTATATATACTAACCTAAGGGAACCTAACATCTCGGATGTAGTATTTCACAATATTCCTGGCGGGTCGGCCCCACTTCTCGGTGGGAACATTATACACGTCTATAATGTTATATAACCTAACCTAACCGATCTAGCCCCTCGCTGGTAATGTTTTACAGAATCCCGGTCGTGTCGTCGCGTACGTCTCGGTGCGGACATTATATACGTCTATAACGTTATATATCCTAACCTAAGGCAACTTAACATCTCGGATGTAGTATTTCACAACATTCCTGGCGGGTCGGCTCCACTTCTCGGTGGAGACATTATATACGTCTATAACGTTATATATCCTAACCTAAGGCGACTTAACATCTCGGATGTAGTATTTTCCAACATTCCTGGCGAGTCGGCCCCATCTTCTCGGTGTGAACATTATATACGTCTACAACGTAACATAACCTAACCTAACCCATCTAGCCCCTAGCTGGGAATGTTTTACAAAATCCCGGTCGTGTCAGCCCGTACTTTTCCGTGGGGACATTATATACGTCTATAACGTTATATATCCTAATCTAAGGGAACCTAACACCGCGGATGTAGTATTTCACAACATTCCTGGCGGGTCCGCCCCACTTCTCGGTGGGAACATTATATACGTCTATATCGTAATATAACCTAACCTAACCCAGCTAGACCCTCGCTGGTAATGTTTTACAAAATCCCGGTCGTGTCGGCCCGTACTTCTCGGTGCGGACATTATATACCTCTATAACGTTATATACCCTAACCTAATGCAACTTAACATCTCGGATGTAGTATTTTCCAACATTCCTGGCGGGTCCGCCCCACTTTTCGGGGGGAGCATTATATACGTCTATAACGTAATATAACCTAACCCAACCCATCTAGCCCCTAGCCGGGAATGTTTTACAAAATCCCGGTCGTGTCGGCCCGTGCTTCAAGGTGGGCACATTATATACATCTATATCGTAATATAACCTAACCTAACCCACCTAGACCCTCGCTGGTAATATTTCACAAAATCCCCGTCGTGTCGGCCCGTACTTCTCGGTGGGGACATTATATACGTCTATAACTTTATATATACTAACCTAAGGGAACCTAACATCTCGGATGTTGTATTTTCCAACATTCCTGGCGGGTCTGCCCCTACTTCTCGGTGGGCACATTATATACGTCTATATCGTAATATAACCTAACCTAACCCATCTAGACCCTCGCTGGTAATATTTCACAAAATCCCGGTCGTGTCGTCCCGTACGTCTCGGTGCGGACATTATATACGTCTATAACGTTATATATCCTAACCTAAGGCAACTTAACATCTCGGATGTAGTATTTTCCAACATTCCTGGCGGGTCGGCCCCACTTCTCGGTGGGAACATTATATACGTCTATAACGTAATATAACCTAACCTAACCGATCTAGCCCCTCACTGGTAATGTTTTACAGAATCCCGGTCGTGTCGTCCCGTACGTCTCGGTGCGGACATTATATACGTCTATAACGTTATATATCCTAACCTAAGGCAAATTAACATCTCGGATGTAGTATTTTCCAACATTCCTGGCGGGTCGGCCCCACTTCTCGGTGGGAACATTATATACGTCTATAACGTAATATAACCTAACCTAACAGATCTAGCCCCTCACTGGTAATGTTTTACAGAATCCCGGTCGTGTCGTCCCGTACGTCTCGGTGCGGACATTATATACGTCTATAACGTTATATACCCTAACCTAAGGCAACTTAACATCTCGGAAGTAGTATTTTCCAACATTCCTGGCGGGTCCGCCCCACTTTTCGGTGGGACCATTATATACGTCTATAACGTAATATAACCTAACCTAACCCATCTAGCCCCTGGCTGGGAATGTTTTACAGAATCCCGGTCGTGTCGTACCGTACGTCTCGGTGCGGACATTATATTCGTCTATAACTTTATGTGTCCTAACCTAAGGCAACTTAACATCTAGGTTGTAGTATTTTCCAACATTCCTGGCGGGTCGGCCCCTACTTCTCGGTGGGCACATTATATACGTCTATATCGTAATATAACCTATCGTAACCCATCTAGACCCTCGCTGGTAATGTTTTACAAAATCCCGGTCGTGTCGGCCCGTACTTCTCGGTGGGGAAATTATATACGTCTATAACGTTATATAACCTAACCTAAGGCTACCTAACATCTCGAATGTAGTATTTCACAACATTCCTCGCGGGTCGGCCCCACTTCTCGGTGGGAACATTATATACGTCTATAACGTAATATAACCTAACCTAACCCATGTAGCCCCTCGCTGGTAATGTTTTACAGAATCACGGTCGTGTCGTCCCGTATGTCTCGGTGCGGACATTATATACGTCTATAACTTTATGTGTCCTAACCTAAGGGAACCTAACATCGCGGATGTAGTATTTCACAACATTCCTGGCTGGTCGGCGCGAATTGTCGGTGGGAACACTATATACGTCTATGTCGTAATATAACCTAACCAAACCCATCTAGACCCTCGCTGGTAATATTTGACAAAATCCCGGTCGTGTCGTCCCGTATGTCTCGGTGCGGACATTATATACGTCTATAACGTTATATACCCTAACCTAAGGCAACTTAACATCTCGGATGTAGTATTTTCCAACATTCCTGGCGGGTCCGCCCCACTTTTCGGTGGGACCATTATATACGTCTATAACGTAATATAACCTAACCTAACCCATCTAGACCCTCGCTGGTAATGTTTTACAAAATCCCGGTCGTGTCGTACCGTACGTCTCGATGCGGACATTATATACGTCTATAACGTTATATAGCCTAACCTAAGGCTACCTAACATCTCGAATGTAGTATTTCACAACATTCCCGGCGGGTCGGCCCCACTTCTCGGTGGGAACATTATATACGTCTATAACGTAATATAACCTAACCTAACCCATCTAGCCCCTCGCTGGTAATGTTTTACAGAGTCTCGGTCGTGTCGTCCCGTATGTCTCGGTGCGGACATTATATACGTCTATAACTTTATGTATCCTAACCTAAGGCAACTTAACATCTGGGATGTAGTATTTTCCAACATTCCTGGCGGGTCCGCCCCACTTTTCGGTGGGACCATTATATACGTCTATAACGTAATATAACCTAACCTAACCCATCTAGCCCCTGGCTGGGAATGTTTTACAGAATCCCGGTCGTCTCGTACCGTACGTCTCGGTGCGGACATTATATTCGTCTATAACTTTATGTGTCCTAACCTAAGGCAACTTAACATCTAGGTTGTAGTATTTTCCAACATTCCTGGCGGGTCGGCCCCTACTTCTCGGTGGGCACATTATATACGTCTATATCGTAATATAACCTAACCTAACCCATGTAGCCCCTCGCTGGTAATGTTTTACAGAATCACGGTCGTGTCGTCCCGTATGTCTCGGTGCGGACATTATATAAGTCTATAACTTTATGTGTCCTAACCTAAGGGAACCTAACATCGCGGATGTAGTATTTCACAACATTCCTGGCTGGTCGGCGCGAATTCTCGGTGGGAACATTATATACGTCTACGTCGTAATATAACCTAACCTAACCCATTTAGACCCTCGCTGGTAATATTTCACAAAACCCCGGTCGTGTCGTCCCGTATGTCTCGGTGCGGACATTATATACGTCTATAACGTTATATATCCTAACCTAAGGCAACTTAACATCTCGGATGTAGTATTTTCCAACATTCCTGGCGGGTCGGCCCCACTTCTCGGTGGGAACATTATATACGTCTATAACGTAATATAACCTAACCTAACCGATCTAGCCCCTCACTGGTAATGTTTTACAGAATCCCGGTCGTGTCGTCCCGTACGTCTCGGTGCGGACATTATATACGTCTATAACGTTATATATCCTAACCTAAGGCAAATTAACATCTCGGATGTAGTATTTTCCAACATTCCTGGCGGGTCGGCCCCACTTCTCGGTGGGAACATTATATACGTCTATAACGTAATATAACCTAACCTAACCGATCTAGCCCCTCACTGGTAATGTTTTACAGAATCCCGGTCGTGTCGTCCCGTACGTCTCGGTGCGGACATTATATACGTCTATAACGTTATATACCCTAACCTAAGGCAACTTAACATCTCGGATGTAGTATTTTCCAACATTCCTGGCGGGTCCGCCCCACTTTTCGGTGGGACCATTATACACGTCTATAACGTAATATAACCTAACCTAACCCATCTAGCCCCTGGCTGGGAATGTTTTACAGAATCCCGGTCGTGTCGTACCGTACGTCTCGGTGCGGACATTATATTCGTCTATAACTTTATGTGTCCTAACCTAAGGCAACTTAACATCTAGGTTGTAGTATTTTCCAACATTCCTGGCGGGTCGGCCCCTACTTCTCGGTGGGCACATTATATACGTCTATATCGTAATATAACCTAACCTAACCCATGTAGCCCCTCGCTGGTAATGTTTTACAGAATCACGGTCGTGTCGTACCGTATGTCTCGGTGCGGACATTATATACGTCTATAACTTTATGTGTCCTAACCTGAGGGAACCTAACATCGCGGATGTAGTATTTCACAACATTCCTGGCTGGTCGGCTCGAATTCTCGGTGGGAACATTATATACGTCTACGTCGTAATATAACCTAACCTAACCCATTTAGACCCTCGCTGGTAATATTTCACAAAATCCCGGTCGTGTCGTCCCGTATGTCTCGGTGCGGACATTATATACGTCTATAACGTTATATACCCTAACCTAAGGCAACTTAACATCTCGGATGTAGTATTTTCCAACATTCCTGGCGGGTCCGCCCCACTTTTCGGTGGGACCATTATATACGTCTATAACGTAATATAACCTAACCTAACCCATCTAGCCCCTGGCTGGGAATGTTTTACAGAATCCCGGTCGTGTCGTACCGTACGTCTCGGTGCGGACATTATATTCGTCTATAACTTTATGTGTCCTAACCTAAGGCAACTTAACATCTAGGTTGTTGTATTTTCCAACATTCCTGGCGGGTCGGCCCGTGCTTCTCGCTGGGCACATTATATACATCTATACCGTAATATAACCTAACCTAACTCATCTAGACCCTCGCTGGTAATGTTTTACAAAATCCCGGTCGTGTCGGTCCGTACTTCTCGGTGGGGACATCATATCAGTCTATAACGTTATATATACTAACCTAAGGGAACCTAACATCTCGGATGTAGTATTTCACAACATTCCTGGCGGGTCGGCCCCACTTCTCGGTGGGAACATTATACACGTCTATAACGTTATATAACCTAACCTAACCGATCTAGCCCCTCGCTGGTAATGTTTTACAGAATCCCGGTCGTGTTGTCGCGTACGTCTCGGTGCGGACATTATATACGTCTATAACGTTATATATCCTAACCTAAGGCAACTTAACATCTCGGATGTAGTATTTCACAACATTCCTGGCGGGTCGGCTCCACTTCTCGGTGGGAACATTATATACGTCTATAACGTAATATAACCTAACCTAACCCATCTAGCCCCTCGCTGGTAATGTTTTACAGAATTCCGGACGTGTCGGCCCGTACTTCTCGGTGGGGACATTATATACGCCTATAACGTTATATATACTAACCTAAGGGAACATAACATCTCGGATGTTGTATTTTCCAACATTCCTGGCGGGTCGGCCCCTACTTCTCGGTGGGCACATTATATACGTCTATATCGTAATATAACCTAACCTAACCCATCTAGACCCTCGCTTGTAATGTTTTACAAAATCCCGGTCGTGTCGGCCCGTGCTTCTCGCTCGGCACATTATATACATCTATACCGTAATATAACCTAACCTAACTCATCTAGACCCTCGCTGGTAATGTTTTACAAAATCCCGGTCGTGTCGGTCCGTACTTCTCGGTGGGGACATCATATCAGTCTATAACGTTATATATACTAACCTAAGGGAACCTAACATCTCGGATGTAGTATTTCACAACATTCCTGGCGGGTCGGCCCCACTTCTCGGTGGGAACATTATACACGTCTATAACGTTATATAACCTAATCTAACCGATCTACCCCCTCGCTGGTAATGTTTTACAGAATCCCGGTCGTGTCGTCGCGTACGTCTCGGTGCGGACATTATATACGTCTATAACGTTATATATCCTAACCTAAGGCAACTTAACATCTCGGATGTAGTATTTCACAACATTCCTGGCGGGTCGGCTCCACTTCTCGGTGGGAACATTATATACGTCTATAACGTAATATAACCTAACCTAACCCATCTAGCCCCTCGCTAGTAATGTTTTACAGAGTCTCGGTCGTGTCGTCCCGTATGTCTCGGTGCGGACATTATATACGTCTATAACTTTATGTATCCTAACCTAAGGCAACTTAACATCTGGGATGTAGTATTTTCCAACATTCCTGGCGGGTCCGCCCCACTTTTCGGTGGGACCATTATATACGTCTATAACGTAATATAACCTAACCTAACCCATCTAGCCCCTGGCTGGGAATGTTTTACAGAATCCCGGTCGTGTCGTACCGTACGTCTCGGTGCGGACATTATATTCGTCTATAACTTTATGTGTCCTAACCTAAGGCAACTTAACATCTAGGTTGTTGTATTTTCCAACATTCCTGGCGGGTCGGCCCGTGCTTCTCGCTGGGCACATTATATACATCTATACCGTAATATAACCTAACCTAACTCATCTAGACCCTCGCTGGTAATGTTTTACAAAATCCCGGTCGTGTCGGTCCGTACTTCTCGGTGGGGACATCATATCAGTCTATAACGTTATATATACTAACCTAAGGGAACCTAACATCTCGGATGTAGTATTTCACAACATTCCTGGCGGGTCGGCCCCACTTCTCGGTGGGAACATTATACACGTCTATAACGTTATATAACCTAACCTAACCGATCTAGCCCCTCGCTGGTAATGTTTTACAGAATCCCGGTCGTGTCGTCGCGTACGTCTCGGTGCGGACATTATATACGTCTATAACGTTATATATCCTAACCTAAGGCAACTTAACATCTCGGATGTAGTATTTCACAACATTCCTGGCGGGTCGGCTCCACTTCTCGGTGGGAACATTATATACGTCTATAACGTAATATAACCTAACCTAACCCATCTAGACCCTCGCTGGTAATGTTTTACAAAATCCCGGGCGTGTCGGCCCGTACTTCTCGGTGGGGACATTATATACGTCGATAACGTTATATACCCTAACCTAAGGGAACATAACATCTTGGATGTAGTATTTTCCAACATTCCTGGCGGGTCGGCCCCTACTTCTCGGTGGGCACATTATATACATCTATATCGTCATATAACCTATCGTAACTCATCTAGACCCTCGCTGGTAATGTTTTACAAAATCCCGGTCGTGTCGGCCCGTACTTCTCGGTGGGGAAATTATATACGTCTATAACGTTATATAAGCTAACCTAAGGCTACCTAACATCTCGAATGTAGTATTTCACAACATTCCTCGCGGGTCGGCCCCACTTCTCGGTGGGAACATTATATACGTCTATAGCGTAATATAACCTAACCTAACCCATGTAGCCCCTCGCTGGTAATGTTTTACAGAATCACGGTCGTGTCGTCCCGTATGTCTCGGTGCGGACATTATATACGTCTATAACTTTATGTGTCCTAACCTAAGGGAACCTAACATCGCGGATGTAGTATTTCACAACATTCCTGGCTGGTCGGCGCGAATTGTCGGTGGGAACACTATATACTTCTATGTCGTAATATAACCTAACCAAACCCATCTAGACCCTCGCTGGTAATATTTCACAAAATCCCGGTCGTGTCGTCCCGTATGTCTCGGTGCGGACATTATATACTTCTATAACGTTACATACCCTAACCTAAGGCAACTTAACATCTCGGATGTAGTATTTTCCAACATTCCTGGCGGGTCCGCCCCACTTTTCGGTGGGACCATTATATACGTCTATATCGTAATATAACCTAACCTAACCCATCTAGACCCTCGCTGGTAATGTTTTACAAAATCCCGGTCGTGTCGTACCGTACGTCTCGGTGCGGACATTATATACGTCTATAACGTTATATAACCTAACCTAAGGCTACCTACCATCTCGAATGTAGTATTTCACAACACTCCTGGCGGGTCGGCCTCACTTCTCGGTGGGAACATTATATACGTCTATAACGTAATATAACCTAACCTAACCGATCTAGCCCCTCGCTGGTAATGTTTTACAGAATCACGGTCGTGTCGTCCCGTATGTCTCGGTGCGGACATTATATACGTCTATAACTTTATGTGTCCTAACCTAAGGGAACCTAACATCGCGGATGTAGTATTTCACAACATTCCTGGCTGGTCAGCGCCGATTCTCGGTGGGAACATTATATACGTCTATGTCGTAATATAACCTAACCTAACCCATCTAGACCCTCGCTGGTAATATTTCACGAAATCCCGGTCGTGTCGTCCCGTATGTCTCGGTGCGGATATTATATACGTCTATAACGTTATATATCCTAACCTGAGGGAACCTAACATCGCGGATGTAGTATTTCACAACATTCCTGGCTGGTCGGCGCCAATTCTCGGTGGGAACATTATATACGTCTATATCGTAATATAACCTAACCTAACCCATCTAGACCCTCGCTGGTAATGTTTCACAAAATCCCGGTCGTGTCGGTCCGTACTTCTCGGTGGGGACATCATATCAGTCTATAACGTTATATATACTAACCTAAGGGAACCTAACATCTCGGATGTAGTATTTCACAACATTCCTGGCGGGTCGGCCCCACTTCTCGGTGGGAACATTATACACGTCTATAACGTTATATAACCTAACCTAACCGATCTAGCCCCTCGCTGGTAATGTTTTACAGAATCCCGGTCGTGTCGTCGCGTACGTCTCTGTGCGGACATTATATACGTCTATAACGTTATATATCCTAACCTAAGGCAACTTAACATCTCGGATGTAGTATTTCACAACATTCCTGGCGGGTCGGCTCCACTTCTCGGTGGGAACATTATATACGTCTATAACGTAATATAACCTAACCTAACCCATCTAGCCCCTCGCTGGTAATGTTTTACAGAATTCCAGTCGTGTCGGCCCGTACTTCTCGGTGGGGATATTATATACGCCTATAACGTTATATATACTAACCTAAGGGAACATAACATCTCGGATGTTTTATTTTCCAACATTCCTGGCGGGTCGGCCCCTACTTCTCGGTGGGCACATTATGTACGTCTATATCGTAATATAACCTAACCTAACCCATCTAGACCCTCGCTTGTAATGTTTTACAAAATCCCGGTCGTGTCGGCCCGTGCTTCTCGCTGGGCACATTATATACATCTATACCGTAATATAACCTAACCTAACTCATCTAGACCCTCGCTGGTAATATTTCACAAAATCCCGGTCGTGTCGTCCCGTACGTCTCGGTGCGGACATTATATACGTCTATAACGTTATATATCCTAACCTAAGGCAACTTAACATCTCGGATGTAGTATTTTCCAACATTCCTGGCTGGTCGGCCCCACTTCTCGGTGGGAACATTATATACGTCTATAACGTAATATAACCTAACCTAACCGATCTAGCCCCTCACTGGTAATGTTTTACAGAATGCCGGTCGTGTCGTCCCGTACGTCTCGGTGCGGACATTATATACGTCTATAACGTTATATATCCTAACCTAAGGCAAATTAACATCTCGGATGTAGTATTTTCCAACATTCCTGGCGGGTCGGCCCCAACTTCTCGGTGGGCACATTATATACGTCTATATCGTAATATAACCTAACCTAACCCATCTAGACCCTCGCTGGTAATGTTTTACAAAATCCCGGTCGTGTCGTACCGTACGTCTCGATGCGGACATTATATACGTCTATAACGTTATATAGCCTAACCTAAGGCTACCTAACATCTCGAATGTAGTATTTCACAACATTCCTGGCGGGTCGGCCCCACTTCTCGGTGGGAACATTATATACGTCTATATCGTAATATAACCAAACCTAACCGATCTAGCCCCTCGCTGGTAATGTTTTACAGAATCCCGGTCGTGTCGTCGCGTACGCCTCGGTACGGACATTATATACGTCTATAACGTTATATATCCTAACCTAAGGCAACTTAACATCTCGGATGTAGTATTTCACAACATTCCTGGCGGGTCGGCTCCACTTCTCGGTGGGAACATTATATACGTCTATAACGTAATATAACCTAACCTAACCCATCTAGCCCCTCGCTGGTAATGTTTTACAGAATTCCGGTCGTGTCGTCCCGTACGTCTCGGTGCGGACATTATATACGTCTATAACGTTATCTATCCTAACCTAAGGCAACTTAACATCTCGGATGTAGTATTATCCAACATTTCTTGCGGGACGGCCCCAACTGTTCGGTGGGCACATTATATACGTCTATATCGTAATATAACCTAACCTAACCCATCTAGACACTCGCTGGTAATATTTCACAAAATCCCGGTCGTGTCGTCCCGTACGTCTCGGTGCGGACATTATATACCTCTATAACGTTATATATCCTAACCTATGGCAACTTAACATCTTGGATGTAGTATTTTCCAACATTCCTGGCGGGTCGGCCCCAACTTCTCGGTGGGCACATTATATGCGTCTATATCGTAATATAACCTAACCTAACCCATCTAGACCCTCGCTGGTAATGTTTTACAAAATCCCGGTCGTGTCGTACCGTACGTCTCGGTGCGGACATTATATACGTCTATAACGTTATATAACCTAACCTAAGGCTACCTAACATCTCGAATGTAGTATTTCACAACATTCCTGGCGGGTCGGCCCCACTTCTCGGTGGGAACATTATATACGTCTATAACGTAATATAACCTAACCTAACCGATCTAGCCCCTCGCTGGTAATGTTTTACAGAATCCCGGTCGTGTCGTCGCGTACGCCTCGGTACGGACATTATATACGTCTATAACGTTATATATCCTAACCTAAGGCAACTTAACATCTCGGATGTAGTATTTCACAACATTCCTGGCGGGTCGGCTCCACTTCTCGATGGGAACATTATTTACGTCTATAACGTAATATAACCTAACCTAACCCATCTAGACCCTCGCTGGTAATGTTTTACAAAATCCCGGGCGTGTCGGCCCGTACTTCTCGGTGGGGACATTATATACGTCGATAACGTTATACACCCTAACCTAAGGGAACATAACATCTTGGATGTAGTATTTTCCAACATTCCTGGCGGGTCGGCCCCTACTTCTCGGTGGGAACATTATACACGTCTATAACGTTATATAACCTAACCTAACCGATCTAGCCCCTCGCTGGTAATGTTTTACAGAATCCCGGTCGTGTCGTCGCGTACGTCTCGGTGCGGACATTATATACGTCTATAACGTTATATATCCTAACCTAAGGCAACTTAACATCTCGGATGTAGTATTTCACAACATTCCTGGCGGGTCGGCTCCACTTCTCGGTGGGAACATTATATACGTCTATAACGTAATATAACCTAACCTAACCCATCTAGCCCCTCGCTGGTAATGTTTTACAGAATTCCAGTCGTGTCGGCCCGTACTTCTCGGTGGGGATATTATATACGCCTATAACGTTATATATACTAACCTAAGGGAACATAACATCTCGGATGTTTTATTTTCCAACATTCCTGGCGGGTCGGCCCCTACTTCTCGGTGGGCACATTATATACGTCTATATCGTAATATAACCTAACCTAATCCATCTAGACCCTCGCTTGTAATGTTTTACAGAATCACGGTCGTGTCGTCCCGTATGTCTCGGTGCGGACATTATATACGTCTATAACTTTATGTGTCCTAACCTAAGGGAACCTAACATCGCGGATGTAGTATTTCACAACATTCCTGGCTGGTCGGCGCGAATTGTCGGTGGGAACACTATATACTTCTATGTCGTAATATAACCTAACCAAACCCATCTAGACCCTCGCTGGTAATATTTCACAAAATCCCGGTCGTGTCGTCCCGTATGTCTCGGTGCGGACATTATATACTTCTATAACGTTACATACCCTAACCTAAGGCAACTTAACATCTCGGATGTAGTATTTTCCAACATTCCTGGCGGGTCCGCCCCACTTTTCGGTGGGACCATTATATACGTCTATATCGTAATATAACCTAACCTAACCCATCTAGACCCTCGCTGGTAATGTTTTACAAAATCCCGGTCGTGTCGTACCGTACGTCTCGGTGCGGACATTATATACGTCTATAACGTTATATAACCTAACCTAAGGCTACCTACCATCTCGAATGTAGTATTTCACAACATTCCTGGCGGGTCGGCCCCACTTCTCGGTGGGAACATTATATACGTCTATAACGTAATATAACCTAACCTAACCGATCTAGCCCCTCGCTGGTAATGTTTTACAGAATCACGGTCGTGTCGTCCCGTATGTCTCGGTGCGGACATTATATACGTCTATAACTTTATGTGTCCTAACCTAAGGGAACCTAACATCGCGGATGTAGTATTTCACAACATTCCTGGCTGGTCGGCGCGAATTGTCGGTGGGAACACTATATACTTCTATGTCGTAATATAACCTAACCAAACCCATCTAGACCCTCGCTGGTAATATTTCACAAAATCCCGGTCGTGTCGTCCCGTATGTCTCGGTGCGGACATTATATACTTCTATAACGTTACATACCCTAACCTAAGGCAACTTAACATCTCGGATGTAGTATTTTCCAACATTCCTGGCGGGTCCGCCCCACTTTTCGGTGGGACCATTATATACGTCTATATCGTAATATAACCTAACCTAACCCATCTAGACCCTCGCTGGTAATGTTTTACAAAATCCCGGTCGTGTCGTACCGTACGTCTCGGTGCGGACATTATATACGTCTATAACGTTATATAACCTAACCTAAGGCTACCTACCATCTCGAATGTAGTATTTCACAACATTCCTGGCGGGTCGGCCCCACTTCTCGGTGGGAACATTATATACGTCTATAACGTAATATAACCTAACCTAACCGATCTAGCCCCTCGCTGGTAATGTTTTACAGAATCACGGTCGTGTCGTCCCGTATGTCTCGGTGCGGACATTATATACGTCTATAACTTTATGTGTCCTAACCTAAGGGAACCTAACATCGCGGATGTAGTATTTCACAACATTCCTGGCTGGTCAGCGCCGATTCTCGGTGGGAACATTATATACGTCTATGTCGTAATATAACCTAACCTAACCCATCTAGACCCTCGCTGGTAATATTTCACAAAATCCCGGTCGTGTCGTGCCGTATGTCTCGGTGCGGATATTATATACGTCTATAACGTTATATATCCTAACCTGAGGGAACCTAACATCGCGGATGTAGTATTTCACAACATTCCTGGCTGGTCGGCGCGAATTCTCGGTGGGAACATTATATACGTCTATATCGTAATATAACCTAACCTAACCCATCTAGACCCTCGCTGGTAATGTTTCACAAAATCCCGGTCGTGTCGGTCCGTACTTCTCGGTGGGGACATCATATCAGTCTATAACGTTATATATACTAACCTAAGGGAACCTAACGTCGCGGATGTAGTATTTCACAACATTCCTGGCTGGTCGGCGCGCAATTCTCGGTGGGAACATTATATACGTCTATATCGTAATATAACCTAACCTAACCCATCTAGACCCTCGCTGGTAATGTTTCACAAAATCCCGGTCGTGTCGGCCCGTACTTCTCGGTGGGGACATCATATCCGTCTATAACGTTATATATACTAACCTAAGGGAACCTAACATCTCGGATGTAGTATTTCACAACATTCCTGGCGGGTCGGCCCCAACTTCTCGGTGGGCACATTATATACGTCTATATCGTGATATAACCAAACCTAACCCATCTAGACCCTCGATGGTAATGTTTTACAGAATCCCGGTCGTGTCGTCGCGTACGTCTCGGTGCGGACATTATATACGTCTATAACGTTATATATCCTAACCTAAGGCAACTTAACATCTCGGATGTAGTATTTCACAACATTCCTGGCGGGTCGGCTCCACTTCTCGGTGGGAACATTATATACGTCTATAACGTAATATAACCTAACCTAACCCATCTAGCCCCTCGCTGGTAATGTTTTACAGAATTCCAGTCGTGTCGGCCCGTACTTCTCGGTGGGGATATTATATACGCCTATAACGTTATATATACTAACCTAAGGGAACATAACATCTCGGATGTTTTATTTTCCAACATTCCTGGCGGGTCGGCCCCTACTTCTCGGTGGGCACATTATATACGTCTATATCGTAATATAACCTAACCTAACCCATCTAGACCCTCGCTGGTAATATTTCACAAAACCCCGGTCGTGTCGTCCCGTATGTCTCGGTGCGGACATTATATACGTCTATAACGTTATATATCCTAACCTGAGTGAACCTAACATCGCGGATGTAGTATTTCACAACATTCCTGGCTGGTCGGCGCCAATTCTCGGTGGGAACATTATATACGTCTATAACGTAATATAACCTAACCTAACCGATCTAGACCCTCGCTGGTAATGTTTTACAAAATCCCGGGCGTGTCGGCCCGTACTTCTCGGTGGGGACATTATATACGTCGATAACGTTATATACCCTAACCTAAGGGAACATAACATCTTGGATGTAGTATTTTCCAACATTCCTGGCGGGTCGGCCCCTACTTCTCGGTGGGCACATTATATACGTCTATATCGTAATATAACCTATCGTAACCCATCTAGACCCTCGCTGGTAATGTTTTACAAAATCCCGGTCGTGTCGGCCCGTACTTCTCGGTGGGGAAATTATATACGTCTATAACGTTATATAACCTAACCTAAGGCTACCTAACATCTCGAATGTAGTATTTCACAACATTCCTCGCGGGTCGGTCCCACTTCTCGGTGGGAACATTATATACGTCTATAACGTAATATAACCTAACCTAACCCATGTAGACCCTCGCTGGTAATGTTTTACAGAATCACGGTCGTGTCGTCCCGTATGTCTCGGTGCGGACATTATATACGTCTATAACTTTATGTGTCCTAACCTAAGGGAACCTAACATCGCGGATGTAGTATTTCACAACATTCCCGGCTGGTCGGCGCGAATTCTCGGTGGGAACATTATATACGTCTACGTCGTAATATAACCTAACCTAACCCATTTAGACCCTCGCTGGTGATATTTCACAAAATCCCGGTCGTGTCGTCCCGTATGTCTCGGTGCGGACATTATATACGTCTATAACGTTATATATCCTAACCTGAGTGAACCTAACATCGCGGATGTAGTATTTCACAACATTCCTGGCTGGTCGGCGCCAATTCTCGGTGGGAACATTATATACGTCTATAACGTAATATAACCTAACCTAACCGATCTAGACCCTCGCTGGTAATGTTTTACAAAATCCCGGGCGTGTCGGCCCGTACTTCTCGGTGGGGACATTATATACGTCGATAACGTTATATACCCTAACCTAAGGGAACATAACATCTTGGATGTAGTATTTTCCAACATTCCTGGCGGGTCGGCCCCTACTTCTCGGTGGGCACATTATATACGTCTATATCGTAATATAACCTATCGTAACCCATCTAGACCCTCGCTGGTAATGTTTTACAAAATCCTGGTCGTGTCGGCCCGTACTTCTCGGTGGGGAAATTATATACGTCTATAACGTTATATAACCTAACCTAAGGCTACCTAACATCTCGAATGTAGTATTTCACAACATTCCTCGCGGGTCGGCCCCACTTCTCGGTGGGAACATTATATACGTCTATAACGTAATATAACCTAACCTAACCCATGTAGACCCTCGCTGGTAATGTTTTACAGAATCACGGTCGTGTCGTCCCGTATGTCTCGGTGCGGACATTATATACGTCTATAACTTTATGTGTCCTAACCTAAGGGAACCTAACATCGCGGATGTAGTATTTCACAACATTCCCGGCTGGTCGGCGCGAATTCTCGGTGGGAACATTATATACGTCTACGTCGTAATATAACCTAACCTAACCCATTTAGACCCTCGCTGGTGATATTTCACAAAATCCCGGTCGTGTCGTCCCGTATGTCTCGGTGCGGACATTATATACGTCTATAACGTTATATATCCTAACCTGAGTGAACCTAACATCGCGGATGTAGTATTTCACAACATTCCTGGCTGGTCGGCGCCAATTCTCGGTGGGAACATTATATACGTCTATAACGTAATATAACCTAACCTAACCGATCTAGACCCTCGCTGGTAATGTTTTACAAAATCCCGGGCGTGTCGGCCCGTACTTCTCGGTGGGGACATTATATACGTCGATAACGTTATATACCCTAACCTAAGGGAACATAACATCTTGGATGTAGTATTTTCCAACATTCCTGGCGGGTCGGCCCCTACTTCTCGGTGGGCACATTATATACGTCTATATCGTAATATAACCTATCGTAACTCATCTAGACCCTCGCTGGTAATGTTTTAAAAAATCCCGGTCGTGTCGGCCCGTACTTCTCGGTGGGGAAATTATATACGTCTATAACGTTATATAACCTAACCTAAGGCTACCTAACATCTCGAATGTAGTATTTCACAACATTCCTCGCGTGTCGGCCCCACTTCTCGGTGGGAACATTATATACGTCTATAACGTAATATAACCTAACCTAACCCATGTAGACCCTCGCTGGTAATGTTTTACAGAATCACGGTCGTGTCGTCCCGTATGTCTCGGGGCGGACATTATATGCGTCTATAACGTTATATATCCTAACCTGAGTGAACCTAACATCGCGGATGTAGTATTTCACAACATTCCTGGCTGGTCGGCGCCAATTCTCGGTGGGAACATTATATACGTCTATAACGTAATATAACCTAACCTAACCGATCTAGACCCTCGCTGGTAATGTTTTACAAAATCCCGGGCGTGTCGGCCCGTACTTCTCGGTGGGGACATTATATACGTCGATAACGTTATATACCCTAACCTAAGGGAACATAACATCTTGGATGTAGTATTTTCCAACATTCCTGGCGGGTCGGCCCCTACTTCTCGGTGGGCACATTATATACGTCTATATCGTAATATAACCTATCGTAACCCATCTAGACCCTCGCTGGTAATGTTTTACAAAATCCTGGTCGTGTCGGCCCGTACTTCTCGGTGGGGAAATTATATACGTCTATAACGTTATATAACCTAACCTAAGGCTACCTAACATCTCGAATGTAGTATTTCACAACATTCCTCGCGGGTCGGCCCCACTTCTCGGTGGGAACATTATATACGTCTATAACGTAATATAACCTAACCTAACCCATGTAGACCCTCGCTGGTAATGTTTTACAGAATCACGGTCGTGTCGTCCCGTATGTCTCGGTGCGGACATTATATAAGTCTATAACGTAATATAACCTAACCTAACCCATCTAGCCCCTAGCTGGGAATGTTTTACAGAATCCCGGTCGTGTCGGCCCGTACTTCTCGGTGGGGACATCATATCAGTCTATAACGTTATATATACTAACCTAAGGGAACCTAACATCTCGGATGTAGTATTTCACAACATTCCTGGTGGGTCGGCCCCACTTCTCGGTGGGAACATTATACACGTCTATAACGTTATATAACCTAACCTAACCGATCTAGCCCCTCGCTGGTAATGTTTTACAGAATCCCGGTCGTGTCGTCGCGTACGTCTCGGTGCGGACATTATATACGTCTATAACGTTATATATCCTAACCTAAGGGAACCTAACATCTCGGATGTAGTATTTCACAGCATTCCTGCCGGGTCGGCTCCACTTCTCGGTGGGAACATTATATACGTCTATAACGTAATATAACCCAACCTAACCCATCTAGCCCCTCGCTGGTAATGATTTACAGAATCACGGTCGTGTCGTCCCGTATGTCTCGGTGCGGACATTATATACGTCTATAACTTTATGTGTCCTAACCTAAGGGAACCTAACATCGTGGATGTAGTATTTCACAACATTCCTGGCTGGTCGGCGCGAATTCTCGGTGGGAACATTATATACGTCTACGTCGTAATATAACCTAACCTAACCCATTTAGACCCTCGCTGGTAATGTTTCACAAAATCCCGGTCGTGTCGTGCCGTATGTCTCGGTGCGGACATTATATACGTCTATAACGTTATATATCCTAACCTGAGTGAACCTAACATCGCGGATGTAGTATTTCACAACATTCCTGGCTGGTCGGCGCCAATTCTCGGTGGGAACATTATATACGTCTATATCGTAATATAACCTAACCTAACCCATCTAGACCCTCGCTGGTAATGTTTCACAAAATCCCGGTCGTGTCGGCCCGTACTTCTCGGTGGGGACATCATATCCGTCTATAACGTTATATATACTAACCTAAGGGAACCTAACATCTCGGATGTAGTATTTCACAACATTCCTGGCGGGTCGGCTCCACTTCTCGGTGGGAACATTATATACGTCTATAACGTAATATAACCTAACCTAACCCATCTAGCCCCTCGCTGGTAATGTTTTACAGAATTCCGGTCGTGTCGTCCCGTACGTCTCGGTGCGGACATTATATACGTCTATAACGTTATCTATCCTAACCTAAGGCAACTTAACATCTCGGATGTAGTATTATCCAACATTTCTTGCGGGACGGCCCCAACTTTTCGGTGGGCACATTATATACGTCTATATCGTAATATAACCTAACCTAACCCATCTAGACCCTCGCTGGTAATATTTCACAAAATCCCGGTCGTGTCGTCCCGTACGTCTCGGTGCGGACATTATATACCTCTATAACGTTATATATCCTAACCTAAGGCTACCTAACATCTCGAATGTAGTATTTCACAACATTCCTGGCGGGTCGGCCCCACTTCTCGGTGGGAACATTATAAACGTCTATAACGTAATATAACCTAACCTAACCGATCTAGCCCCTCGCTGGTAATGTTTTTCAGAATCCCGGTCGTGTCGTCGCGTACGCCTCGGTACGGACATTATATACGTCTATAACGTTATATATCCTAACCTAAGGCAACTTACCATCTCGGATGTAGTATTTCACAACATTCCTGGCGGGTCGGCTCCACTTCTCGATGGGAACATTATTTACGTCTATAACGTAATATAACCTAACCTAACCCATCTAGACCCTCGCTGGTAATGTTTTACAAAATCCCGGGCGTGTCGGCCCGTACTTCTCTGTGGGGACATTATATACGTCGATAACGTTATATACCATAACCTAAGGGAACATAACATCTTGGATGTAGTATTTTCCAACATTCCTGGCGGGTCGGCCCCTACTTCTCGGTGGGCACATTATATACGTCTATATCGTAATATAACCTATCGTAACCCATCTAGACCCTCGCTGGTAATGTTTTACAAAATCCCGGTCGTGTCGGCGCGTACTTCTCGGTGGGGAAATTATATACGTCTATAACGTTATATAACCTAACCTAAGGCTACCTAACATCTCGAATGTAGTATTTCACAGCATTCCTCGCGGGTCGGCCCCACTTCTCGGTGGGAACATTATATACGTCTATAACGTAATATAACCTAACCTAACCCATGTAGCCCCTCGCTGGTAATGTTTTACAGAATCACGGTCGTGTCGTCCCGTATGTCTCGGTGCGGACATTATATACGTCTATAACTTTATGTGTCCTAACCTAAGGGAACCTAACATCGCGGATGTAGTATTTCACAACATTCCTGGCTGGTCGGCGCGAATTCTCGGTGGGAACATTATATACGTCTACGTCGTAATATAACCTAACCTAACCCATTTAGACCCTCGCTGGTAATATTTCACAAAACCCCGGTCGTGTCGTCCCGTATGTCTCGGTGCGGACATTATATACGTCTATAACGTTATATATCCTAACCTGAGGGAACCTAACATCGCGGATGTAGTATTTCACAACATTCCTGGCGGGTCGGCCCCACTTCTCGGTGGGAACATTATACACGTCTATAACGTTATATAACCTAACCTAACCGATCTAGCCCCTCGCTGGTAATGTTTTACAGAATCCCGGTCGTGTCGTCGCGTACGTCCCGGTGCGGACATTATATACGTCTATAACGTTATATATCCTAACCTAAGGGAACCTAACATCTCGGATGTAGTATTTCACAGCATTCCTGCCGGGTCGGCTCCACTTCTCGGTGGGAACATTATATACGTCTATAACGTAATATAACCTAACCTAACCCATCTAGCCCCTCGCTGGTAATGTTTTACAGAATCACGGTCGTGTCGTCCCGTATGTCTCGGTGCGGACATTATATACGTCTATAACTTTATGTGTCCTAACCTAAGGGAACCTAACATCGCGGATGTAGTATTTCACAACATTCCTGGCTGGTCGGCGCGAATTCTCGGTGGGAACATTATATACGTCTACGTCGTAATATAACCTAACCTAACCCATTTAGACCCTCGCTGGTAGTGTTTCACAAAATCCCGGTCGTGTCGTCCCGTATGTCTCGGTGCGGACATTATATACGTCTATAACGTTATATATCCGAACCTGAGTGAACCTAACATCGCGGATGTAGTATTTCACAACATTCCTGGCTGGTCGGCGCCAATTCTCGGTGGGAACATTATATACGTCTATATCGTAATATAACCTAACCTAACCCATCTAGACCCTCGCTGGTAATGTTTCACAAAATCCCGGTCGTGTCGGCCCGTACTTCTCGGTGGGGACATCATATCCGTCTATAACGTTATATATACTAACCTAAGGGAACCTAACATCTCGGATGTAGTATTTCACAACATTCCTGGCGGGTCGGCCCCAACTTCTCGGTGGGCACATTATATACGTCTATATCGTAATATAACCAAACCTAACCCATCTAGACCCTCGATGGTAATGTTTTACAAAACCCCGGTCGTGTCGGCCCGTACTTCTCGGTGGGGACATTATATACGTCTATAACGTTATATATACTAACCTAAGGGAACCTAACATCGCGGATGTAGTATTTTACAACATTCCTGGCTGGTCGGCGCGAATTGTCGGTGGGAACACTATATACGTCTATGTCGTAATATAACCTAACCAAACCCATCTAGACCCTCGCTGGTAATATTTCACAAAATCCCGGTCGTGTCGTCCCGTATGTCTCGGTGCGGACATTATATACGTCTATAACGTTATATACCCTAACCTAAGGCAACTTAACATCTCGGATATAGTATTTTCCAACATTCCTGGCGGGTCCGCCCCACTTTTCGGTGGGACCATTATATACGTCTATAACGTAATATAACCTAACCTAACCCATCTAGCCCCTGGCTGGGAATGTTTTACAGAATCCCGGTCGTGTCGTACCGTACGTCTCGGTGCGGACATTATATTCGTCTATAACTTTATGTGTCCTAACCTAAGGCAACTTAACATCTAGGTTGTAGTATTTTCCAACATTCCTGGCGGGTCGGCGCCTACTTCTCGGTGGGCACATTATATACGTCTATATCGTAATATAACCTAACCTAACCCATCTAGACCCTCGCTGGTATTGTTTTACAAAATCCCGGTCGTGTCGGCCCGTACTTCTCGGTGGGGACATTATATACATCTATAACGTTATATATCCTAACCTAAGGGAACCTAACATCTCGGATGTAGTATTTCACAACATTCCTGGCTGGTCAGCGCCGATTCTCGGTGGGAACATTATATACGTCTATGTCGTAATATAACCTAACCTAACCCATCTAGACCCTCGCTGGAAATATTTCACAAAATCCCGGTCGTGTCGTCCCGTATGTCTCGGTGCGGATATTATATACGTCTATAACGTTATATATACTAACCTAAGGGAACCTAACATCTCGGATGTAGTATTTCACAACATTCCTGGCGGGTCGGCCCCACTTCTCGGTGGGAACATTATACACGTCTATAACGTTATATAAGCTAACCTAACCGATCTAGCCCCTCGCTGGTAATGTTTTACAGAAACCCGGTCGTGTCGTCGCGTACGTCTCGGTGCGGACATTATATACGTCTATAACGTTATATATCCTAACCTAAGGCAACTTAACATCTCGGATGTAGTACTTCACAACATTCCTGGCGGGTCGGCTCCTCTTCTCGGTGGGAACATTATATACGTCTATAACGTAATATAACCTAACCTAACCCATCTAGCCCCTCGCTGGTAATGTTTTACAGAATTCCGGTCTTGTCGGCCCGTACTTCTCGGTGGGGACATTATATACGCCTATAACGTTATATATACTAACCTAAGGGAACATAACATCTCGGATGTTGTATTTTCCAACATTCCTGGCGGGTCGGCCCCTACTTCTCGGTGGGCACATTATATACGTCTATATCGTAATATAACCTAACCTAACCCATCTAGACCCTCGCTTGTAATGTTTTACAAAATCCCGGTCGTTTCGGCCCGTGCTTCTCGCTGGGCACATTATATACATCTATACCGTAATATAACCTAACCTAACTCATCTAGACCCTCGCTGGTAGTGTTTTACAAAATCCCGGTCGTGTCAGCCCGTACTTTTCCGTGGGGACATTATATACGTCTATAACGTTATATATCCTAATCTAAGGGAACCTAACACCGCGGATGTAGTATTTCACAACATTCCTGGCGGGTCCGCCCCACTTCTCGGTGGGAACATTATATACGTCTATATCGTAATATAACCTAACCTAACCCAGCTAGACCCTCGCTGGTAATGTTTTACAAAATCCCGGTCGTGTCGGCCCGTACTTCTCGGTGGGGACATTATATACGTCTAAAACGTTATATAACCTAACATAAGGCTACCCAACATCTCGAAGGTAGTATTTCACAACATTCCCGGCGCGTCCGCCCCACTTCTCGGTGGGAACATTATATACGTCTATAACGTAATATAACCTAACCTAACCGATCTAGCCCCTCGCTGGTAATGTTTTACAGAATCCCGGTCGTGTCGTCCCGTACGTCTCGGCGCGGACATTATATACGTCTATAACGTTATATATCCTAACCTAAGGCAACTTAACATCTGGGATGTAGTATTTTCCAACATTCCTGGCGGGTCGGCCCGTACTTCTCGGTGGGGACATTATATACGTCTATAACGTTATATATACGAACCTAACATCTCAGATGTAGTATTTCACAACATTCCTGGCGGGTCGGCCCCACTTCTCGGTGGCAACATTATATACGTCTATAACGTAATATAACCTAACCTAACCGATCTAGCCCCTCGCTGGTAATGTTTTACAGAATCCCGGTCGTGTCGTCGCGTACGTCTCGGTGCGAACATTATATATGTCTATAACGTTATATATCCTAACCTAAGGCAACTTAACATCTCGGATGTAGTATTTCACAACATTCCTGGCTGGTCGGCGCCGATTCTCGGTGGGAACATTATATACGTCTATGTCGTAATATAACCTAACCTAACCCATCTAGACCCTCGCTGGTAATATTTCACAAAATCCCGGTCGTGTCGTCCCGTATGTCTCGGTGCGGACATTATATACGTCTATAACGTTATATATCCTAACCTGAGTGAACCTAACATCGCGGATGTAGTATTTCACAACATTCCTGGCTGGTCGGCACCAATTCTCGGTGGGAACATTATATACGTCTATATCGTAATATAACCTAACCTAACCCATCTAGACCCTCGATGGTAATGTTTTACAAAACCCCGGTCGTGTCGGCCCGTACTTCTCGGTGGGGACATTATATACGTCTATAACGTTATATATACTAACCTAAGGGAACCTAACATCGCGGATGTAGTATTTCACAACATTCCTGGCTGGTCGGCGCGAATTGTCGGTGGGAACACTATATACGTCTATGTCGTAATATAACCTAACCAAACCCATCTAGACCCTCGCTGGTAATATTTCACAAAATCCCGGTCGTGTCGTCCCGTATGTCTCGGTGCGGACATTATATACGTCTATATCGTCATATACCCTAACCTAAGGCAACTTAACATCTCGGATGAAGTATTTTCCAACATTCCTGGCGGATCCGCCCCACTTTTCGGTGGGACCATTATATACGTCTATAACGTAATATAACCTAACCTAACCCATCTAGCCCCTAGCTGGGAATGTTTTACAGAATCCCGGTCGTTTCGTACCGTACGTCTCGGTGCGGACATTATATTCGTCTATAACTTTATGTGTCCTAACCTAAGGCAACTTAACATCTAGGTTGTGGTATTTTCCAACATTCCTGGCGGGTCGGCCCCTACTTCTCGGTGGGCACATTATAGACGTCTATATCGTAATATAACCTAACCTAACCCATCTAGACCCTCGCTGGTAATGTTTTACAAAATCCCGGTCGTGTCGGCCCGTACTTCTCGGTGGGGGTTATATACATCTATAACGTTATATATCCTAACCTAAGGGAACCTAACATCTCGGATGTAGTATTTCACAACATTCCTGGCTGGTCAGCGCCGATTCTCGGTGGGAACATTATATACGTCTATGTCGTAATATAACCTAACCTAACCCATCTAGACCCTCGCTGGTAATATTTCACAAAATCCCGGTCGTGTCGTCCCGTATGTCTCGGTGCGGATATTATATACGTCTATAACGTTATATATCCTAACCTGAGGGAACCTAACATCGCGGATGTAGTATTTCACATCATTCCTGGCTGGTCGGCGCCAATTCTCGGTGGGAACATTATATACGTCTATATCGTAATATAACCTAACCTAACCCATCTAGACCCTCGCTGGTAATGTTTCACAAAATCCCGGTCGTGTCGGTCCGTACTTCTCGGTGGGGACATCATATCAGTCTATAACGTTATATATACTAACCTAAGGGAACCTAACATCTCGGATGTAGTATTTCACAACATTCCTGGCGGTTCGGCCCCACTTCTCGGTGGGAACATTATACACGTCTATAACGTTATATAACCTAACCTAACCGATCTAGCCCCTCGCTGGTAATGTTTTACAGAATCCCGGTCGTGTCGTCGCGTACGTCTCGGTGCGGACATTATATACGTCTATAACGTTATATATCCTAACCTAAGGCAACTTAACATCTCGGATGTAGTATTTCACAACATTCCTGGCGGGTCGGCTCCACTTCTCGGTGGGAACATTATATACGTCTATAACGTAATATAACCTAACCTAACCTATCTAGCCCCTCGCTGGTAATGTTTTACAGAATTCCGGTCGTGTCGGCCCGTACTTCTCGGTGGGGACATTATATACGCCTATAGCGTTATATATACTAACCTAAGGGAACATAACATCTCGGATGTTGTATTTTCTAACATTCCTGGCGGGTCGGCCCCTACTTCTCGGTGGGCACATTATATACGTCTATATCGTAATATAACCTAACCTAACCCATCTAGACCCTCGCTTGTAATGTTTTACAAAATCCCGGTCGTGTCGGCCCGTGCTTCTCGCTGGGCACATTATATACATCTATACCGTAATATAACCTAACCTAACTCATCTAGACCCTCGCTGGTAATGTTTTACAAAATCCCGGTCGTGTCGGCCCGTACTTCTCGGTGGGGACATTATATACGTCTATAACGTTATATATCCTAACCTAAGGCGACTTAACATCTCGGATGTAGTATTTTCCAACATTCCTGGCGGGTCGGCCCCATCTTCTCGGTGGGAACATTATATACGTCTATAACGTAACATAACCTAACCTAACCCATCTAGCCCCTAGCTGGGAATGTTTTACAAAATCCCGGTCGTGTCAGCCCGTACTTTTCCGTGGGGACATTATATACGTCTATAACGTTATATATCCTAATCTAAGGGAACCTAACACCGCGGATGTAGTATTTCACAACATTCCTGGCGGGTCCGCCCGACTTTTCGGTGGGAACATTATATACGTCTATATCGTAATATAACCTAACCTAACCCAGCTAGACCCTCGCTGGTAATATTTCACAAAATCCCGGTCGTGTCGTCCCGTACGTCTCGGTGCGGACATTATATACGTCTATAACGTTATATATCCTAACCTAAGGCAACTTTACATCTCGGATGTAGTATTTTCCAACATTCCTGGCGGGTCGGCCCCAACTTCCCGGTGGGCACATTATATACGTCTATATCGTAATATAACCTAACCTAACCCATCTAGACCCTCGCTGGTAATATTTCACAAAATCCCGGTCGTGTCGTCCCGTACGTCTCGGTGCGGACATTATATACGTCTATAACGTTATATATACGAACCTAACATCTCAGATGTAGTATTTCACAACATTCCTGGCGGGTCGGCCCCACTTCTCGGTGGCAACATTATATACGTCTATAACGTAATATAACCTAACCTAACCGATCTGGCCCCTCGCTGGTAATGTTTTGCAGAATCCCGGTCGTGTCGTCGCGTACGTCTCGGTGCGAACATTATATATGTCTATAACGTTATATATCCTAACCTAAGGCAACTTAACATCTCGGATGTAGTATTTCACAACATTCCTGGCGGGTCGGCCCCACTTCTCGGTGGGAAGATTATATACGTCTATAACGTAATATAACCTAACCTAACCGATCTAGCCCCTCGCTGGTAATGTTTTACAGAATCCCGGTCGTGTCGTCGCGTACGTCTCGGTGCGGACATTATATACGTCTATAACGTTATATATCCTAACCTAAGGCAACTTAACATCTCGGATGTAGTATTTTACAACATTCCTGGCTGGTCGGCGCCGATTCTCGGTGGGAACATTATATACGTCTATGTCGTAATATAACCTAACCTAACCCATCTAGACCCTCGCTGGTAATATTTCACAAAATCCCGGTCGTGTCGTCCCGTATGTCTCGGTGCGGACATTATATACGTCTATAACGTTATATATCCTAACCTGAGTGAACCTAACATCGCGGATGTAGTATTTCACAACATTCCTGGCTGGTCGGCGCCAATTCTCGGTGGGAACATTATATACGTCTATCTCGTAATATAACCTAACCTAACCCATCTAGACCCTCGCTGGTAATATTTCACAAAATTCCCGTCGTGTCGGCCCGTACTTCTCGGTGGGGACATTATATACGTCTATTACATTATATATACTAACCTAAGGGAACCTAACATCTCGGATGTTGTATTTTCCAACATTCCTGGCGGGTCTGCCCCTACTTCTCGGTGGGCACATTATATACGTCTATATCGTAATATAACCTAACCTAACCCATCTAGACCCTCGCTGGTAATATTTCACAAAATCCCGGTCGTGTCGTCCCGTATGTCTCGGTGCGGACATTATATACGTCTATATCGTCATATACCCTAACCTAAGGCAACTTAACATCTCGGATGAAGTATTTTCCAACATTCCTGGCGGATCCGCCCCACTTTTCGGTGGGACCATTATATACGTCTATAACGTAATATAACCTAACCTAACCCATCTAGCCCCTAGCTGGGAATGTTTTACAGAATCCCGGTCGTTTCGTACCGTACGTCTCGGTGCGGACATTATATTCGTCTATAACTTTATGTGTCCTAACCTAAGGCAACTTAACATCTAGGTTGTGGTATTTTCCAACATTCCTGGCGGGTCGGCCCCTACTTCTCGGTGGGCACATTATAGACGTCTATATCGTAATATAACCTAACCTAACCCATCTAGACCCTCGCTGGTAATGTTTTACAAAATCCCGGTCGTGTCGGCCCGTACTTCTCGGTGGGGGTTATATACATCTATAACGTTATATATCCTAACCTAAGGGAACCTAACATCTCGGATGTAGTATTTCACAACATTCCTGGCTGGTCAGCGCCGATTCTCGGTGGGAACATTATATACGTCTATGTCGTAATATAACCTAACCTAACCCATCTAGACCCTCGCTGGTAATATTTCACAAAATCCCGGTCGTGTCGTCCCGTATGTCTCGGTGCGGATATTATATACGTCTATAACGTTATATATCCTAACCTGAGGGAACCTAACATCGCGGATGTAGTATTTCACATCATTCCTGGCTTGTCGGCGCCAATTCTCGGTGGGAACATTATATACGTCTATATCGTAATATAACCTAACCTAACCCATCTAGACCCTCGCTGGTAATGTTTCACAAAATCCCGGTCGTGTCGGTCCGTACTTCTCGGTGGGGACATCATATCAGTCTATAACGTTATATATACTAACCTAAGGGAACCTAACATCTCGGATGTAGTATTTCACAACATTCCTGGCGGTTCGGCCCCACTTCTCGGTGGGAACATTATACACGTCTATAACGTTATATAACCTAACCTAACCGATCTAGCCCCTCGCTGGTAATGTTTTACAGAATCCCGGTCGTGTCGTCGCGTACGTCTCGGTGCGGACATTATATACGTCTATAACGTTATATATCCTAACCTAAGGCAACTTAACATCTCGGATGTAGTATTTCACAACATTCCTGGCGGGTCGGCTCCACTTCTCGGTGGGAACATTATATACGTCTATAACGTAATATAACCTAACCTAACCTATCTAGCCCCTCGCTGGTAATGTTTTACAGAATTCCGGTCGTGTCGGCCCGTACTTCTCGGTGGGGACATTATATACGCCTATAGCGTTATATATACTAACCTAAGGGAACATAACATCTCGGATGTTGTATTTTCCAACATTCCTGGCGGGTCGGCCCCTACTTCTCGGTGGGCACATTATATACGTCTATATCGTAATATAACCTAACCTAACCCATCTAGACCCTCGCTTGTAATGTTTTACAAAATCCCGGTCGTGTCGGCCCGTGCTTCTCGCTGGGCACATTATATACATCTATACCGTAATATAACCTAACCTAACTCATCTAGACCCTCGCTGGTAATGTTTTACAAAATCCCGGTCGTGTCGGCCCGTACTTCTCGGTGGGGACATTATATACGTCTATAACGTTATATATCCTAACCTAAGGCGACTTAACATCTCGGATGTAGTATTTTCCAACATTCCTGGCGGGTCGGCCCCATCTTCTCGGTGGGAACATTATATACGTCTATAACGTAACATAACCTAACCTAACCCATCTAGCCCCTAGCTGGGAATGTTTTACAAAATCCCGGTCGTGTCAGCCCGTACTTTTCCGTGGGGACATTATATACGTCTATAACGTTATATATCCTAATCTAAGGGAACCTAACACCGCGGATGTAGTATTTCACAACATTCCTGGCGGGTCCGCCCGACTTTTCGGTGGGAACATTATATACGTCTATATCGTAATATAACCTAACCTAACCCAGCTAGACCCTCGCTGGTAATATTTCACAAAATCCCGGTCGTGTCGTCCCGTACGTCTCGGTGCGGACATTATATACGTCTATAACGTTATATATCCTAACCTAAGGCAACTTTACATCTCGGATGTAGTATTTTCCAACATTCCTGGCGGGTCGGCCCCAACTTCCCGGTGGGCACATTATATACGTCTATATCGTAATATAACCTAACCTAACCCATCTAGACCCTCGCTGGTAATATTTCACAAAATCCCGGTCGTGTCGTCCCGTACGTCTCGGTGCGGACATTATATACGTCTATAACGTTATATATACGAACCTAACATCTCAGATGTAGTATTTCACAACATTCCTGGCGGGTCGGCCCCACTTCTCGGTGGCAACATTATATACGTCTATAACGTAATATAACCTAACCTAACCGATCTGGCCCCTCGCTGGTAATGTTTTGCAGAATCCCGGTCGTGTCGTCGCGTACGTCTCGGTGCGAACATTATATATGTCTATAACGTTATATATCCTAACCTAAGGCAACTTAACATCTCGGATGTAGTATTTCACAACATTCCTGGCGGGTCGGCCCCACTTCTCGGTGGGAAGATTATATACGTCTATAACGTAATATAACCTAACCTAACCGATCTAGCCCCTCGCTGGTAATGTTTTACAGAATCCCGGTCGTGTCGTCGCGTACGTCTCGGTGCGGACATTATATACGTCTATAACGTTATATATCCTAACCTAAGGCAACTTAACATCTCGGATGTAGTATTTTACAACATTCCTGGCTGGTCGGCGCCGATTCTCGGTGGGAACATTATATACGTCTATGTCGTAATATAACCTAACCTAACCCATCTAGACCCTCGCTGGTAATATTTCACAAAATCCCGGTCGTGTCGTCCCGTATGTCTCGGTGCGGACATTATATACGTCTATAACGTTATATATCCTAACCTGAGTGAACCTAACATCGCGGATGTAGTATTTCACAACATTCCTGGCTGGTCGGCGCCAATTCTCGGTGGGAACATTATATACGTCTATCTCGTAATATAACCTAACCTAACCCATCTAGACCCTCGCTGGTAATATTTCACAAAATTCCCGTCGTGTCGGCCCGTACTTCTCGGTGGGGACATTATATACGTCTATTACATTATATATACTAACCTAAGGGAACCTAACATCTCGGATGTTGTATTTTCCAACATTCCTGGCGGGTCTGCCCCTACTTCTCGGTGGGCACATTATATACGTCTATATCGTAATATAACCTAACCTAACCCATCTAGACCCTCGCTGGTAATATTTCACAAAATCCCGGTCGTGTCGTCCCGTATGTCTCGGTGCGGACATTATATACGTCTATATCGTCATATACCCTAACCTAAGGCAACTTAACATCTCGGATGAAGTATTTTCCAACATTCCTGGCGGATCCGCCCCACTTTTCGGTGGGACCATTATATACGTCTATAACGTAATATAACCTAACCTAACCCATCTAGCCCCTAGCTGGGAATGTTTTACAGAATCCCGGTCGTTTCGTACCGTACGTCTCGGTGCGGACATTATATTCGTCTATAACTTTATGTGTCCTAACCTAAGGCAACTTAACATCTAGGTTGTGGTATTTTCCAACATTCCTGGCGGGTCGGCCCCTACTTCTCGGTGGGCACATTATAGACGTCTATATCGTAATATAACCTAACCTAACCCATCTAGACCCTCGCTGGTAATGTTTTACAAAATCCCGGTCGTGTCGGCCCGTACTTCTCGGTGGGGGTTATATACATCTATAACGTTATATATCCTAACCTAAGGGAACCTAACATCTCGGATGTAGTATTTCACAACATTCCTGGCTGGTCAGCGCCGATTCTCGGTGGGAACATTATATACGTCTATGTCGTAATATAACCTAACCTAACCCATCTAGACCCTCGCTGGTAATATTTCACAAAATCCCGGTCGTGTCGTCCCGTATGTCTCGGTGCGGATATTATATACGTCTATAACGTTATATATCCTAACCTGAGGGAACCTAACATCGCGGATGTAGTATTTCACATCATTCCTGGCTTGTCGGCGCCAATTCTCGGTGGGAACATTATATACGTCTATATCGTAATATAACCTAACCTAACCCATCTAGACCCTCGCTGGTAATGTTTCACAAAATCCCGGTCGTGTCGGTCCGTACTTCTCGGTGGGGACATCATATCAGTCTATAACGTTATATATACTAACCTAAGGGAACCTAACATCTCGGATGTAGTATTTCACAACATTCCTGGCGGTTCGGCCCCACTTCTCGGTGGGAACATTATACACGTCTATAACGTTATATAACCTAACCTAACCGATCTAGCCCCTCGCTGGTAATGTTTTACAGAATCCCGGTCGTGTCGTCGCGTACGTCTCGGTGCGGACATTATATACGTCTATAACGTTATATATCCTAACCTAAGGCAACTTAACATCTCGGATGTAGTATTTCACAACATTCCTGGCGGGTCGGCTCCACTTCTCGGTGGGAACATTATATACGTCTATAACGTAATATAACCTAACCTAACCTATCTAGCCCCTCGCTGGTAATGTTTTACAGAATTCCGGTCGTGTCGGCCCGTACTTCTCGGTGGGGACATTATATACGCCTATAACGTTATATATACTAACCTAAGGGAACATAACATCTCGGATGTTGTATTTTCCAACATTCCTGGCGGGTCGGCCCCTACTTCTCGGTGGGCACATTATATACGTCTATATCGTAATATAACCTAACCTAACCCATCTAGACCCTCGCTTGTAATGTTTTACAAAATCCCGGTCGTGTCGGCCCGTGCTTCTCGCTGGGCACATTATATACATCTATACCGTAATATAACCTAACCTAACTCATCTAGACCCTCGCTGGTAATGTTTTACAAAATCCCGGTCGTGTCGGCCCGTACTTCTCGGTGGGGACATTATATACGTCTATAACGTTATATATCCTAACCTAAGGCGACTTAACATCTCGGATGTAGTATTTTCCAACATTCCTGGCGGGTCGGCCCCATCTTCTCGGTGGGAACATTATATACGTCTATAACGTAACATAACCTAACCTAACCCATCTAGCCCCTAGCTGGGAATGTTTTACAAAATCCCGGTCGTGTCAGCCCGTACTTTTCCGTGGGGACATTATATACGTCTATAACGTTATATATCCTAATCTAAGGGAACCTAACACCGCGGATGTAGTATTTCACAACATTCCTGGCGGGTCCGCCCCAACTTCTCGGTGGGCACATTATATACGTCTATATCGTAATATAACCTAACCTAACCCATCTAGACCCTCGCTGGTAATGTTTTACAAAATCCCGGTCGTGTCGTACCGTACGTCTCGGTGCGGACATTATATACGTCTATAACTTTATGTATCCTAACCTAAGGCAACTTAACATCTGGGATGTAGTATTTTCCAACATTCCTGGCGGGTCGGCCCCAACTTCCCGGTGGGCACATTATATACGTCTATATCGTAATATAACCTAACCTAACCCATCTAGACCCTCGCTGGTTATATTTCACAAAATCCCGGTCGTGTCGTCCCGTACGTCTCGGTGCGGACATTATATACGTCTATAACGTTATATATCCTAACCTAAGGCAACTTAACATCTCGGATGTAGTATTTCACAACATTCCTGGCTGGTCGCCGCCAATTCTCGGTGGGAACATTATATACGTCTATATCGTAATATAACCGAACCTAAACCATCTAGACCCTCGCTGGTAATGTTTTACAAAATCCCGGTCGTGTCGGCCCGTGCTTCTCGCTGGGCACATTATGTACATCTATACCGTAATATAACCTAACCTAACTCATCTAGACCCTCGCTGGTAATGTTTTACAAAATCCCGGTCGTGTCGGCCCGTACTTCTCGGTGGGGACATTATATACGTCTATAACGTTATATATACGAACCTAACATCTCAGATGTAGTATTTCACAACATTCCTGGCGGGTCGGCCCCACTTCTCGGTGGCAACATTATATACGTCTATAACGTAATATAACCTAACCTAACCGATCTAGCCCCTCGCTGGTAATGTTTTACAGAATCCCGGTCGTGTCGTCGCGTACGTCTCGGTGCGAACATTATATATGTCTATAACGTTATATATCCTAACCTAAGGCAACTTAACATCTCGGATGTAGTATTTCACAACATTCCTGGCTGGTCGGCGCCGATTCTCGGTGGGAACATTATATACGTCTATGTCGTAATATAACCTAACCTAACCCATCTAGACCCTCGCTGGTAATATTTCACAAAATCCCGGTCGTGTCGTTCCGTATGTCTCGGTGCGGACATTATATACGTCTATAACGTTATATATCCTAACCTGAGTGAACCTAACATCGCGGATGTAGTATTTCACAACATTCCTGGCTGGTCGGCACCAATTCTCGGTGGGAACATTATATACGTCTATATCGTAATATAACCTAACCTAACCCATCTAGACCCTCGATGGTAATGTTTTACAAAACCCCGGTCGTGTCGGCCCGTACTTCTCGGTGGGGACATTATATACGTCTATAACGTTATATATACTAACCTAAGGGAACCTAACATCGCGGATGTAGTATTTCACAACATTCCTGGCTGGTCGGCGCGAATTGTCGGTGGGAACACTATATACGTCTATGTCGTAATATAACCTAACCAAACCCATCTAGACCCTCGCTGGTAATATTTCACAAAATCCCGGTCGTGTCGTCCCGTATGTCTCGGTGCGGACATTATATACGTCTATATCGTTATATACCCTAACCTAAGGCAACTTAACATCTCGGATGAAGTATTTTCCAACATTCCTGGCGGATCCGCCCCACTTTTCGGTGGGACCATTATATACGTCTATAACGTAATATAACCTAACCTAACCCATCTAGCCCCTAGCTGGGAATGTTTTACAGAATCCCGGTCGTGTCGTACCGTACGTCTCGGTGCGGACATTATATTCGTCTATAACTTTATGTGTCCTAACCTAAGGCAACTTAACATCTAGGTTGTAGTATTTTCCAACATTCCTGGCGGGTCGGCCCCTACTTCTCGGTGGGCACATTATAGACGTCTATATCGTAATATAACCTAACCTAACCCATCTAGACCCTCGCTGGTAATGTTTTACAAAATCCCGGTCGTGTCGGCCCGTACTTCTCGGTGGGGGTTATATACATCTATAACGTTATATATCCTAACCTAAGGGAACCTAACATCTCGGATGTAGTATTTCACAACATTCCTGGCTGGTCAGCGCCGATTCTCGGTGGGAACATTATATACGTCTATGTCGTAATATAACCTAACCTAACCCATCTAGACCCTCGCTGGTAATATTTCACAAAATCCCGGTCGTGTCGTCCCGTATGTCTCGGTGCGGATATTATATACGTCTATAACGTTATATATCCTAACCTGAGGGAACCTAACATCGCGGATGTAGTATTTCACATCATTCCTGGCTTGTCGGCGCTAATTCTCGGTGGGAACATTATATACGTCTATATCGTAATATAACCTAACCTAATCCATCTAGACCCTCGCTGGTAATGTTTCACAAAATCCCGGTCGTGTCGGTCCGTACTTCTCGGTGGGGACATCATATCAGTCTATAACGTTATATATACTAACCTAAGGGAACCTAACATCTCGGATGTAGTATTTCACAACATTCCTGGCGGGTCGGCCCCACTTCTCGGTGGCAACATTATATACGTCTATAACGTAATATAACCTAACCTAACCGATCTGGCCCCTCGCTGGTAATGTTTTACAGTATCCCGGTCGTGTCGTCGCGTACGTCTCGGTGCGAACATTATATATGTCTATAACGTTATATATCCTAACCTAAGGCAACTTAACATCTCGGATGTAGTATTTCACACCATTCCTGGCGGGTCGGCCCCACTTCTCGGTGGGAAGATTATATACGTCTATAACGTAATATAACCTAACCTAACCGATCTAGCCCCTCGCTGGTAATGTTTTACAGAATCCCGGTCGTGTCGTCGCGTACGTCTCGGTGCGGACATTATATACGTCTATAACGTTATATATCCTAACCTAAGGCAACTTAACATCTCGGATGTAGTATTTTACAACATTCCTGGCTGGTCGGCGCCGATTCTCGGTGGGAACATTATATACGTCTATGTCGTAATATAACCTAACCTAACCCATCTAGACCCTCGCTGGTAATATTTCACAAAATCCCGGTCGTGTCGTCCCGTATGTCTCGGTGCGGACATTATATACGTCTATAACGTTATATATCCTAACCTGAGTGAACCTAACATCGCGGATGTAGTATTTCACAACATTCCTGGCTGGTCGGCGCCAATTCTCGGTGGGAACATTATATACGTCTATCTCGTAATATAACCTAACCTAACCCATCTAGACCCTCGCTGGTAATATTTCACAAAATTCCCGTCGTGTCGGCCCGTACTTCTCGGTGGGGACATTATATACGTCTATTACATTATATATACTAACCTAAGGGAACCTAACATCTCGGATGTTGTATTTTCCAACATTCCTGGCGGGTCTGCCCCTACTTCTCGGTGGGCACATTATATACGTCTATATCGTAATATAACCTAACCTAACCCATCTAGACCCTCGCTGGTAATATTTCACAAAATCCCGGTCGTGTCGTCCCGTACGTCTCGGTGCGGACATTATATACGTCTATAACGTTATATATCCTAACCTAAGGCAACTTAACATCTCGGATGTAGTATTTTCCAACATTCCTGGCGGGTCGGCCCCACTTCTCGGTGGGAACATTATATACGTCTATAACGTAATATAACCTAACCTAACCGATCTAGCCCCTCGCTGGTAATGTTTTACAGAATCCCGGTCGTGTCGTCCCGTACGTCTCGGTGCGGACATAATATACGTCTATAACGTTATATATCCTAACCTAAGGCAACTTAACATCTCGGATGTAGTATTTTCCAACATTCCTGGCGGGTCGGCCCCAACTTCTCGGTGGGCACATTATATACGTCTATATCGTAATATAACCTAACCTAACCCATCTAGACCCTCGCTGGTAATGTTTTACAAAATCCCGGTCGTGTCGTACCGTACGTCTCGGTGCGGACATTATATACGTCTATAACTTTATGTATCCTAACCTAAGGCAACTTAACATCTGGGATGTAGTATTTTCCAACATTCCTGGCGGGTCGGCCCCAACTTCTCGGTGGGCACATTATATACGTCTATATCGTAATATAACCAAACCTAACCCATCTAGACCCTCGCTGGTAATGTTTTACAAAATCGCGGTCATGTCGGCCCGTACTTCTCGGTGGGGACATTATATACGTCTATAACGTTATATATACTAACCTAAGGGAACCTAACATCTCGGATGTAGTATTTCACAGCATTCCTGCCGGGTCGGCTCCACTTCTCGGTGGGAACATTATATACGTCTATAACGTAATATAACCTAACCTAACCCATCTAGCCCCTCGCTGGTAATGTTTTACAGAATTCCGGTCGTGTCGTCCCGTACGTCTCGGTGCGGACATTATATACGTCTATAACGTTATATATCCTAACCTAAGGCAACTTTACATCTCGGATGTAGTATTTTCCAACATTCCTGGCGGGTCGGCCCCAACTTCCCGGTGGGCACATTATATACGTCTATATCGTAATATAACCTAACCTAACCCATCTAGACCCTCGCTGGTAATATTTCACAAAATCCCGGTCGTGTCGTCCCGTACGTCTCGGTGCGGACATTATATACGTCTATAACGTTATATATACGAACCTAACATCTCAGATGTAGTATTTCACAACATTCCTGGCGGGTCGGCCCCACTTCTCGGTGGCAACATTATATACGTCTATAACGTAATATAACCTAACCTAACCGATCTGGCCCCTCGCTGGTAATGTTTTACAGAATCCCGGTCGTGTCGTCGCGTACGTCTCGGTGCGAACATTATATATGTCTATAACGTTATATATCCTAACCTAAGGCAACTTAACATCTCGGATGTAGTATTTTCCAACATTCCTGGCGGGTCGGCCCCAACTTCTCGGTGGGCACATTATATACGTCTATATCGTAATATAACCAAACCTAACCCATCTAGACCCTCGCTGGTAATGTTTTACAAAATCCCGGTCATGTCGGCCCGTACGTCTCGGTGGGGACATTATATACGTCTATAACGTAATATAACCTAACCTAACCGATCTAGCCCCTCGCTGGTAATGTTTTACAGAATCCCGGTCGTGTCGTCGCGTACGTCTCGGTGCGGACATTATATACGTCTATAACGTTATATATCCTAACCTAAGGCAACTTAACATCTCGGATGTAGTATTTCACAACATTCCTGCCGGGTCGGCTCCACTTCTCGGTGGGCACATTATATACGTCTATATCGTAATACAACCTAACCTAACCCATCTAGACCCTCGCTGGTAATATTTCACAAAATCCCCGTCGTGTCGGCCCGTACTTCTCGGTGGGGACATTATATACGTCTATTACATTATATATACTAACCTAAGGGAACCTAACATCTCGGATGTTGTATTTTCCAACATTCCTGGCGGGTCTGCCCCTACTTCTCGGTGGGCACATTATATACGTCTATATCGTAATATAACCTAACCTAACCCATCTAGACCCTCGCTGGTAATATTTCACAAAATCCCGGTCGTGTCGTCCCGTACGTCTCGGTGCGGACATTATATACGTCTATAACTTTATGTATCCTAACCTAAGGCAACTTAACATCTGGGATGTAGTATTTTCCAACATTCCTGGCGGGTCGGCCCCAACTTCTCGGTGGGCACATTATATACGTCTATATCGTAATATAACCAAACCTAACCCATCTAGACCCTCGCTGGTAATGTTTTACAAAATCGCGGTCATGTCGGGCCGTACTTCTCGGTGGGGACATTATATACGTCTATAACGTTATATATACTAACCTAAGGGAACCTAACATCTCGGATGTAGTATTTCACAGCATTCCTGCCGGGTCGGCTCCACTTCTCGGTGGGAACATTATAAACGTCTATAACGTAATATAACCTAACCTAACCCATCTAGCCCCTCGCTGGTAATGTTTTACAGAATTCCGGTCGTGTCGTCCCGTACGTCTCGGTGCGGACATTATATACGTCTATAACGTTATCTATCCTAACCTAAGGCAACTTAACATCTCGGATGTAGTATTATCCAACATTTCTTGCGGGACGGCCCCAACTTTTCGGTGGGCACATTATATACGTCTATATCGTAATATAACCTAACCTATCCCATCTAGACCCTCGCTGGTAATATTTCACAAAATCCCGGTCGTGTCGTCCCGTACGTCTCGGTGCGGACATTATATACCTCTATAACGTTATATAACCTAACCTAAGGGAACCTAACATCTCGGATGTAGTATTTCACAACATTCCTGGCGGGTCGGCCCCAACTTCTCGGTGTGCATATTATATACGTCTATAAAGTAATATAACCTAACCTAACCCATCTAGCCCCTCGCTGGTAATGTGTTACAGAATCTCGGTGGTGTCGTCCCGTATGTCTCGGTGCGGACATTATATACGTCTATAACTTTATGTATCCTAACCTAAGGCAACTTAACATCTGGGATGTAGTATTTTCCAACATTCCTGGCGGGTCGGCCCCAACTTCTCGGTGGGCACATTATATACGTCTATATCGTAATATAACCAAACCTAACCCATCTAGACCCTCGCTGGTAATGTTTTACAAAATCGCGGTCATGTCGGCCCGTACTTCTCGGTGGGGACATTATATACGTCTATAACTTTATATATACTAACCTAAGGGAACCTAACATCTCGGATGTAGTATTTGACAGCATTCCTGCCGGGTCGGCTCCACTTCTCGGTGGGAACATTATATACGTCTATAACGTAATATAACCTAACCTAACCCATCTAGCCCCTCGCTGGTAATGTTTTACAGAATTCCGGTCGTGTCGTCCCGTACGTCTCGGTGCGGACATTATATACGTCTATAACGTTATATACCCTAACCTAAGGCAACTTTACATCTCGGATGTAGTATTTTCCAACATTCCTGGCGGGTCGGCCCCAACTTCCCGGTGGGCACATTATATACGTCTATATCGTAATATAACCTAACCTAACCCATCTAGACCCTCGCTGGTAATATTTCACAAAATCCCGGTCGTGTCGTCCCGTACGTCTCGGTGCGGACATTATATACGTCTATAACGTTATATATACGAACCTAACATCTCAGATGTAGTATTTCACAACATTCCTGGCGGGTCGGCCCCAACTTCTCGGTGTGCACATTATATACGTCTATAACGTAATATAACCTAACCTAACCCATCTAGCCCCTCGCTGGTAATGTGTTACAGAATCTCGGTCGTGTCGTCCCGTATGTCTCGGTGCGGACATTATATACGTCTATAACTTTATGTATCCTAACCTAAGGCAACTTAACATCTGGGATGTAGTATTTTCCAACATTCCTGGCGGGTCGGCCCCAACTTCTCGGTGGGCACATTATATACGTCTATATCGTAATATAACCAAACCTAACCCATCTAGACCCTCGCTGGTAATGTTTTACAAAATCCCGGTCATGTCGGCCCGTACTTCTCGGTGGGGACATTATATACGTCTATAACTTTATATATACTAACCTAAGGGAACCTAACATCTCGGATGTAGTATTTGACAGCATTCCTGCCGGGTCGGCTCCACTTCTCGGTGGGAACATTATATACGTCTATAACGTAATATAACCTAACCTAACCCATCTAGCCCCTCGCTGGTAATGTTTTACAGAATTCCGGTCGTGTCGTCCCGTACGTCTCGGTGCGGACATTATATACGTCTATAACGTTATATATCCTAACCTAAGGCAACTTTACATCTCGGATGTAGTATTTTCCAACAATCCTGGCGGGTCGGCCCCAACTTCCCGGTGGGCACATTATATACGTCTATATCGTAATATAACCTAACCTAACCCATCTAGACCCTCGCTGGTAATATTTCACAAAATCCCGGTCGTGTCGTCCCGTACGTCTCGGTGCGGACATTATATACGTCTATAACGTTATATATACGAACCTAACATCTCAGATGTAGTATTTCACAACATTCCTGGCGGGTCGGCCCCACTTCTCGGTGGCAACATTATATACGTCTATAACGTAATATAACCTAACCTAACCGATCTGGCCCCTCGCTGGTAATGTTTTACAGAATCCCGGTCGTGTCGTCGCGTACGTCTCGGTGCGAACATTATATATGTCTATAACGTTATATATCCTAACCTAAGGCAACTTAACATCTCGGATGTAGTATTTCACAACATTCCTGGCTGGTCGGCCCCAACTTCTCGGTGGGCACATTATATACGTCTATATCGTAATATAACCTAACCTAACCCATCTAGACCCTCGCTGGTAATGTTTTACAAAATCCCGGTCGTGTCGTACCGTACGTCTCGGTGCGGACATTATATACGTCTATAACGTTATATAACCTAACCTAAGGCTACCTAACATCTCGAATGTAGTATTTCACAACATTCCTGGCGGGTCGGCCCCACTTCTCGGTGGGAACATTATATACGTCTATAACGTAATATAACCTAACCTAACCCATCTAGCCCCTCGCTGGTAATGGTTTACAGAATCTCGGTCGTGTCGTCCCGTACGTCTCGGTGCGGACATTATATACGTCTATAACGTTATCTATCCTAACCTAAGGCAACTTAACATCTCGGATGTAGTATTATCCAACATTTCTTGCGGGACGGCCCCAACTTTTCGGGGGGCACATTATATACGTCTATATCGTAATATAACCTAACCTATCCCATCTAGACCCTCGCTGGTAATATTTCACAAAATCCCGGTCGTGTCGTCCCGTACGTCTCGGTGCGGACATTATATACGTCTATAACGTTATTTATCCTAACCTAAGGCAACTTAACATCTCGGATGTAGTATTTTCCAACATTCCTGGCGGGTCGGCCCCAACTTCTCGGTGGGCACATTATATACGTCTATATCGTAATATAACCTAACCTAACCCATCTAGACCCTCGCTGGTAATGTTTTACAAAATCCCGGTCGTGTCGTACCGTACGTCTCGGTGCGGACATTATATACGTCTATAACGTTATATAACCTAACCTAAGGCTACCTAACATCTCGAATGTAGTATTTCACAACATTCCTGGCGGGTCGGCCCCACTTCTCGGTGGGAACATTATATACGTCTATAACGTAATATAACCTAACCTAACCCATCTAGCCCCTCGCTGGTAATGGTTTACAGAATCTCGGTCGTGTCGTCCCGTATGTCTCGGTGCGGACATTATATACGTCTATAACTTTATGTATCCTAACCTAAGGCAACTTAACATCTGGGATGTAGTATTTTCCAACATTCCTGGCGGGTCGGCCCCAACTTCTCGGTGGGCACATTATATACGTCTATATCGTAATATAACCAAACCTAACCCATCTAGACCCTCGCTGGTAATGTTTTACAAAATCGCGGTCATGTCGGCCCGTACTTCTCGGTGGGGACATTATATACGTCTATAACGTTATATATACTAACCTAAGGGAACCTAACATCTCGGATGTAGTATTTCACAGCATTCCTGCCGGGTCGGCTCCACTTCTCGGTGGGAACATTATATACGTCTATAACGTAATATAACCTAACCTAACCCATCTAGCCCCTCGCTGGTAATGTTTTACAGAATTCCGGTCGTGTCGTCCCGTACGTCTCGGTGCGGACATTATATACGTCTATAACGTTATCTATCCTAACCTAAGGCAACTTAACATCTCGGATGTAGTATTATCCAACATTTCTTGCGGGACGGCCCCAACTTTTCGGGGGGCACATTATATACGTCTATATCGTAATATAACCTAACCTATCCCATCTAGGCCCTCGCTGGTAATATTTCACAAAATCCCGGTCGTGTCGTCCCGTACGTCTCGGTGCGGACATTATATACCTCTATAACGTTATATATCCTAACCTAAGGCAACTTAACATCTCGGATGTAGTATTTTCCAACATTCCTGGCGGGTCGGCCCCAACTTCTCGGTGGGCACATTATTTACGTCTATATCGTAATATAACCTAACCTAACCCATCTAGACCCTCGCTGGTAATGTTTTACAAAATCCCGATCGTGTCGTACCGTACGTCTCGGTGCGGACATTATATACGTCTATAACGTTATATAACCTAACCTAAGGCTACCTAACATCTCGAATGTAGTATTTCACAACATTCCTGGCGGGTCGGCCCCACTTCTCGGTGGGCACATTATATACGTCTATATCGTAATATAACCTATCGTAACCCATCTAGCCCCTCGCTGGTAATGTTTTACAGAATCCCGGGCGTGTCGGCCCGTACTTCTCGGTGGGGACATTATATACGTCGATAACGTTATATACCCTAACCTAAGGGAACCTAACATCTTGGATGTAGTATTTTCCAACATTCCTGGCGGGTCGGCCCCTACTTCTCGGTGGGAACATTATATACGTCTATGTCGTAATATAACCTAACCTAACCCATTTAGACCCTCGCTGGTAATATTTCACAAAATCCCGGTCGTGTCGTCCCGTATGTCTCGGTGCGGACATTATATACGTCTATAACGTTATATACCCTAACCTAAGGCAACTTAACATCTCGGATGTAGTATTTTCCAACATTCCTGGCGGGTCCGCCCCACTTTTCGGTGGGACCATTATATACGTCTATAACGTAATATAACCTAACCTAACCCATCTAGCCCCTAGCCGGGAATGTTTTACAAAATCCCGGTCGTGTCGGCCCGTATGTCTCGGTGCGGACATTATATACGTCTATAACGTTATATACCCTAACCTAAGGCAACTGAGAATCTCGGATGTAGTATTTTCCAACATTCCTGGCGGGTCGGCCCCAACTTCCCGGTGGGCACATTATATACGGCTATATCGTAATATAACCTAACCTAACCCATCTAGACCCTCGCTGGTAATGTTTTACAAAATCCCGGTCGTGTCGGCCCGTACTTCTCGTTGGGGACATTATATACGTCTATAACTTTATATATCCTAATCTAAGGGAACCTAAATCGCGGATGTAGTATTTCACAACATTCCTGGCTGGTCGGCGCCAATTCTCGGTGGGAACATTATATACGTCTATATCGTAATATAACCTAACCTAACCCATGTAGACCCTCGCTGGTAATGTTTTACAAAATCCCGGTCGTGTCGGCCCGTACTTCTCGGTGGGGACATTATATACCTCTATAACGTTATATATCCTAACTTAAGGCAACTTAACATCTCGGATGTAGTATTTTCCAACATTCCTGGCGGGTCGGCCCCAACTTCTCGGTGGGCACATTATATACGTCTATATCGTAATATAACCTAACCTAACCCATCTAGACCCTCGCTGGTAATGTTTTACAAAATCCCGGTCCTGTCGTACCGTACGTCTCGGTGCGGACATTATATATGTCTATAACGTTATATAACCTAACCTAAGGCTACCTAACATCTTGAATGTAGTATTTCACAACATTCCTGGCGGGTCGGCCCCACTTCTCGGTGGGAACATTATATACGTCTATAACGTAATATAACCTAACCTAAGCGATCTAGCCCCTCGCTGGTAATGTTTTACAGAATCCCGGTCGTGTCGTCGCGTACGCCTCGGTGCGGACATTATATACGTCTATAACGTTATATATCCTAACCTAAGGCAACTTAACATCTCGGATGTAGTATTTCACAACATTCCTGGCGGGTCGGCTCCACTTCTCGGTGGGAACATTATTTACGTCTATAACGCAATATAACCTAACCTAACCCATCTAGACCCTCGCTGGTAATGTTTTACAAAATCCCGGGCGTGTCGGCCCGTACTTCTCGGTGGGGACATTATATACGTCGATTACGTTATATACCCTAACCTAAGGGAACCTAACATCTTGGATGTAGTATTTTCCAACATTCCTGGCGGGTCGGCCCCTACTTCTCGGTGGGCACATTATATACGTCTATATCGTAATATAACCTATCGTAACCCATCTAGACCCTCGCTGGTAATGTTTTACAGAATCTCGGTCGTGTCGTCCCGTATGTCTCGGTGCGGACATTATATACGTCTATAACTTTATGTGTCCTAACCTAAGGGAACCTAACATCGCGGATGTAGTATTTCACAACATTCCTGGCTGGTCGGCGCGAATTCTCGGTGGGAACATTATATACGTCTATGTCGTAATATAACCTAACCTAAACCATTTAGAACCTCGCTGGTAATATTTCACAAAATCCCGGTCGTGTCGTCCCGCATGTCTCGGTGCGGACATTATATACGTCTATAACGTTATATACCCTAACCTAAGGCAACTTAACATCTCGGATGTAGTATTTTCCAACATTCCTGGCGGGTCCGCCCCACTTTTCGGTGGGACCATTATATACGTCTATAACGTAATATAACGTAACCTAACCCATCTATCCCCTAGCCGGGAATGTTTTACAAAATCCCGGTCGTGTCGGCCCGTGCTTCAAGGTGGGCACATTATATACATCTAAATCGTAATATAACCTAACCTAACCCATCTAGACCCTCGCTGGTAATGTTTTACAGAATCCCGCTCGTGTCGGCCCGTACTTCTCGGTGGGGACATTATATACGTCTATAACGTTATATATACTAACCTAAGGGAACCAAACATCTCGGATGTAGTATTTGACAGCATTCCTGCCGGGTCGGCTCCACTTCTCGGTGGGAACATTATATACGTCTATAACGTAATATAACCTAACCTAACCCATCTAGCCCCTCGCTGGTAATGTTTTACAGAATTCCGGTCGTGTCGTCCCGTACGTCTCGGTGCGGACATTATATACGTCTATAACGTTATCTATCCTAACCTAAGACAACTTAACATCTCGGATGTAGTATTATCCAACATTTCTTGCGGGACGGCCCCAACTTTTCGGTGGGCACATTATATACGTCTATATCGTAATATAACCTAACCTAACCCATCTAGACCCTCGCTGGTAATGTTTTACAAAATCCCGGTCGTGTCGTACCATACGTCTCGGTGCGGACATTATATACGTCTATAACGTTATATAACCTAACCTAAGGCTACCTAACATCTCGAATGTAGTATTTCACAACATTCCTGGCGGGTCGGCCCCACTTCTCGGTGGGAACATTATATACGTCTATAACGTAATATAACCTAACCTAACCCATCTAGCCCCTCGCTGGTAATGTTTTACAGAATCTCGGTCGTGTCGTCCCGTATGTCTCGGTGCGGACATTATATACGTCTATAACTTTATGTGTCCTAACCTAAGGGAACCTAACATGGCGGATGTAGTATTTCACAACATTCCTGGCTGGTCGGCGCGAATTCTCGGTGGGAACATTATATACGTCTATGTCGTAATATAACCTAACCTAACCCATTTAGACCCTCGCTGGTAATATTTCACAAAATCCCGGTCGTGTCGTCCCGTATGTCTCGGTGCGGACATTATATACGTCTATAACGTTATATACCCTAACCTAAGGCAACTTAACATCTCGGATGTAGTATTTTCCAACATTCCTGGCGGGTCCGCCCCACTTTTCGGTGGGACCATTATATACGTCTATAACGTAATATAACCTAACCTAACCCATCTAGCCCCTAGCCGGGAATGTTTTACAAAATCCCGGTCGTGTCGGTCCGTGCTTCAAGGTGGGCACATTATATACATCTATATCGTAATATAACCAAACCTAACCCATCTAGACCCTCGCTGGTAATGTTTTACAGAATCCCGCTCGTGTCGGCCCGTACTTCTCGGTGGGGACATTATATACGTCTATAACGTTATATATACTAACCTAAGGGAACCTAACATCTCAGATGTAGTATTTCACAACATTCCTGGCGGTTCGGCCCCACTTCTCGGTGGCAACACTATATACGTCTATAACGTAATATAACCTAACCTAACCGATCTAGCCCCTCGCTGGTAATGTTTTACAAAATCCCGGGCGTGTCGGCCCGTGCTTCTCGCAGGGCACATTATATACATCTATATCGTAATATAACCTAACATAACCCATCTAGACCCTCGCTGGTAATGTTTTACAAAATCCCGGTCGTGTCGGCCCGTACTTCTCGGTGGGGACATTATATACGTCTATAACGTTATATATCCTAACCTAAGGCGACTTAACATCTCGGATGTAGTATTTTCCAACATTCCTGGCGGGTCGGCCCCATCTTCTCGGTGGGAACATTATATACGTCTATAACGTAACATAACCTAACCTAACCCATCTAGCCCCTAGCTGGGAATGTTTTACAAAATCCCGGTCGTGTCAGCCCGTACTTTTCCGTGGGGACATTATATACGTCTATAACGTTATATATCCTAATCTAAGGGAACTTAACATCGCGGATGTAGTATTTCACAACATTCCTGGCGAGTCCGCCCCACTACTCGGTGGGAACATTATATACGTCTATAACGTAATATAACCTAACCTAACCCATCTAGACCCTCGCTGGTAATGTTTTACAGAATCTCGGTCGTGTCGTCCCGTATGTCTCGGTGCGGACATTATATACGTCTATAACTTTATGTATCCTAACCTAAGGCAACTTAACATCTGGGATGTAGTATTTTCCAACATTCCTGGCGGGTCGGCCCCAACTTCTCGGTGGGCACATTATATACGTCTATAACTTTATATATCCTAATCTAAGGGAACCTAAATCGCGGATGTAGTATTTCACAACATTCCTGGCTGGTCGGCGCCAATTCTCGGTGGGAACATTATATACGTCTATACCGTAATATAACCTAACCTAACCCATGTAGACCCTCGCTGGTAATGTTTTACAAAATCCCGGTCGTGTCGGCCCGTACTTCTCGGTGGGGACATTATATACCTCTATAACGTTATATATCCTAACTTAAGGCAACTTAACATCTCGGATGTAGTATTTTCCAACATTCCTGGCGGGTCGGCCCCAACTTCTCGGTGGGCACATTATATACGTCTATATCGTAATATAACCTAACCTAACCCATCTAGACCCTCGCTGGTAATGTTTTACAAAATCCCGGTCCTGTCGTACCGTACGTCTCGGTGCGGACATTATATACGTCTATAACGTTATATAACCTAACCTAAGGCTACCTAACATCTTGAATGTAGTATTTCACAACATTCCTGGCGGGTCGGCCCCACTTCTCGGTGGGAACATTATATACGTCTATAACGTAATATAACCTAACCTAAGCGATCTAGCCCCTCGCTGCTAATGTTTTACAGAATCCCGGTCGTGTCGTCGCGTACGCCTCGGTGCGGACATTATATACGTCTATAACGTTATATATCCTAACCTAAGGCAACTTAACATCTCGGATGTAGTATTTCACAACATTCCTGGCGGGTCGGCTCCACTTCTCGGTGGGAACATTATTTACGTCTATAACGCAATATAACCTAACCTAACCCATCTAGACCCTCGCTGGTAATGTTTTACAAAATCCCGGGCGTGTCGGCCCGTACTTCTCGGTGGGGACATTATATACGTCGATTACGTTATATACCCTAACCTAAGGGAACCTAACATCTTGGATGTAGTATTTTCCAACATTCCTGGCGGGTCGGCCCCTACTTCTCGGTGGGCACATTATATACGTCTATATCGTAATATAACCTATCGTAACCCATCTAGACCCTCGCTGGTAATGTTTTACAAAATCCCGGTCGTGTCGGCCCGTACTTCTCGGTGGGGAAATTATATACGTCTATAACGTTATATAACCTAACCTAAGGCTACCTAACATCTCGAATGTAGTATTTCGCAACATTCCTGGCGGGTCGGCCCCACTTCTCAGTGGGAACACTATATACGTCTATAACGTAATATAACCTAACCTAACCCATCTAGCCCCTCGCTGGTAATGTTTTACAGAATCTCGGTCGTGTCGTCCCGTATGTCTCGGTGCGGACATTATATACGTCTATAACGTTATATATCCTAACCTAAGGCAACTTAACATCTCGGATGTAGTATTTCACAACATTCCTGGCTGGTCGGCGCCGATTCTCGGTGGGAGCATTATATACGTCTATGTCGTAATATAACCTAACCTAACCCATCTAGACCCTCGCTGGTAATATTTCACAAAATCCCGGTCGTGTCGTCCCGTATGTCTCGGTGCGGACATTATATACGTCTATAACGTTATATATCCTAACCTGAGTGAACCTAACATCGCGGATGTAGTATTTCACAACATTCCTGGCTGGTCGGCGCCAATTCTCGGTGGGAACAGTATATACGTCTATATCGTAATATAACCTAACCTAACCCATGTAGACCCTCGCTGGTAATGTTTTACAAAATCCCGGTCGTGTCGGCCCGTACTTCTCGGTGGGGAAATTATATACGTCTATAACGTTATATAACCTAACCTAAGGGAACCTAACATCTCGGATATAGTATTTCACAACATTCCTGGCGGGTCGGCCCCAACTTCTCGGTGGGCACATTATATACGTCTATAACGTAATATAACCTATCCTAACCCATCTAGCCCCTCGCTGGTAATGTGTTACAGAATCTCGGTCGTGTCGTCCCGTATGTCTCGGTGCGGACATTATATACGTCTATAACTTTATGTATCCTAACCTAAGGCAACTTAACATCTGGGATGTAGTATTTTCCAACATTCCTGGCGGGTCGGCCCCAACTTCTCGGTGGGCACATTATATACGTCTATATCGTAATATAACCAAACCTAACCCATCTAGACCCTCGCTGGTAATGTTTTACAAAATCGCGGTCATGTCGGCCCGTACTTCTCGGTGGGGACATTATATACGTCTATAACGTTATATATACTAACCTAAGGGAACCTAACATCTCGGATGTAGTATTTGACAGCATTCCTGCCGGGTCGGCTCCACTTCTCGGTGGGAACATTATATACGTTTATAACGTAATATAACCTAACCTAACCCATCTAGCCCCTCGCTGGTAATGTTTTACAGAATTCCGGTCGTGTCGTCCCGTACGTCTCGGTGCGGACATTATATACGTCTATAACGTTATCTATCCTAACCTAAGGCAACTTAACATCTCGGATGTAGTATTATCCAACATTTCTTGCGGGACGGCCCCAACTTTTCGGTGGGCACATTATATACGTCTATATCGTAATATAACCTAACCTAACCCATCTAGACCCTCGCTGGTAATGTTTTACAAAATCCCGGTCGTGTCGTACCATACGTCTCGGTGCGGACATTATATACGTCTATAACGTTATATAACCTAACCTAAGGCTACCTAACATCTCGAATGTAATATTTCACAACATTCCTGGCGGGTCGGCCCCACTTCTCGGTGGGAACATTATATACGTCTATAACGTAATATAGCCTAACCTAACCCATCTAGCCCCTCGCTGGTAATGTTTTACAGAATCTCGGTCGTGTCGTCCCGTATGTCTCGGTGCGGACATTATATACGTCTATAACTTTATGTGTCCTAACCTAAGGGAACCTAACATCGCGGATGTAGTATTTCACAACATTCCTGGCTGGTCGGCGCGAATTCTCGGTGGGAACATTATATACGTCTATGTCGTAATATAACCTAACCTAACCCATTTAGACCCTCGCTGGTAATATTTCACAAAATCCCGGTCGTGTCGTCCCGTATGTCTCGGTGCGGACATTATATACGTCTATAACGTTATATACCCTAACCTAAGGCAACTTAACATCTCGGATGTAGTATTTTCCAACATTCCTGGCGGGTCCGCCCCACTTTTCGGTGGGACCATTATATACGTCTATAACGTAATATAACCTAACCTAACCCATCTAGCCCCTAGCCGGGAATGTTTTCCAAAATCCCGGTCGTGTCGGCCCGTGCTTCAAGGTGGGCACATTATATACATCTATATCGTAATATAACCAAACCTAACCCATCTAGACCCTCGCTGGTAATGTTTTACAGAATCCCGCTCGTGTCGGCCCGTACTTCTCGGTGGGGACATTATATACGTCTATAACGTTATATATACTAACCTAAGGGAACCTAACATCTCAGATGTAGTATTTCACAACATTCCTGGCGGTTCGGCCCCACTTCTCGGTGGCAACACTATATACGTCTATAACGTAATATAACCTAACCTAACCGATCTAGCCCCTCGCTGGTAATGTTTTACAAAATCCCGGTCGTGTCGGCCCGTGCTTCTCGCAGGGCACATTATATACATCTATATCGTAATATAACCTAACATAACCCATCTAGACCCTCGCTGGTAATGTTTTACAAAATCCCGGTCGTGTCGGCCCGTACTTCTCGGTGGGGACATTATATACGTCTATAACGTTATATATCCTAACCTAAGGCGACTTAACATCTCGGATGTAGTATTTTCCAACATTCCTGGCGGGTCGGCCCCATCTTCTCGGTGGGAACATTATATACGTCTATAACGTAACATAACCTAACCTAACCCATCTAGCCCCTAGCTGGGAATGTTTTACAAAATCACGATCGTGTCAGCCCGTACTTTTCCGTGGGGACATTATATACGTCTATAACGTTATATATCCTAATCTAAGGGAACCTAACATCGCGGATGTAGTATTTCACAACATTCCTGGCGGGTCCGCCCCACTTCTCGGTGGGAACATTATATACGTCTATAACGTAATATAACCTAACCTAACCCATCTAGACCCTCGCTGGTAATGTTTTACAGAATCTCGGTCGTGTCGTCCCGTATGTCTCGGTGCGGACATTATATACGTCTATAACGTTATATACCCTAACCTAAGGCAACTTAGAATCTCGGATGTACTATTTTCCAACATTCCTGGCGGGTCGGCCCCAACTTCCCGGTGGGCACATTATATACGGCTATATCGTAATATAACCTAACCTAACCCATCTAGACCCTCGCTGGTAATGTTTTACAAAATCCCGGTCGTGTCGGCCCGTACTTCTCGTTGGGGACATTATATACGTCTATAACTTTATATATCCTAATCTAAGGGAACCTAAATCGCGGATGTAGTATTTCACAACATTCCTGGCTGGTCGGCGCCAATTCTCGGTGGGAACATTATATACGTCTATATCGTAATATAACCTAACCTAACCCATGTAGACCCTCGCTGGTAATGTTTTACAAAATCCCGGTCGTGTCGGCCCGTACTTCTCGGTGGGGACATTATATACCTCTATAACGTTATATATCCTAACCTAAGGCAACTTAACATCTCGGATGTAGTATTTCACAACATTCCTGGCGGGTCGGCTCCACTTCTCGGTGGGAACATTATTTACGTCTATAACGCAATATAACCTAACCTAACCCATCTAGACCCTCGCCGGTAATGTTTTACAAAATCCCGGGCGTGTCGGCCCGTACTTCTCGGTGGGGACATTATATACGTCGATTACGTTATATACCCTGACCTAAGGGAACCTAACATCTTGGATGTAGTATTTTCCAACATTCCTGGCGGGTCGGCCCCTACTTCTCGGTGGGCACATTATATACGTCTATATCGTAATATAACCTATCGTAACCCATCTAGACCCTCGCTGGTAATGTTTTACAAAATCCCGGTCGTGTCGGCCCGTACTTCTCGGTGGGGAAATTATATACGTCTATAACGTTATATAACCTAACCTAAGGCTACCTAACATCTCGAATGTAGTATTTCGCAACATTCCTGGCGGGTCGGCTCCACTTCTCGGTGGGAACACTATATACGTCTATAACGTAATATAACCTAACCTAACCCATCTAGCCCCTCGCTGGTAATGTTTTACAGAATCTCGGTCGTGTCGTCCCGTATGTCTCGGTGCGGACATTATATACGTCTATAACTTTATGTGTCCTAACCTAAGGGAACCTAACATCGCGGATGTAGTATTTCACAACATTCCTGGCTGGTCGGCGCGAATTCTCGGTGGGAACATTATATACGTCTATGTCGTAATATAACCTAACCTAACCCATTTAGACCCTCGCTGGTAATATTTCACAAAATCCCGGTCGTGTCGGCCCGTGCTTCAAGGTGGGCACATTATATACATCTAAATCGTAATATAACCTAACCTAACCCATCTAGACCCTCGCTGGTAATGTTTTACAGAATCCCGCTCGTGTCGGCCCGTACTTCTCGGTGGGGACATTATATACGTCTATAACGTTATATATACTAACCTAAGGGAACCTGACATCTCAGATGTAGTATTTCACAACATTCCTGGCGGTTCGGCCCCACTTCTCGGTGGCAACATTATATACGTCTATAACGAAATATAACCTATCCTAACCGATCTAGCCCCTCGCTGGTAATGTTTTAGAAAATCCCGGTCGTGTCGTACCGTAGGTCTCGGTGCGGACATTATATACGTCTATAACGTTACATAACCTAACCTAAGGCTACCTAACATCTCGAATGTAGTATTTCACAACATTCCTGGCGGGTCGGCCCCACTTCTCGGTGGGAACATTATATACGTCTATAACGTAATATAACCTAACCTAACCGATCTAGCCCCTCGCTGGTAATGTTTTACGGAATCCCGGTCGTGTCGTCGCGTACGTCTCGGTGCGGACATTATATACGTCTATAACGTTATATATCCTAAACTAAGGCAACTTAACATCTCGGATGTAGTATTTCACAACATTCCTGGCTGGTCGGCGCCGATTCTCGGTGGGAACATTATATACGTCTATGTCGTAATATAACCTAACCTAACCCATCTAGACCCTCGCTGGTAATATTTCACAAAATCCCGGTCGTGTCGTCCCGTATGTCTCGGTGCGGACATTATATACGTCTATAACGTTATATAACCTAACCTAAGGCTACCTAACATCTCGAATGTAATATTTCACAACATTCCTGGCGGGTCGGCCCCACTTCTCGGTGGGAACATTATATGCGTCTATAACGTAATATAGCCTAACCTAACCCATCTAGCCCCTCGCTGGTAATGTTTTACAGAATCTCGGTCGTGTCGTCCCGTATGTCTCGGTGCGGACATTATATACGTCTATAACTTTATGTGTCCTAACCTAAGGGAACCTAACATCGCGGATGTAGTATTTCACAACATTCCTGGCTGGTCGGCGCGAATTCTCGGTGGGAACATTATATACGTCTATGTCGTAATATAACCTAACCTAACCCATTTAGACCCTCGCTGGTAATATTTCACAAAATCCCGGTCGTGTCGTCCCGTATGTCTCGGTGCGGACATTATATACGTCTATAACGTTATATACCCTAACCTAAGGCAACTTAACATCTCGGATGTAGTATTTTCCAACATTCCTGGCGGGTCCGCCCCACTTTTCGGTGGGACCATTATATACGTCTATAACGTAATATAACCTAACCTAACCCATCTAGCCCCTAGCCGGGAATGTTTTCCAAAATCCCGGTCGTGTCGGCCCGTGCTTCAAGGTGGGCACATTATATACATCTATATCGTAATATAACCAAACCTAACCCATCTAGACCCTCGCTGGTAATGTTTTACAGAATCCCGCTCGTGTCGGCCCGTACTTCTCGGTGGGGACATTATATACGTCTATAACGTTATATATACTAACCTAAGGGAACCTAACATCTCAGATGTAGTATTTCACAACATTCCTGGCGGTTCGGCCCCACTTCTCGGTGGCAACACTATATACGTCTATAACGTAATATAACCTAACCTAACCGATCTAGCCCCTCGCCTCTAATGTTTTACAAAATCCCGGTCGTGTCGTACCGTAGGTCTCGGTGCGGACATTATATACGTCTATAACGTTACATAACCTAACCTAAGGCTACCTAACATCTCGAATGTAGTATTTCACAACATTCCTGGCGGGTCGGCCCCACTTCTCGGTGGGAACATTATATACGTCTATAACGTAATATAACCTAACCTAACCGATCTAGCCCCTCGCTGGTAATGTTTTACAAAATCCCGGTCGTGTCGGCCCGTGCTTCTCGCAGGGCACATTATATACATCTATATCGTAATATAACCTAACATAACCCATGTAGACCCTCGCTGGTAATGTTTTACAAAATCCCGGTCGTGTCGGCCCGTACTTCTCGGTGGGGACATTATATACGTCTATAACGTTATATATCCTAACCTAAGGCGACTTAACATCTCGGATGTAGTATTTTCCAACATTCCTGGCGGGTCGGCCCCATCTTCTCGGTGGGAACATTATATACGTCTATAACGTAACATAACCTAACCTAACCCATCTAGCCCCTAGCAGGGAATGTTTTACAAAATCCCGGTCGTGTCAGCCCGTACTTTTCCGTGGGGACATTATATACGTCTATAACGTTATATATCCTAATCTAAGGGAACCTAACATCGCGGATGTAGTATTTCACAACATTCCTGGCGGGTCCGCCCCACTTCTCGGTGGGAACATTATATACGTCTATAACGTAATATAACCTAACCTAACCCATCTAGACCCTCGCTGGTAATGTTTTACAGAATCTCGGTCGTGTCGTCCCGTATGTCTCGGTGCGGACATTATATAAGTCTATAACGTTATATACCCTAACCTAAGGCAACTTAGAATCTCGGATGTACTATTTTCCAACATTCCTGGCGGGTCGGCCCCAACTTCCCGGTGGGCACATTATATACGGCTATATCGTAATATAACCTAACCTAACCCATCTAGACCCTCGCTGGTAATGTTTTACAAAATCCCGGTCGTGTCGGCCCGTACTTCTCGGTGCGGACATTATATACGTCTATAACGTTATATCTCCTAACCTGAGTGAACCTAACATCGCGGATGTAGTATTTCACAACATTCCTGGCTGGTCGGCGCCAATTCTCGGTGGGAACAGTATATACGTCTATATCGTAATATAACCTAACCTAACCCATGTAGACCCTCGCTGGTAATGTTTTACAGAATCCCGGTCGTGTCGTCGCGTACGCCTCGGTGCGGACATTATATACGTCTATAACGTTATATATCCTAACCTAAGGCAACTTAACATCTCGGATGTAGTATTTCACAACATTCCTGGCGGGTCGGCTCCACTTCTCGGTGGGAACATTATTTACGTCTATAACGCAATATAACCTAACCTAACCCATCTAGACCCTCGCTGGTAATGTTTTACAAAATCCCGGGCGTGTCGGCCCGTACTTCTCGGTGGGGACATTATATACGTCGATTACGTTATATACCCTAACCTAAGGGAACCTAACATCTTGGATGTAGTATTTTCCAACATTCCTGGCGGCTCGGCCCCTACTTCTCGGTGGGCACATTATATACGTCTATATCGTAATATAACCTATCGTAACCCATCTAGACCCTCGCTGGTAATGTTTTACAAAATCCCGGTCGTGTCGGCCCGTACTTCTCGGTGGGGAAATTATATACGTCTATAACGTTATATAACCTAACCTAAGGCTACCTAACATCTCGAATGTAGTATTTCGCAACATTCCTGGCGGGTCGGCCCCACTTCTCGGTGGGAACATTATATACGTCTATAACGTAATATAACCTAACCTAACCCATCTAGCCCCTCGCTGGTAATGTTTTACAGAATCTCGGTCGTGTCGTGCCGTATGTCTCGGTGCGGACATTATATATGTCTATAACTTTATGTGTCCTAACCTAAGGGAACCTAACATCGCGGATGTAGTATTTCACAACATTCCTGGCTGGTCGGCGCGAATTCTCGGTGGGAACATTATATACGTCTATGTCGTAATATAACCTAACCTAAACCATTTAGACCCTCGCTGGTAATATTTCACAAAATCCCGGTCGTGTCGTCCCGCATGTCTCGGTGCGGACATTATATACGTCTATAACGTTATATACCCTAACCTAAGGCAACTTAACATCTCGGATGTAGTATTTTCCAACATTCCTGGCGGGTCCGCCCCACTTTTCGGTGGGACCATTATATACGTCTATAACGTAATATAACGTAACCTAACCCATCTAGCCCCTCGCCGGGAATGTTTTACAAAATCCCGGTCGTGTCGGCCCGTGCTTCAAGGTGGGCACATTATATACATCTAAATCGTAATATAACCTAACCTAACCCATCTAGACCCTCGCTGGTAATGTTTTACAGAATCCCGCTCGTGTCGGCCCGTACTTCTCGGTGGGGACATTATATACGTCTATAACGTTATATATACTAACCTAAGGGAACCTGACATCTCGGTTGTAGTATTTCACAACATTCCTGGCTGGTCGGCGCCGATTCTCGGTGGGAACATTATATACGTCTATGTCGTAATATAACCTAACCTAACCCATCTAGACCCTCGCTGGTAATATTTCACAAAATCCCGGTCGTGTCGTCCCGTATGTCTCGGTGCGGACATTATATACGTCTATAACGTTATATATCCTATCCTGAGTGAACCTAACATCGCGGATGTAGTATTTCACAACATTCCTGGCTGGTCGGCGCCAATTCTCGGTGGGAACATTATATACGTCTATATCGTAATATAACCTAACCTAACCCATCTAGACCCTCGCTGGTAATGTTTCACAAAATCCCGGTCGTGTCGGCCCGTACTTCTCGGTGGGGACATCATATCCGTCTATAACTTTATGTATCCTAACCTAAGGCAACTTAACATCAGGGATGTAGTATTTTCCAACATTCCTGGCGGGTCGGCCCCAACTTCTCGGTGGGCACATTATACACGTCTATATCGTAATATAACCAAACCTAACCCATCTAGACCCTCGCTGGTAATGTTTTACAAAATCGCGGTCATGTCGGCCCGTACTTCTCGGTGGGGACATTATATACGTCTATAACGTTATATATACTAACCTAAGGGAACCTAACATCTCGGATGTAGTATTTCACAGCATTCCTGCCGGGTCGGCTCCACTTCTCGGTGGGAACATTATATACGTCTATAACGTAATATAACCTAACCTAACCCATCTAGCCCCTCGCTGGTAATGTTTTACAGAATTCCGGTCGTGTCGTCCCGTACGTCTCGGTGCGGACATTATATACGTCTATAACGTTATCTATCCTAACCTAAGGCAACTTAACATCTCGGATGTAGTATTTTCCAACATTCCTGGCGGGTCGGCCCCTACATCTCGGTGGGCACATTATATACGTCTATATCGTAATATAACCTATCGTAACCCATCTAGACCCTCGCTGGTAATGTTTTACAAAATCCCGGGCGTGTCGGCCCGTACTTCTCGGTGGGGAAATTATATACGTCTATAACGTTATATAACCTAACCTAAGGCTACCTAACATCTCGAATGTAGTATTTCACAACATTCCTGGCGGGTCGGCCCCACTTCTCGGTGGGAACATTATATACGTCTATAACGTAATATAACCTAACCTAACCCATCTAGCCCCTCGCTGGTAATGTTTTACAGAATCTCGGTCGTGTCGTCCCGTACTTCTCGGTGGGGACATTATATACGTCTATAACGTTATATATACTAACCTAAGGGAACCTGACATCTCAGATGTAGTATTTCACAACATTCCTGGCGGTTCGGCCCCACTTCTCGGTGGCAACATTATATACGTCTATAACGTAATATAACCTATCCTAACCGATCTAGCCCCTCGCTGGTAATGTTTTACAAAATCCCGGTCGTGTCGTACCGTAGGTCTCGGTGCGGACATTATATACGTCTATAACGTTACATAACCTAACCTAAGGCTACCTAACATCTCGAATGTAGTATTTCACAACATTCCTGGCGGGTCGGACCCACTTCTCGGTGGGAACATTATATACGTCTATAACGTAATATAACCTAACCTAACCGATCTAGCCCCTCGCTGGTAATGTTTTACAGAATCCCGGTCGTGTCGTACCGTAGGTCTCGGTGCGGACATTATATACGTCTATAACGTTACATAACCTAACCTAAGGCTACCTAACATCTCGAATGTAGTATTTCACAACATTCCTGGCGGGTCGGCCCCACTTCTCGGTGGGAACATTATATACGTCTATAACGTAATATAACCTAACCTAACCCATCTAGCCCCTCGCTGGTAATGTGTTACAGAATCTCGGTCGTGTCGTCCCGTGTGTCTCGGTGCGGACATTATATACGTCTATAACTTTATGTATCCTAACCTAAGGCAACTTAACATCTGGGATGTAGTATTTTCCAACATTCCTGGCGGGTCGGCCCCAACTTCTCGGTGGGCACATTATATACGTCTATATCGTAATATAACCAAACCTAACCCATCTAGACCCTCGCTGGTAATGTTTTACAAAATCGCGGTCATGTCGGGCCGTACTTCTCGGTGGGGACATTATATACGTCTATAACGTTATATATACTAACCTAAGGGAACCTAACATCTCGGATGTAGTATTTCACAGCATTCCTGCCGGGTCGGCTCCACTTCTCGGTGGGAACATTATATACGTCTATAACGTAATATAACCTAACCTAACCCATCTAGCCCCTCGCTGGTAATGTTTTACAGAATTCCGGTCGTGTCGTCCCGTACGTCTCGGTGCGGACATTTTATACGTCTATAACGTTATCTATCCTAACCTAAGGCAACTTAACATCTCGGATGTAGTATTATCCAACATTTCTTGCGGGACGGCCCCAACTTTTCGGTGGGCACATTATATACGTCTATATCGTAATATAACCTAACCTAACCCATCTAGACCCTCGCTGGTAATATTTCACAAAATCCCGGTCGTGTCGTCCCGTACGTCTCGGTGCGGACATTATATACCTCTATAACGTTATATATCCTAACCTAAGGCAACTTAACATCTCGGATGTAGTATTTTCCAACATTCCTGGCGGGTCGGCCCCTACTTCTCGGTGGGCACATTATATACGTCTATATCGTAATATAACCTATCGTAACCCATCTAGACCCTCGCTGGTAATGTTTTACAAAATCCCGGGCGTGTCGGCCCGTACTTCTCGGTGGGGAAATTATATACGTCTATAACGTTATATAACCTAACCTAAGGCTACCTAACATCTCGAATGTAGTATTTCACAACATTCCTGGCGGGTCGGCCCCACTTCTCGGTGGGAACATTATATACGTCTATAACGTAATATAACCTAACCTAACCCATCTAGCCCCTCGCTGGTAATGTTTTACAGAATCTCGGTCGTGTCGTCCCGTATGTCTCGGTGCGGACATTATATACGTCTATAACGTTATATACCCTAACCTAAGGCAACTTAACATCTCGGATGTAGTATTTTCCAACATTCCTGGCGGGTCCGCCCCACTTTTCGGTGGGACCATTATATACGTCTATAACGTAATATAACGTAACCTAACCCATCTAGCCCCTAGCCGGGAATGTTTTACAAAATCCCGGTCGTGTCGGCCCGTGCTTCAAGGTGGGCACATTATATACATCTATATCGTAATATAACCTAACCTAACCCATCTAGCCCCTCGCTGGTAATGTTTTACAGAATCTCGGTCGTGTCGTCCCGTATGTCTCGGTGCGGACATTATATACGTCTATAACTTTATGTGTCCTAACCTAAGGGAACCTAACATCGCGGATGTAGTATTTCACAACATTCCTGGCTGGTCGGCGCCGATTCTCGGTGGGAACATTATATACGTCTATGCCGTAATATAACCTAACCTAACCCATCTAGACCCTCGCTGGTAATATTTCACAAAATCCCGGTCGTGTCGTCCCGTATGTCTCGGTGCGGACATTATATACGTCTATAACGTTATATATCCTAACCTGAGTGAACCTAACATCGCGGATGTAGTATTTCACAACATTCCTGGCTGGTCGGCGCCAATTCTCGGTGGGAACAGTATATACGTCTATATCGTAATATAACCTAACCTAACCCATGTAGACCCTCGCTGGTAATGTTTTACAGAATCCCGGTCGTGTCGTCGCGTACGCCTCGGTGCGGACATTATATACGTCTATAACGTTATATATCCTAACCTAAGGCAACTTAACATCTCGGATGTAGTATTTCACAACATTCCTGGCGGGTCGGCTCCACTTCTCGGTGGGAACATTATTTACGTCTATAACGCAATATAACCTAACCTAACCCATCTAGACCCTCGCTGGTAATGTTTTACAAAATCCCGGGCGTGTCGGCCCGTACTTCTCGGTGGGGACATTATATACGTCGATTACGTTATATACCCTAACCTAAGGGAACCTAACATCTTGGATGTAGTATTTTCCAACATTCCTGGCGGCTCGGCCCCTACTTCTCGGTGGGCACATTATATACGTCTATATCGTAATATAACCTATCGTAACCCATCTAGACCCTCGCTGGTAATGTTTTACAAAATCCCGGTCGTGTCGGCCCGTACTTCTCGGTGGGGAAATTATATACGTCTATAACGTTATATAACCTAACCTAAGGCTACCTAACATCTCGAATGTAGTATTTCGCAACATTCCTGGCGGGTCGGCCCCACTTCTCGGTGGGAACATTATATACGTCTATAACGTAATATAACCTAACCTAACCCATCTAGCCCCTCGCTGGTAATGTTTTACAGAATCTCGGTCGTGTCGTGCCGTATGTCTCGGTGCGGACATTATATATGTCTATAACTTTATGTGTCCTAACCTAAGGGAACCTAACATCGCGGATGTAGTATTTCACAACATTCCTGGCTGGTCGGCGCGAATTCTCGGTGGGAACATTATATACGTCTATGTCGTAATATAACCTAACCTAAACCATTTAGACCCTCGCTGGTAATATTTCACAAAATCCCGGTCGTGTCGTCCCGCATGTCTCGGTGCGGACATTATATACGTCTATAACGTTATATACCCTAACCTAAGGCAACTTGACATCTCGGATGTAGTATTTTCCAACATTCCTGGCGGGTCCGCCCCACTTTTCGGTGGGACCATTATATACGTCTATAACGTAATATAACGTAACCTAACCCATCTAGCCCCTAGCCGGGAATGTTTTACAAAATCCCGGTCGTGTCGGCCCGTGCTTCAAGGTGGGCACATTATATACATCTAAATCGTAATATAACCTAACCTAACCCATCTAGACCCTCGCTGGTAATGTTTTACAGAATCCCGCTCGTGTCGGCCCGTACTTCTCGGTGGGGACATTATATACGTCTATAACGTTATATATACTAACCTAAGGGAACCTGACATCTCGGATGTAGTATTTCACAACATTCCTGGCTGGTCGGCGCCGATTCTCGGTGGGAACATTATATACGTCTATGTCGTAATATAACCTAACCTAACCCATCTAGACCCTCGCTGGTAATATTTCACAAAATCCCGGTCGTGTCTTCCGTATGTCTCGGTGCGGACATTATATACGTCTATAACGTTATATATCCTATCCTGAGTGAACCTAACATCGCGGATGTAGTATTTCACAACATTCCTGGCTGGTCGGCGCCAATTCTCGGTGGGAACATTATATACGTCTATATCGTAATATAACCTAACCTAACCCATCTAGACCCTCGCTGGTAATGTTTCACAAAATCCCGGTCGTGTCGGCCCGTACTTCTCGGTGGGGACATCATATCCGTCTATAACTTTATGTATCCTAACCTAAGGCAACTTAACATCAGGGATGTAGTATTTTCCAACATTCCTGGCGGGTCGGCCCCAACTTCTCGGTGGGCACATTATACACGTCTATATCGTAATATAACCAAACCTAACCCATCTAGACCCTCGCTGGTAATGTTTTACAAAATCCCGGGCGTGTCGGCCCGTACTTCTCGGTGGGGAAATTATATACGTCTATAACGTTATATAACCTAACCTAAGGCTACCTAACATCTCGAATGTAGTATTTCACAACATTCCTGGCGGGTCGGCCCCACTTCTCGGTGGGAACATTATATACGTCTATAACGTAATATAACCTAACCTAACCCATCTAGCCCCTCGCTGGTAATGTTTTACAGAATCTCGGTCGTGTCGTCCCGTATGTCTCGGTGCGGACATTATATACGTCTATAACGTTATATACCCTAACCTAAGGCAACTTAACATCTCGGATGTAGTATTTTCCAACATTCCTGGCGGGTCCGCCCCACTTTTCGGTGGGACCATTATATACGTCTATAACGTAATATAACGTAACCTAACCCATCTAGCCCCTAGCCGGGAATGTTTTACAAAATCCCGGTCGTGTCGGCCCGTGCTTCAAGGTGGGCACATTATATACATCTATATCGTAATATAACCTAACCTAACCCATCTAGCCCCTCGCTGGTAATGTTTTACAGAATCTCGGTCGTGTCGTCCCGTATGTCTCGGTGCGGACATTATATACGTCTATAACTTTATGTGTCCTAACCTAAGGGAACCTAACATCGCGGATGTAGTATTTCACAACATTCCTGGCTGGTCGGCGCCGATTCTCGGTGGGAACATTATATACGTCTATGCCGTAATATAACCTAACCTAACCCATCTAGACCCTCGCTGGTAATATTTCACAAAATCCCGGTCGTGTCGTCCCGTATGTCTCGGTGCGGACATTATATACGTCTATAACGTTATATATCCTAACCTGAGTGAACCTAACATCGCGGATGTAGTATTTCACAACATTCCTGGCTGGTCGGCGCCAATTCTCGGTGGGAACAGTATATACGTCTATATCGTAATATAACCTAACCTAACCCATGTAGACCCTCGCTGGTAATGTTTTACAGAATCCCGGTCGTGTCGTCGCGTACGCCTCGGTGCGGACATTATATACGTCTATAACGTTATATATCCTAACCTAAGGCAACTTAACATCTCGGATGTAGTATTTCACAACATTCCTGGCGGGTCGGCTCCACTTCTCGGTGGGAACATTATTTACGTCTATAACGCAATATAACCTAACCTAACCCATCTAGACCCTCGCTGGTAATGTTTTACAAAATCCCGGGCGTGTCGGCCCGTACTTCTCGGTGGGGACATTATATACGTCGATTACGTTATATACCCTAACCTAAGGGAACCTAACATCTTGGATGTAGTATTTTCCAACATTCCTGGCGGCTCGGCCCCTACTTCTCGGTGGGCACATTATATACGTCTATATCGTAATATAACCTATCGTAACCCATCTAGACCCTCGCTGGTAATGTTTTACAAAATCCCGGTCGTGTCGGCCCGTACTTCTCGGTGGGGAAATTATATACGTCTATAACGTTATATAACCTAACCTAAGGCTACCTAACATCTCGAATGTAGTATTTCGCAACATTCCTGGCGGGTCGGCCCCACTTCTCGGTGGGAACATTATATACGTCTATAACGTAATATAACCTAACCTAACCCATCTAGCCCCTCGCTGGTAATGTTTTACAGAATCTCGGTCGTGTCGTGCCGTATGTCTCGGTGCGGACATTATATATGTCTATAACTTTATGTGTCCTAACCTAAGGGAACCTAACATCGCGGATGTAGTATTTCACAACATTCCTGGCTGGTCGGCGCGAATTCTCGGTGGGAACATTATATACGTCTATGTCGTAATATAACCTAACCTAAACCATTTAGACCCTCGCTGGTAATATTTCACAAAATCCCGGTCGTGTCGTCCCGCATGTCTCGGTGCGGACATTATATACGTCTATAACGTTATATACCCTAACCTAAGGCAACTTGACATCTCGGATGTAGTATTTTCCAACATTCCTGGCGGGTCCGCCCCACTTTTCGGTGGGACCATTATATACGTCTATAACGTAATATAACGTAACCTAACCCATCTAGCCCCTAGCCGGGAATGTTTTACAAAATCCCGGTCGTGTCGGCCCGTGCTTCAAGGTGGGCACATTATATACATCTAAATCGTAATATAACCTAACCTAACCCATCTAGACCCTCGCTGGTAATGTTTTACAGAATCCCGCTCGTGTCGGCCCGTACTTCTCGGTGGGGACATTATATACGTCTATAACGTTATATATACTAACCTAAGGGAACCTGACATCTCGGATGTAGTATTTCACAACATTCCTGGCTGGTCGGCGCCGATTCTCGGTGGGAACATTATATACGTCTATGTCGTAATATAACCTAACCTAACCCATCTAGACCCTCGCTGGTAATATTTCACAAAATCCCGGTCGTGTCGTCCGTATGTCTCGGTGCGGACATTATATACGTCTATAACGTTATATATCCTATCCTGAGTGAACCTAACATCGCGGATGTAGTATTTCACAACATTCCTGGCTGGTCGGCGCCAATTCTCGGTGGGAACATTATATACGTCTATATCGTAATATAACCTAACCTAACCCATCTAGACCCTCGCTGGTAATGTTTCACAAAATCCCGGTCGTGTCGGCCCGTACTTCTCGGTGGGGACATCATATCCGTCTATAACTTTATGTATCCTAACCTAAGGCAACTTAACATCAGGGATGTAGTATTTTCCAACATTCCTGGCGGGTCGGCCCCAACTTCTCGGTGGGCACATTATACACGTCTATATCGTAATATAACCAAACCTAACCCATCTAGACCCTCGCTGGTAATGTTTTACAAAATCGCGGTCATGTCGGCCCGTACTTCTCGGTGGGGACATTATATACGTCTATAACGTTATATATACTAACCTAAGGGAACCTAACATCTCGGATGTAGTATTTCACAGCATTCCTGCCGGGTCGGCTCCACTTCTCGGTGGGAACATTATATACGTCTATAACGTAATATAACCTAACCTAACCCATCTAGCCCCTCGCTGGTAATGTTTTACAGAATTCCGGTCGTGTCGTCCCGTACGTCTCGGTGCGGACATTATATACGTCTATAACGTTATCTATCCTAACCTAAGGCAACTTAACATCTCGGATGTAGTATTTTCCAACATTCCTGGCGGGTCGGCCCCTACATCTCGGTGGGCACATTATATACGTCTATATCGTAATATAACCTATCGTAACCCATCTAGACCCTCGCTGGTAATGTTTTACAAAATCCCGGTCGTGTCGGCCCGTACTTCTCGGTGGGGAAATTATATACGTCTATAACGTTATATAACCTAACCTAAGGCTACCTAACATCTCGAATGTAGTATTTCACAACATTCCTGGCGGGTCGGCCCCACTTCTCGGTGGGAACATTATATACGTCTATAACGTAATATAACCTAACCTAACCCATCTAGCCCCTCGCTGGTAATGTTTTACAGAATCTCGGTCGTGTCGTCCCGTATGTCTCGGTGCGGACATTATATACGTCTATAACTTTATGTGTCCTAACCTAAGGGAACCTAACATCGCGGATGTAGTATTTCACAACATTCCTGGCTGGTCGGCGCGAATTCTCGGTGGGAACATTATATACGTCTATGTCGTAATATAACCTAACCTAACCCATTTAGACCCTCGCTGGTAATATTTCACAAAATCCCGGTCGTGTCGTCCCGTATGTCTCGGTGCGGACATTATATACGTCTATAACGTTATATACCCTAACCTAAGGCAACTTAACATCTCGGATGTAGTATTTTCCAACATTCCTGGCGGGTCCGCCCCACTTTTCGGTGGGACCATTATATACGTCTATAACGTAATATAACGTAACCTAACCCATCTAGCCCCTAGCCGGGAATGTTTTACAAAATCCCGGTCGTGTCGGCCCGTGCTTCAAGGTGGGCACATTATATACATCTATATCGTAATATAACCTAACCTAACCCATCTAGACCCTCGCTGGTAATGTTTTACAGAATCCCGCTCGTGTCGGCCCGTACTTCTCGGTGGGGACATTATATACGTCTATAACGTTATATATACTAACCTAAGGGAACCTGACATCTCAGATGTAGTATTTCACAACATTCCTGGCGGTTCGGCCCCACTTCTCGGTGGCAACATTATATACGTCTATAACGTAATATAACCTATCCTAACCGATCTAACCCCTCGCTGGTAATGTTTTACAAAATCCCGGTCGTGTCGTACCGTAGGTCTCGGTGCGGACATTATATACGTCTATAACGTTACATAACCTAACCTAAGGCTACCTAACATCTCGAATGTAGTATTTCACAACATTCCTGGCGGGTCGGACCCACTTCTCGGTGGGAACATTATATACGTCTATAACGTAATATAACCTAACCTAACCGATCTAGCCCCTCGCTGGTAATGTTTTACAGAATCCCGGTCGTGTCGTCGCGTACGTCTCGGTGCGGACATTATATACGTCTATAACGTTATATATCCTAACCTAAGGCAACTTAACATCTCGGATGTAGTATTTCGCAACATTCCTGGCTGGTCGGCGCCGATTCTCGGTGGGAACATTATATACGTCTATGTCGTAATATAACCTAACCTAACCCATCTAGACCCTCGCTGGTAATATTTCACAAAATCCCGGTCGTGTCGTCCCGTATGTCTCGGTGCGGACATTATATACGTCTATAACGTTATATATCCTAACCTGAGTGAACCTAACGTCGCGGATGTAGTATTTCACAACATTCCTGGCTGGTCGGCGCGCAATTCTCGGTGGGAACATTATATACGTCTATATCGTAATATAACCTAACCTAACACATCTAGACCCTCGCTGGTAATGTTTCACAAAATCCCGGTCGTGTCGGCCCGTACTTCTCGGTGGGGACATTATATACGTCTATAACGTTATATATACTAACCTAAGGGAACCTAACATCTCAGATGTAGTATTTCACAACATTCCTGGCGGTTCGGCCCCACTTCTCGGTGGCAACATTATATACGTCTATAACGTAATATAACCTAACCTAACCGATCTAGCCCCTCGCTGGTAATGTTTTACAAAATCCCGGTCGTGTCGTACCGTAGGTCTCGGTGCGGACATTATATACGTCTATAACGTTACATAACCTAACCTACGGCTACCTAACATCTCGAATGTAGTATTTCACAACATTCCTGGCGGGTCGGCCCCACTTCTCGGTGGGAACATTATATACGTCTATAACGTAATATAACCTAACCTAACCCATCTAGCCCCTCGCTGGTAATGTGTTACAGAATCTCGGTCGTGTCGTCCCGTGTGTCTCGGTGCGGACATTATATACGTCTATAACTTTATGTATCCTAACCTAAGGCAACTTAACATCTGGGATGTAGTATTTTCCAACATTCCTGGCGGGTCGGCCCCAACTTCTCGGTGGGCACATTATATACGTCTATATCGTAATATAACCAAACCTAACCCATCTAGACCCTCGCTGGTAATGTTTTACAAAATCGCGGTCATGTCGGCCCGTACTTCTCGGTGGGGACATTATATACGTCTATAACGTTATATATACTAACCTAAGGGAACCTAACATCTCGGATGTAGTATTTCACAGCATTCCTGCCGGGTCGGCTCCACTTCTCGGTGGGAACATTATATACGTCTATAACGTAATATAACCTAACCTAACCCATCTAGCCCCTCGCTGGTAATGTTTTACAGAATTCCGGTCGTGTCGTCCCGTACGTCTCGGTGCGGACATTTTATACGTCTATAACGTTATCTATTCTAACCTAAGGCAACTTAACATCTCGGATGTAGTATTATCCAATATTTCTTGCGGGACGGCCCCAACTTTTCGGTGGGCATATTATATACGTCTATATCGTAATATAACCTAACCTAACCCATCTAGACCCTCGCTGGTAATATTTCACAAAATCCCGGTCGTGTCGTCCCGTACGTCTCGGTGCGGACATTATATACCTCTATAACGTTATATATCCTAACCTAAGGCAACTTAACATCTCGGATGTACTATTTTCCAACATTCCTGGCGGGTCGGCCCCTACTTCTCGGTGGGCACATTATATACGTCTATATCGTAATATAACCTATCGTAACCCATCTAGACCCTCGCTGGTAATGTTTTACAAAATCCCGGGCGTGTCGGCCCGTACTTCTCGGTGGGGAAATTATATACGTCTATAACGTTATATAACCTAACCTAAGGCTACCTAACATCTCGAATGTAGTATTTCACAACATTCCTGGCGGGTCGGCCCCACTTCTCGGTGGGAACATTATATACGTCTATAACGTAATATAACCTAACCTAACCCATCTAGCCCCTCGCTGGTAATGTTTTACAGAATCTCGGTCGTGTCGTCCCGTATGTCTCGGTGCGGACATTATATACGTCTATAACTTTATGTGTCCTAACCTAAGGGAACCTAACATCGCGGATGTAGTATTTCACAACATTCCTGGCTGGTCGGCGCGAATTCTCGGTGGGAACATTATATACGTCTATGTCGTAATATAACCTAACCTAACCCATTTAGACCCTCGCTGGTAATATTTCACAAAATCCCGGTCGTGTCGTCCCGTATGTCTCGGTGCGGACATTATATACGTCTATAACGTTATATACCCTAACCTAAGGCAACTTAACATCTCGGATGTAGTATTTTCCAACATTCCTGGCGGGTCCGCCCCACTTTTCGGTGGGACCATTATATACGTCTATAACGTAATATAACGTAACCTAACCCATCTAGCCCCTAGCCGGGAATGTTTTACAATATCCCGGTCGTGTCGGCCCGTGCTTCAAGGTGGGCACATTATATACATCTATATCGTAATATAACCTAACCTAACCCATCTAGACCCTCGCTGGTAATGTTTTACAGAATCCCGCTCGTGTCGGCCCGTACTTCTCGGTGGGGACATTATATACGTCTATAACGTTATATATACTAACCTAAGGGAACCTGACATCTCAGATGTAGTATTTCACAACATTCCTGGCGGTTCGGCCCCACTTCTCGGTGGCAACATTATATACGTCTATAACGTAATATAACCTATCCTAACCGATCTAGCCCCTCGCTGGTAATGTTTTACAAAATCCCGGTCGTGTCGTACCGTAGGTCTCGGTGCGGACATTATATACGTCTATAACGTTACATAACCTAACCTAAGGCTACCTAACATCTCGAATGTAGTATTTCACAACATTCCTGGCGGGTCGGACCCACTTCTCGGTGGGAACATTATATACGTCTATAACGTAATATAACCTAACCTAACCGATCTAGCCCCTCGCTGGTAATGTTTTACAGAATCCCGGTCGTGTCGTCGCGTACGTCTCGGTGCGGACATTATATACGTCTATAACGTTATATATCCTAACCTGAGTGAACCTAACGTCGCGGATGTAGTATTTCACAACATTCCTGGCTGGTCGGCGCGCAATTCTCGGTGGGAACATTATATACGTCTATATCGTAATATAACCTAACCTAACCCATCTAGCCCCTCGCTGGTAATGTTTTACAGAATCTCGGTCGTGTCGTGCCGTATGTCTCGGTGCGGACATTATATATGTCTATAACTTTATGTGTCCTAACCTAAGGGAACCTAACATCGCGGATGTAGTATTTCACAACATTCCTGGCTGGTCGGCGCGAATTCTCGGTGGGAACATTATATACGTCTATGTCGTAATATAACCTAACCTAAACCATTTAGACCCTCGCTGGTAATATTTCACAAAATCCCGGTCGTGTCGTCCCGCATGTCTCGGTGCGGACATTATATACGTCTATAACGTTATATACCCTAACCTAAGGCAACTTAACATCTCGGATGTAGTATTTTCCAACATTCCTGGCGGGTCCGCCCCACTTTTCGGTGGGACCATTATATACGTCTATAACGTAATATAACGTAACCTAACCCATCTAGCCCCTAGCCGGGAATGTTTTACAAAATCCCGGTCGTGTCGGCCCGTGCTTCAAGGTGGGCACATTATATACATCTAAATCGTAATATAACCTAACCTAACCCATCTAGACCCTCGCTGGTACTGTTTTACAGAATCCCGCTCGTGTCGGCCCGTACTTCTCGGTGGGGACATTATATACGTCTATAACGTTATATATACTAACCTAAGGGAACCTGACATCTCGGATGTAGTATTTCACAACATTCCTGGCTGGTCGGCGCCGATTCTCGGTGGGAACATTATATACGTCTATGTCGTAATATAACCTAACCTAACCCATCTAGACCCTCGCTGGTAATATTTCACAAAATCCCGGTCGTGTCGTCCCGTATGTCTCGGTGCGGACATTATATACGTCTATAACGTTATATATCCTATCCTGAGTGAACCTAACATCGCGGATGTAGTATTTCACAACATTCCTGGCTGGTCGGCGCCAATTCTCGGTGGGAACATTATATACGTCTATATCGTAATATAACCTAACCTAACCCATCTAGACCCTCGCTGGTAATGTTTCACAAAATCCCGGTCGTGTCGGCCCGTACTTCTCGGTGGGGACATCATATCCGTCTATAACTTTATGTATCCTAACCTAAGGCAACTTAACATCAGGGATGTAGTATTTTCCAACATTCCTGGCGGGTCGGCCCCTACATCTCGGTGGGCACATTATATACGTCTATATCGTAATATAACCTATCGTAACCCATCTAGACCCTCGCTGGTAATGTTTTACAAAATCCCGGTCGTGTCGGCCCGTACTTCTCGGTGGGGAAATTATATACGTCTATAACGTTATATAACCTAACCTAAGGCTACCTAACATCTCGAATGTAGTATTTCACAACATTCCTGGCGGGTCGGCCCCACTTCTCGGTGGGAACATTATATACGTCTATAACGTAATATAACCTAACCTAACCCATCTAGCCCCTCGCTGGTAATGTTTTACAGAATCTCGGTCGTGTCGTCCCGTATGTCTCGGTGCGGACATTATATACGTCTATAACTTTATGTGTCCTAACCTAAGGGAACCTAACATCGCGGATGTAGTATTTCACAACATTCCTGGCTGGTCGGCGCGAATTCTCGGTGGGAACATTATATACGTCTATGTCGTAATATAACCTAACCTAACCCATTTAGACCCTCGCTGGTAATATTTCACAAAATCCCGGTCGTTTCGTCCCGTATGTCTCGGTGCGGACATTATATACGTCTATAACGTTATATACCCTAACCTAAGGCAACTTAACATCTCGGATGTAGTATTTTCCAACATTCCTGGCGGGTCCGCCCCACTTTTCGGTGGGACCATTATATACGTCTATAACGTAATATAACGTAACCTAACCCACCTAGCCCCTAGCCGGGAATGTTTTACAAAATCCCGGTCGTGTCGGCCCGTGCTTCAAGGTGGGCACATTATATACATCTATATCGTAATATAACCTAACCTAACCCATCTAGACCCTCGCTGGTAATGTTTTACAGAATCCCGCTGGTGTCGGCCCGTACTTCTCGGTGGGGACATTATATACGTCTATAACGTTATATATACTAACCTAAGGGAACCTGACATCTCAGATGTAGTATTTCACAACATTCCTGGCGGTTCGGCCCCACTTCTCGGTGGCAACATTATATACGTCTATAACGTAATATAACCTATCCTAACCGATCTAGCCCCTCGCTGGTAATGTTTTACAAAATCCCGGTCGTGTCGTACCGTAGGTCTCGGTGCGGACATTATATACGTCTATAACGTTACATAACCTAACCTAAGGCTACCTAACATCTCGAATGTAGTATTTCACAACATTCCTGGCGGGTCGGACCCACTTCTCGGTGGGAACATTATATACGTCTATAACGTAATATAACCTAACCTAACCGATCTAGCCCCTCGCTGGTAATGTTTTACAGAATCCCGGTCGTGTCGTCGCGTACGTCTCGGTGCGGACATTATATACGTCTATAACGTTATATATCCTAACCTAAGGCAACTTAACATCTCGGATGTAGTATTTCGCAACATTCCTGGCTGGTCGGCGCCGATTCTCGGTGGGAACATTATATACGTCTATGTCGTAATATAACCTAACCTAACCCATCTAGACCCTAGCTGATAATATTTCACAAAATCCCGGTCGTGTCGTCCCGTATGTCTCGGTGCGGACATTATATACGTCTATAACGTTATATATCCTAACCTGAGTGAACCTAACGTCGCGGATGTAGTATTTCACAACATTCCTGGCTGGTCGGCGCGCAATTCTCGGTGGGAACATTATATACGTCTATATCGTAATATAACCTAACCTAACCCATCTAGACCCTCGCTGGTAATGTTTCACAAAATCCCGGTCGTGTCGGCCCGTACTTCTCGGTGGGGACATCATATCCGTCTATAACGTTATATATACTAACCTAAGGGAACCTAACATCTCGGATGTAGTATTTCACAACATTCCTGGCGGGTCGGCCCCAACTTCTCGGTGGGCACATTATATACGTCTATATCGTGATATAACCAAACCTAACCCATCTAGACCCTCGATGGTAATGTTTTACAAAACCCCGGTCGTGTCGGCCCGTACTTCTCGGTGGGGACATTATATACGTCTATAACGTTATATATACTAACCTAAGGGAACCTAACATCTCAGATGTAGTATTTCACAACATTCCTGGCGGTTCGGCCCCACTTCTCGGTGGCAACATTATATACTTCTATAACGTAATATAACCTAACCTAACCGATCTAGCCCCTCGCTGGTAATGTTTTACAAAATCCCGGTCGTGTCGTACCGTAGGTCTCGGTGCGGACATTATATACGTCTATAACGTTACATAACCTAACCTAAGGCTACCTAACATCTCGAATGTAGTATTTCACAACATTCCTGGCGGGTCGGCCCCACTTCTCGGTGGGAACATTATATACGTCTATAACGTAATATAACCTAACCTAACCCATCTAGCCCCTCGCTGGTAATGTGTTACAGAATCTCGGTCGTGTCGTCCCGTGTGTCTCGGTGCGGACATTATATACGTCTATAACTTTATGTATCCTAACCTAAGGCAACTTAACATCTGGGATGTAGTATTTTCCAACATTCCTGGCGGGTCGGCCCCAACTTCTCGGTGGGCACATTATATACGTCTATATCGTAATATAACCAAACCTAACCCATCTAGACCCTCGCTGGTAATGTTTTACAAAATCGCGGTCATGTCGGCCCGTACTTCTCGGTGGGGACATTATATACGTCTATAACGTTATATATACTAACCTAAGGGAACCTAACATCTCGGATGTAGTATTTCACAGCATTCCTGCCGGGTCGGCTCCACTTCTCGGTGGGAACATTATATACGTCTATAACGTAATATAACCTAACCTAACCCATCTAGCCCCTCGCTGGTAATGTTTTACAGAATTCCGGTCGTGTCGTCCCGTTCGTCTCGGTGCGGACATTTTATACGTCTATAACGTTATCTATCCTAACCTAAGGCAACTTAACATCTCGGATGTAGTATTATCCAATATTTCTTGCGGGACGGCCCCAACTTTTCGGTGGGCACATTATATACGTCTATATCGTAATATAACCTAACCTAACCCATCTAGACCCTCGCTGGTAATATTTCACAAAATCCCGGTCGTGTCGTCCCGTACGTCTCGGTGCGGACATTATATACCTCTATAACGTTATATATCCTAACCTAAGGCAACTTAACATCTCGGATGTAGTATTTTCCAACATTCCTGGCGGGTCGGCCCCTACTTCTCGGTGGGCACATTATATACGTCTATATCGTAATATAACCTATCGTAACCCATCTAGACCCTCGCTGGTAATGTTTTACAAAATCCCGGGCGTGTCGGCCCGTACTTCTCGGTGGGGAAATTATATACGTCTATAACGTTATATAACCTAACCTAAGGCTACCTAACATCTCGAATGTAGTATTTCACAACATTCCTGGCGGGTCGGCCCCACTTCTCGGTGGGAACATTATATACGTCTATAACGTAATATAACCTAACCTAACCCATCTAGCCCCTCGCTGGTAATGTTTTACAGAATCTCGGTCGTGTCGTCCCGTATGTCTCGGTGCGGACATTATATACGTCTATAACTTTATGTGTCCTAACCTAAGGGAACCTAACATCGCGGATGTAGTATTTCACAACATTCCTGGCTGGTCGGCGCGAATTCTCGGTGGGAACATTATATACGTCTATGTCGTAATATAACCTAACCTAACCCATTTAGACCCTCGCTGGTAATATTTCACAAAATCCCGGTCGTGTCGTCCCGTATGTCTCGGTGCGGACATTATATACGTCTATAACGTTATATACCCTAACCTAAGGCAACTTAACATCTCGGATGTAGTATTTTCCAACATTCCTGGCGGGTCCGCCCCACTTTTCGGTGGGACCATTATATACGTCTATAACGTAATATAACGTAACCTAACCCATCTAGCCCCTAGCCGGGAATGTTTTACAAAATCCCGGTCGTGTCGGCCCGTGCTTCAAGGTGGGCACATTATATACATCTATATCGTAATATAACCTAACCTAACCCATCTAGACCCTCGCTGGTAATGTTTTACAGAATCCCGCTCGTGTCGGCCCGTACTTCTCGGTGGGGACATTATATACGTCTATAACGTTATATATACTAACCTAAGGGAACCTGACATCTCAGATGTAGTATTTCACAACATTCCTGGCGGTTCGGCCCCACTTCTCGGTGGCAACATTATATACGTCTATAACGTAATATAACCTATCCTAACCGATCTAGCCCCTCGCTAGTAATGTTTTACAAAATCCCGGTCGTGTCGTACCGTAGGTCTCGGTGCGGACATTATATACGTCTATAACGTTACATAACCTAACCTAAGGCTACCTAACATCTCGAATGTAGTATTTCACAACATTCCTGGCGGGTCGGACCCACTTCTCGGTGGGAACATTATATACGTCTATAACGTAATATAACCTAACCTAACCGATCTAGCCCCTCGCTGGTAATGTTTTACAGAATCCCGGTCGTGTCGTCGCGTACGTCTCGGTGCGGACATTATATACGTCTATAACGTTATATATACTAACCTAAGGGAACCTAACATCTCGGATGTAGTATTTCACAACATTCCTGGCGGGTCGGCCCCAACTTCTCGGTGGGCACATTATATACGTCTATATCGTGATATAACCAAACCTAACCCATCTAGACCCTCGATGGTAATGTTTTACAAAACCCCGGTCGTGTCGGCCCGTACTTCTCAGTGGGGACATTATATACGTCTATAACGTTATATATACTAACCTAAGGGAACCTAACATCTCAGATGTAGTATTTCACAACATTCCTGGCGGTTCGGCCCCACTTCTCGGTGGCAACATTATATACGTCTATAACGTAATATAACCTAACCTAACCGATCTAGCCCCTCGCTGGTAATGTTTTACAAAATCCCGGTCGTGTCGTACCGTAGGTCTCGGTGCGGACATTATATACGTCTATAACGTTACATAACCTAACCTAAGGCTACCTAACATCTCGAATGTAGTATTTCACAACATTCCTGGCGGGTCGGCCCCACTTCTCGGTGGGAACATTATATACGTCTATAACGTAATATAACCTAACCTAACCCATCTAGCCCCTCGCTGGTAATGTGTTACAGAATCTCGGTCGTGTCGTCCCGTGTGTCTCGGTGCGGACATTATATACGTCTATAACTTTATGTATCCTAACCTAAGGCAACTTAACATCTGGGATGTAGTATTTTCCAACATTCCTGGCGGGTCGGCCCCAACTTCTCGGTGGGCACATTATATACGTCTATATCGTAATATAACCAAACCTAACCCATCTAGACCCTCGCTGGTAATGTTTTACAAAATCGCGGTCATGTCGGCCCGTACTTCTCGGTGGGGACATTATATACGTCTATAACGTTATATATACTAACCTAAGGGAACCTAACATCTCGGATGTAGTATTTCACAGCATTCCTGCCGGGTCGGCTCCACTTCTCGGTGGGAACATTATATACGTCTATAACGTAATATAACCTAACCTAACCCATCTAGCCCCTCGCTGGTAATGTTTTACAGAATTCCGGTCGTGTCGTCCCGTACGTCTCGGTGCGGACATTTTATACGTCTATAACGTTATCTATCCTAACCTAAGGAAACTTAACATCTCGGATGTAGTATTATCCAACATTTCTTGCGGGACGGCCCCAACTTTTCGGTGGGCACATTATATACGTCTATATCGTAATATAACCTAACCTAACCCATCTAGATCCTCGCTGGTAATATTTCACAAAATCCCGGTCGTGTCGTCCCGTACGTCTCGGTGCGGACATTATATACCTCTATAACGTTATATATCCTAACCTAAGGCAACTTAACATCTCGGATGTAGTATTTTCCAACATTCCTGGCGGGTCGGCCCCTACTTCTCGGTGGGCACATTATATACGTCTATATCGTAATATAACCTATCGTAACCCATCTAGACCCTCGCTGGTAATGTTTTACAAAATCCCGGGCGTGTCGGCCCGTACTTCTCGGTGGGGAAATTATATACGTCTATAACGTTATATAACCTAACCTAAGGCTACCTAACATCTCGAATGTAGTTTTTCACAACATTCCTGGCGGGTCGGCCCCACTTCTCGGTGGGAACATTATATACGTCTATAACGTAATATAACCTAACCTAACCCATCTAGCCCCTCGCTGGTAATGTTTTACAGAATCTCGGTCGTGTCGTCCCGTATGTCTCGGTGCGGACATTATATACGTCTATAACTTTATGTGTCCTAACCTAAGGGAACCTAACATCGCGGATGTAGTATTTCACAACATTCCTGGCTGGTCGGCGCGAATTCTCGGTGGGAACATTATATACGTCTATGTCGTAATATAACCTAACCTAACCCATTTAGACCCTCGCTGGTAATATTTCACAAAATCCCGGTCGTGTCGTCCCGTATGTCTCGGTGCGGACATTATATACGTCTATAACGTTATATACCCTAACCTAAGGCAACTTAACATCTCGGATGTAGTATTTTCCAGCATTCCTGGCGGGTCCGCCCCACTTTTCGGTGGGACCATTATATACGTCTATAACGTAATATAACGTAACCTAACCCATCTAGCCCCTAGCCGGGAATGTTTTACAAAATCCCGGTCGTGTCGGCCCGTGCTTCAAGGTGGGCACATTATATACATCTATATCGTAATATAACCTAACCTAACCCATCTAGACCCTCGCTGGTAATGTTTTACAGAATCCCGCTCGTGTCGGCCCGTACTTCTCGGTGGGGACATTATATACGTCTATAACGTTATATATACTAACCTAAGGGAACCTGACATCTCAGATGTAGTATTTCACAACATTCCTGGCGGTTCGGCCCCACTTCTCGGTGGCAACATTATATACGTCTATAACGTAATATAACCTATCCTAACCGATCTAGCCCCTCGCTGGTAATGTTTTACAAAATCCCGGTCGTGTCGTACCGTAGGTCTCGGTGCGGACATTATATACGTCTATAACGTTACATAACCTAACCTAAGGCTACCTAACATCTCGAATGTAGTATTTCACAACATTCCTGGCGGGTCGGACCCACTTCTCGGTGGGAACATTATATACGTCTATAACGTAATATAACCTAACCTAACCGATCTAGCCCCTCGCTGGTAATGTTTTACAGAATCCCGGTCGTGTCGTCGCGTACGTCTCGGTGCGGACATTATATACGTCTATAACGTTATATATCCTAACCTAAGGCAACTTAACATCTCGGATGTAGTATTTCACAACATTCGTGGCTGGTCGGCGCCGATTCTCGGTGGGAACATTATATACGTCTATGTCGTAATATAACCTAACCTAACCCATCTAGACCCTCGCTGGTAATATTTCACAAAATCCCGGTCGTGTCGTCCCGTATGTCTCGGTGCGGACATTATATACGTCTATAACGTTATATATCCTAACCTGAGTGAACCTAACATCGCGGATGTAGTATTTCACAACATTCCTGGCTGGTCGGCGCCAATTCTCGGTGGGAACATTATATACGTCTATATCGTAATATAACCTAACCTAACCCATCTAGACCCTCGCTGGTAATGTTTCACAAAATCCCGGTCGTGTCGGCCCGTACTTCTCGGTGGGGACATCATATCCGTCTATAACGTTATATATACTAACCTAAGGGAACCTAACATCTCGGATGTAGTATTTCACAACATTCCTGGCGGGTCGGCCCCAACTTCTCGGTGGGCACATTATATACGTCTATATCGTGATATAACCAAACCTAACCCATCTAGACCCTCGATGGTAATGTTTTACAAAACCCCGGTCGTGTCGGCCCGTACTTCTCGGTGGGGACATTATATACGTCTATAACGTTATATATACTAACCTAAGGGAACCTAACATCTCAGATGTAGTATTTCACAACATTCCTGGCGGTTCGGCCCCACTTCTCGGTGGCAACATTATATACGTCTATAACGTAATATAACCTAACCTAACCGATCTAGCCCCTCGCTGGTAATGTTGTACAAAATCCCGGTCGTGTCGTACCGTAGGTCTCGGTGCGGACATTATATACGTCTATAACGTTACATAACCTAACCTAAGGCTACCTAACATCTCGAATGTAGTATTTCACAAAATTCCTGGCGGGTCGGCCCCACTTCTCGGTGGGAACATTATATACGTCTATAACGTAATATAACCTAACCTAACCCATCTAGCCCCCGCTGGTAATGTGTTACAGAATCTCGGTCGTGTCGTCCCGTGTGTCTCGGTGCGGACATTATATACGTCTATAACTTTATGTATCCTAACCTAAGGCAACTTAACATCTGGGATGTAGTATTTTCGAACATTCCTGGCGGGTCGGCCCCAACTTCTCGGTGGGCACATTATATACGTCTATATCGTAATATAACCAAACCTAACCCATCTAGACCCTCGCTGGTAATGTTTTACAAAATCCGGGTCGTGTCGGCCCGTACTTCTCGGTGGGGAAATTATATACGTCTATAACGTTATATAACCTAACCTAAGGCTACCTAACATCTCGAATGTAGTATTTCACAACATTCCTGGCGGGTCGGCCCCACTTCTCGGTGGGAACATTATATACGTCTATAACGTAATATAACCTAACCTAACCCATCTAGCCCCTCGCTGGTAATGTTTTACAGAATCTCGGTCGTGTCGTCCCGTATGTCTCGGTGCGGACATTATATACGTCTATAACTTTATGTGTCCTAACCTAAGGGAACCTAACACCGCGGATGTAGTATTTCACAACATTCCTGGCTGGTCGGCGCGAATTCTCGGTGGGAACATTATATACGTCTATGTCGTAATATAACCTAACCTAACCCATTTAGACCCTCGCTGGTAATATTTCACAAAATCCCGGTCGTGTCGTCCCGTATGTCTCGGTGCGGACATTATATACGTCTATAACGTTACATAACCTAACCTAAGGCTACCTAACATCTCGAATGTAGTATTTCACAACATTCCTGGCGGGTCGGACCCACTTCTCGGTGGGAACATTATATACGTCTATAACGTAATATAACCTAACCTAACCGATCTAGCCCCTCGCTGGTAATGTTTTACAGAATCCCGGTCGTGTCGTCGCGTACGTCTCGGTGCGGACATTATATACGTCTATAACGTTATATATCCTAACCTAAGGCAACTTAACATCTCGGATGTAGTATTTCACAACATTCGTGGCTGGTCGGCGCCGATTCTCGGTGGGAACATTATATACGTCTATGTCGTAATATAACCTAACCTAACCCATCTAGACCCTCGCTGGTAATGTTTCACAAAATACCGGTCGTGTCGGCCCGTACTTCTCGGTGGGGACATCATATCCGTCTATAACGTTATATATACTAACCTAAGGGAACCTAACATCTCGGATGTAGTATTTCACAACATTCCTGGCGGGCCGGCCCCAACTTCTCGGTGGGCACATTATATACGTCTATATCGTGATATAACCAAACCTAACCCATCTAGACCCTCGATGGTAATGTTTTACAAAACCCCGGTCGTGTCGGCCCGTACTTCTCGGTGGGGACATTATATACGTCTATAACGTTATATATACTAACCTAAGGGAACCTAACATCTCAGATGTAGTATTTCACAACATTCCTGGCGGTTCGGCCCCACTTCTCGGTGGCAACATTATATACGTCTATAACGTAATATAACCTAACCTAACCGATCTAGCCCCTCGCTGGTAATGTTTTACAAAATCCCGGTCGTGTCGTACCGTAGGTCTCGGTGCGGACATTATATACGTCTATAACGTTATCTATCCTAACCTAAGGCAACTTAACATCTCGGATGTAGTATTATCCAACATTTCTTGCGGGACGGCCCCAACTTTTCGGTGGGCACATTATATACGTCTATATCGTAATATAACCTAACCTAACCCATCTAGACCCTCGCTGGTAATATTTCACAAAATCCCGGTCGTGTCGTCCCGTACGTCTCGGTGCGGACATTATATACCTCTATAACGTTATATATCCTAACCTAAGGCAACTTAACATCTCGGATGTAGTATTTTCCAACATTCCTGGCGGGTCGGCCCCTACATCTCGGTGGGCACACTATATACGTCTATATCGTAATATAACCTATCGTAACCCATCTAGACCCTCGCTGGTAATGTTTTACAAAATCCCGGTCGTGTCGGCCCGTACTTCTCGGTGGGGAAATTATATACGTCTATAACGTTATATAACCTAACCTAAGGCTACCTAACATCTCGAATGTAGTATTTCACAACATTCCTGGCGGGTCGGCCCCACTTCTCGGTGGGAACATTATATACGTCTATAACGTAATATAACGTAACCTAACCCATCTAGCCCCTCGCTGGTAATGTTTTACAGAATCTCGGTCGTGTCGTCCCGTATGTCTCAGTGCGGACATTATATACGTCTATAACTTTATGTGTCCTAACCTAAGGGAACCTAACATCGCGGATGTAGTATTTCACAACATTCCTGGCTGGTCGGCGCGAATTCTCGGTGGGAACATTATATACGTCTATGTCGTAATATAACCTAACCTAACCCATTTAGACCCTCGCTGGTAATATTTCACAAAATCCCGGTCGTGTCGTCCCGTATGTCTCGGTGCGGACATTATATACGTCTATAACGTTATATACCCTAACCTAAGGCAACTTAACATCTCGGATGTAGTATTTTCCAACATTCCTGGCGGGTCCGCCCCACTTTTCGGTGGGACCATTATATACGTCTATAACGTAATATAACGTAACCTAACCCATCTAGCCCCTAGCCGGGAATGTTTTACAAAATCCCGGTCGTGTCGGCCCGTGCTTCAATGTGGGCACATTATATACATCTATATCGTAATATAACCTAACATAACCCATCTAGACCCTCGCTGGTAATGTTTTACAGAATCCCGCTCGTGTCGGCCCGTACTTCTCGGTGGGGACATTATATACGTCTATAACGTTATATATACTAACCTAAGGGAACCTGACATCTCAGATGTAGTATTTCACAACATTCCTGGCGGTTCGGCCCCACTTCTCGGTGGCAACATTATATACGTCTATAACGTAATATAACCTATCCTAACCGATCTAGCCCCTCGCTGGTAATGTTTTACAAAATCCCGGTCGTGTCGTACCGTAGGTCTCGGTGCGGACATTATATACGTCTATAACGTTACATAACCTAACCTAAGGCTACCTAACATCTCGAGTGTAGTATTTCACAACATTCCTGGCGGGTCGGAACCACTTCTCGGTGGGAACATTATATACGTCTATAACGTAATATAACCTAACCTAACCGATCTAGCCCCTCGCTGGTAATGTTTTACAGAATCCCGGTCGTGTCGTCGCGTACGTCTCGGTGCGGACATTATATACGTCTATAACGTTATATATCCTAACCTAAGGCAACTTAACATCTCGGATGTAGTATTTCACAACATTCCTGGCTGGTCGGCGCCGATTCTCGGTGGGAACATTATATACGTCTATGTCGTAATATAACCTAACCTAACCCATCTAGACCCTCGCTGGTAATATTTCACAAAATCCCGGTCGTGTCGTCCCGTATGTCTCGGTGCGGACATTATATACGTCTATAACGTTATATATCCTAACCTGAGTGAACCTAACATCGCGGATGTAGTATTTCACAACATTCCTGGCTGGTCGGCGCCAATTCTCGGTGGGAACATTATATACGTCTATATCGTAATATAACCTAACCTAACCCATCTAGACCCTCGCTGGTAATGTTTCACAAAATACCGGACGTGTCGGCCCGTACTTCTCGGTGGGCACATCATATCCGTCTATAACGTTATATATACTAACCTAAGGGAACCTAACATCTCGGATGTAGTATTTCATAACATTCCTGGCGGGTCGGCCCCAACTTCTCGGTGGGCACATTATATACGTCTATACCGTGATATAGCCAAACCTAACCCATCTAGACCCTCGATGGTAATGTTTTACAAAACCCCGGTCGTGTCGGCCCGTACTTCTCGGTGGGGACATTATATACGTCTATAACGTTATATATACTAAGCTAAGGGAACCTAACATCTCAGATGTAGTATTTCACAACATTCCTGGTGGTTCGGCCCCACTTCTCGGTGGCAACATTATATACGTCTATAACGTAATATAACCTAACCTAACCGATCTAGCCCCTCGCTGGTAATGTTTTACAAAATCCCGGTCGTGTCGTACCGTAGGTCTCGGTGCGGACATTATATACGTCTATAACGTTACATAACCTAACCTAAGGCTACCTAACATCTGGAATGTAGTATTTCACAACATTCCTGGCGGGTCGGCCCCACTTCTCGGTGGGAACATTATATACGTCTATAACGTAATATAACCTAACCTAACCCATCTAGCCCCTGGCTGGTAATGTGTTACAGAATCTCGGTCGTGTCGTCCCGTGTGTCTCGGTGCGGACATTATATACATCTATAACTTTATGTATCCTAACCTAAGGCAACTTAACATCTGGGATGTAGTATTTTCCAACATTCCTGGCGGGTCGGCCCCAACTTCTCGGTGGGCACATTATATACGTCTATATCGTAATATAACCTAACCTAACCCATCTAGACCCTCGCTGGTAATATTTCACAAAATCCCGGTCGTGTCGTCCCGTACGTCTCGGTGCGGACATTATATACCTCTATAACGTTATATATCCTAACCTAAGGGAACCTGACATCTCAGATGTAGTATTTCACAATATTCCTGGCGGTTCGGCCCCACTTCTCGGTGGCAACATTATATACGTCTATAACGTAATATAACCTATCCTAACCGATCTAGCCCCTCGCTGGTAATGTTTTACAAAATCCCGGTCGTGTCGTACCGTAGGTCTCGGTGCGGACATTATATACGTCTATAACGTTACATAACCTAACCTAAGGCTACCTAACATCTCGAATGTAGTATTTCACAACATTCCTGGCTGGTCGGCGCCAATTCTCGGTGGGAACATTATATACGTCTATATCGTAATATAACCTAACCTAACCCATCTAGACCCTCGCTGGTAATGTTTCACAAAATCCCGGTCGTGTCGGCCCGTACTTCTCGGTGGGGACATCATATCCGTCTATAACGTTATATATACTAACCTAAGGGAACCTAACATCTCGGATGTAGTATTTCACAACATTCCTGGCGGGTCGGCCCCAACTTCTCGGTGGGCACATTATATACGTCTATATCGTGATATAGCCAAACCTAACCCATCTAGACCCTCGATGGTAATGTTTTACAAAACCCCGGTCGTGTCGGCCCGTACTTCTTGGTGGGGACATTATATACGTCTATAACGTTATATATACTAACCTAAGGGAACCTAACATCTCAGATGTAGTATTTCACAACATTCCTGGCGGTTCGGCCCCACTTCTCGGTGGCAACATTATATACGTCTATAACGTAATATAACCTAACCTAACCGATCTAGCCCCTCGCTGGTAATGTTTTACAAAATCCCGGTCGTGTCGTACCGTAGGTCTCGGTGCGGACATTATATACCTCTATAACGTTATATATCCTAACCTAAGGCAACTTAACATCTCGGATGTAGTATTTTCCAACATTCCTGGCGGGTCGGCCCATACTTCTCGGTGGGCACATTATATACGTCTATATCGTAATATAACCTATCGTAACCCATCTAGACCCTCGCTGGTAATGTTTTACAAAATCCCAGTCGTCTCGGGCCGTACTTCTCGGTGGGGAAATTATATACGTCTATAACGTTATATAACCTAACCTAAGGCTACCTAACATCTCGAATGTAGTATTTCACAACATTCCTGGCGGGTCGGCCCCACTTCTCGGTGGGAACATTATATACGTCTATAACGTAATATAACCTAACCTAACCCATCTAGCCCCTCGCTGGTAATGTTTTACAGAATATCGGTCGTGTCGTCCCGTATGTCTCGGTGCGGACATTATATACGTCTATAACTTTATGTGTCCTAACCTAAGGGAACCTAACATCGCGGATGTATTATTTCACAACATTCCTGGCTGGTCGGCGCGAATTCTCGGTGGGAACATTATATACGTCTATGTCGTAATATAACCTAACCTAACCCATTTAGACCCTCGCTGGTAATATTTCACAAAATCCCGGTCGTGTCGTCCCGTATGTCTCGGTGCGGACATTATATACGTCTATAACGTTATATACCCTAACCTAAGGCAACTTAACATCTCGGATGTAGTATTTTCCAACATTCCTGGCGGGTCCGCCCCACTTTTCGGTGGGACCATTATATACGTCTATAACGTAATATAACGTAACCTAACCCATCTAGCCCCTAGCCGGGAATGTTTTACAAAATCCCGGTCGTGTCGGCCCGTGCTTCAAGGTGGGCACATTATATACATCTATATCGTAATATAACCTAACCTAACCCATCTAGACCCTCGCTGGTAATGTTTTACAGAATCCCGCTCGTGTCGGCCCGTACTTCTCGGTGGGGACATCATATCCGTCTATAACGTTATATATACTAACCTAAGGGAACCTAACATCTCGGATGTAGTATTTCACAACATTCCTGGCGGGTCGGCCCCAACTTCTCGGTGGGCACATTATATACGTCTATATCGTGATATAACCAAACCTAACCCATCTAGACCCTCGATGGTAATGTTTTACAAAACCCCGGTCGTGTCGGCCCGTACTTCTCGGTGGGGACATTATATACGTCTATAACGTTATATATACTAACCTAAGGGAACCTAACATCTCAGATGTAGTATTTCACAACATTCCTGGCGGTTCGGCCCCACTTCTCGGTGGCAACATTATATACGTCTATAACGTAATATAACCTAACCTAACCGATCTAGCCCCTCGCTGGTAATGTTTTACAAAATCCCGGTCGTGTCGTACCGTAGGTCTCGGTGCGGACATTATATACGTCTATAACGTTACATAACCTAACCTAAGGCTACCTAACATCTCGGATGTAGTATTTCACAGCATTCCTGCCCGGTCGGCTCCACTTCTCGGTGGGAACTTTATATACGTCTATAACGTAATATAACCTAACCTAACCCATCTAGCCCCTCGCTGGTAATGTTTTACAGAATTCCGGTCGTGTCGTCCCGTACGTCTCGGTGCGGACATTATATACGTCTATAACGTAATATAACCTAACCTAACCCATCTAGCCCCCGCTGGTAATGTGTTACAGAATCTCGGTCGTGTCGTCCCGTGTGTCTCGGTGCGGACATTATATACGTCTATAACTTTATGTATCCTAACCTAAGGCAACTTAACATCTGGGATGTAGTATTTTCGAACATTCCTGGCGGGTCGGCCCCAACTTCTCGGTGGGCACATTATATACGTCTATATCGTAATATAACCAAACCTAACCGATCTAGCCCCTCGCTGGTAATGTTTTACAGAATCCCGGTCGTGTCGTCGCGTACGTCTCGGTGCGGACATTATATACGTCTAGAACGTTATATATCCTAACCTAAGGCAACTTAACATCTCGGATGTAGTATTTCACAACATTCGTGGCTGGTCGGCGCCGATTCTCGGTGGGAACATTATATACGTCTATGTCGTAATATAACCTAACCTAACCCATCTAGACCCTCGCTGGTAATATTTCACAAAATCCCGGTCGTGTCGTCCCGTATGTCTCGGTGCGGACATTATATACGTCTATAACGTTATATATCCTAACCTGAGTGAACCTAACATCGCGGATGTAGTATTTCACAACATTCCTGGCTGGTCGGCGCCAATTCTCGGTGGGAACATTATATACGTCTATATCGTAATATAACCTAACCTAACCCATCTAGACCCTCGCTGGTAATGTTTCACAAAATACCGGTCGTGTCGGCCCGTACTTCTCGGTGGGGACATCATATCCGTCTATAACGTTATATATACTAACCTAAGGGAACCTAACATCTCGGATGTAGTATTTCACAACATTCCTGGCGGGCCGGCCCCAACTTCTCGGTGGGCACATTATATACGTCTATATCGTGATATAACCAAACCTAACCCATCTAGACCCTCGATGGTAATGTTTTACAAAACCCCGGTCGTGTCGGCCCGTACTTCTCGGTGGGGACATTATATACGTCTATAACGTTATATATACTAACCTAAGGGAACCTAACATCTCAGATGTAGTATTTCACAACATTCCTGGCAGTTCGGCCCCACTTCTCGGTGGCAACATTATATACGTCTATAACGTAATATAACCTAACCTAACCGATCTAGCCCCTCGCTGGTAATGTTTTACAAAATCCCGGTCGTGTCGTACCGTAGGTCTCGGTGCGGACATTATATACGTCTATAACGTTATCTATCCTAACCTAAGGCAACTTAACATCTCGGATGTAGTATTATCCAACATTTCTTGCGGGACGGCCCCAACTTTTCGGTGGGCACATTATATACGTCTATATCGTAATATAACCTAACCTAACCCATCTAGACCCTCGCTGGTAATATTTCACAAAATCCCGGTCGTGTCGTCCCGTACGTCTCGGTGCGGACATTATATACCTCTATAACGTTATATATCCTAACCTAAGGCAACTTAACATCTCGGATGTAGTATTTTCCAACATTCCTGGCGGGTCGGCCCCTACATCTCGGTGGGCACACTATATACGTCTATATCGTAATATAACCTATCGTAACCCATCTAGACCCTCGCTGGTAATGTTTTACAAAATCCCGGTCGTGTCGGCCCGTACTTCTCGGTGGGGAAATTATATACGTCTATAACGTTATATAACCTAACCTAAGGCTACCTAACATCTCGAATGTAGTATTTCACAACATTCCTGGCGGGTCGGCCCCACTTCTCGGTGGGAACATTATATACGTCTATAACGTAATATAACGTAACCTAACCCATCTAGCCCCTCGCTGGTAATGTTTTACAGAATCTCGGTCGTGTCGTCCCGTATGTCTCAGTGCGGACATTATATACGTCTATAACTTTATGTGTCCTAACCTAAGGGAACCTAACATCGCGGATGTAGTATTTCACAACATTCCTGGCTGGTCGGCGCGAATTCTCGGTGGGAACATTATATACGTCTATGTCGTAATATAACCTAACCTAACCCATTTAGACCCTCGCTGGTAATATTTCACAAAATCCCGGTCGTGTCGTCCCGTATGTCTCGGTGCGGACATTATATACGTCTATAACGTTATATACCCTAACCTAAGGCAACTTAACATCTCGGATGTAGTATTTTCCAACATTCCTGGCGGGGCCGCCCCACTTTTCGGTGGGACCATTATATACGTCTATAACGTAATATAACGTAACCTAACCCATCTAGCCCCTAGCCGGGAATGTTTTACAAAATCCCGGTCGTGTCGGCCCGTGCTTCAATGTGGGCACATTATATACATCTATATCGTAATATAACCTAACCTAACCCATCTAGACCCTCGCTGGTAATGTTTTACAGAATCCCGCTCGTGTCGGCCCGTACTTCTCGGTGGGGACATTATATACGTCTATAACGTTACATAACCTAACCTAAGGCTACCTAACATCTCGAATGTAGTATTTCACAACATTCCTGGCTGGTCGGCGCCAATTCTCGGTGGGAACATTATATACGTCTATATCGTAATATAACCTAACCTAACCCATCTAGACCCTCGCTGGTAATGTTTCACAAAATCCCGGTCGTGTCGGCCCGTACTTCTCGGTGGGGACATCATATCCGTCTATAACGTTATATATACTAACCTAAGGGAACCTAACATCTCGGATGTAGTATTTCACAACATTCCTGACGGGTCGGCCCCAACTTCTCGGTGGGCACATTATATACGTCTATATCGTGATATAGCCAAACCTAACCCATCTAGACCCTCGATGGTAATGTTTTACAAAACCCCGGTCGTGTCGGCCCGTACTTCTTGGTGGGGACATTATATACGTCTATAACGTTATATATACTAACCTAAGGGAACCTAACATCTCAGATGTAGTATTTCACAACATTCCTGGCGGTTCGGCCCCACTTCTCGGTGGGAACATTATATACGTCTATAACGTAATATAACCTAACCTAACCCATCTAGCCCCTCGCTGGTAATGTGTTACAGAATCTCGGTCGTGTCGTCCCGTGTGTCTCGGTGCGGACATTATATACGTCTATAACTTTATGTATCCTAACCTAAGGCAACTTAACATCTGGGATGTAGTATTTTCCAACATTCCTGGCGGGTCGGCCCCAACTTCTCGGTGGGCACATTATATACGTCTATATCGTAATATAACCAAACCTAACCCATCTACACCCTCGCTGGTAATGTTTTACAAAATCGCGGTCATGTCGGCCCGTACTTCTCGGTGGGGACATTATATACGTCTATAACGTTATATATACTAACCTAAGGGAACCTAACATCTCGGATGTAGTATTTCACAGCATTCCTGCCGGGTCGGCTCCACTTCTCGGTGGGAACATTATATACGTCTATAACGTAATATAACCTAACCTAACCCATCTAGCCCCTCGCTGGTAATGTTTTACAGAATTCCGGTCGTGTCGTCCCGTACGTCTCGGTGCGGACATTTTATACGTCTATAACGTTATCTATCCTAACCTAAGGCAACTTAACATCTCGGATGTAGTATTATCCAACATTTCTTGCGGGACGGCCCCAACTTTTCGGTGGGCACATTATATACGTCTATATCGTAATATAACCTAACCTAACCCATCTAGACCCTCGCTGGTAATATTTCACAAAATCCCGGTCGTGTCGTCCCGTACGTCTCGGTGCGGACATTATATACCTCTATAACGTTATATATCCTAACCTAAGGCAACTTAACATCTCGGATGTAGTATTTTCCAACATTCCTGGCGGGTCGGCCCCTACTTCTCGGTGGGCACATTATATACGTCTATATCGTAATATAACCTATCGTAACCCATCTAGACCCTCGCTGGTAATGTTTTACAAAATCCCGGGCGTGTCGGCCCGTACTTCTCGGTGGGGAAATTATATACGTCTATAACGTTATATAACCTAACCTAAGGCTACCTAACATCTCGAATGTAGTATTTCACAACATTCCTGGCGGGTCGGCCCCACTTCTCGGTGGGAACATTATATACGTCTATAACGTAATATAACCTAACCTAACCCATCTAGCCCCTCGCTGGTAATGTTTTACAGAATCTCGGTCGTGTCGTCCCGTATGTCTCGGTGCGGACATTATATACGTCTATAACTTTATGTGTCCTAACCTAAGGGAACCTAACATCGCGGATGTAGTATTTCACAACATTCCTGGCTTGTCGGCGCGAATTCTCGGTGGGAACATTATATACGTCTATGTCGTAATATAACCTAACCTAACCCATTTAGACCCTCGCTGGTAATATTTCACAAAATCCCGGTCGTGTCGTCCCGTATGTCTCGGTGCGGACATTATATACGTCTATAACGTTATATACCCTAACCTAAGGCAACTTAACATCTCGGATGTAGTATTTTCCAACATTCCTGGCGGGTCCGCCCCACTTTTCGGTGGGACCATTATATACGTCTATAACGTAATATAACGTAACCTAACCCATCTAGCCCCTAGCCGGGAATGTTTTACAAAATCCCGGTCGTGTCGGCCCGTGCTTCAAGGTGGGCACATTATATACATCTATATCGTAATATAACCTAACCTAACCCATCTAGCCCCTCGCTGGTAATGTTTTACAGAATCTCGGTCGTGTCGTCCCGTATGTCTCGGTGCGGACATTATATACGTCTATAACTTTATGTGTCCTAACCTAAGGGAACCTAACATCGCGGATGTAGTATTTCACAACATTCCTGGCTGGTCGGCGCCGATTCTCGGTGGGAACATTATATACGTCTATGTCGTAATATAACCTAACCTAACCCATCTAGACCCTCGCTGGTAATATTTCACAAAATCCCGGTCGTGTCGTCCCGTATGTCTCGGTGCGGACATTATATACGTCTATAACGTTATATATCCTAACCTGAGTGAACCTAACATCGCGGATGTAGTATTTCACAACATTCCTGGCTGGTCGGCGCCAATTCTCGGTGGGAACAGTATATACGTCTATATCGTAATATAACCTAACCTAACCCATGTAGACCCTCGCTGGTAATGTTTTACAGAATCCCGGTCGTGTCGTCGCGTACGCCTCGGTGCGGACATTATATACGTCTATAACGTTATATATCCTAACCTAAGGCAACTTAACATCTCGGATGTAGTATTTCACAACATTCCTGGCGGGTCGGCTCCACTTCTCGGTGGGAACATTATTTACGTCTATAACGCAATATAACCTAACCTAACCCATCTAGACCCTCGCTGGTAATGTTTTACAAAATCCCGGGCGTGTCGGCCCGTACTTCTCGGTGGGGACATTATATACGTCGATTACGTTATATACCCTAACCTAAGGGAACCTAACATCTTGGATGTAGTATTTTCCAACATTCCTGGCGGCTCGGCCCCTACTTCTCGGTGGGCACATTATATACGTCTATATCGTAATATAACCTATCGTAACCCATCTAGACCCTCGCTGGTAATGTTTTACAAAATCCCGGTCGTGTCGGCCCGTACTTCTCGGTGGGGAAATTATATACGTCTATAACGTTATATAACCTAACCTAAGGCTACCTAACATCTCGAATGTAGTATTTCGCAACATTCCTGGCGGGTCGGCCCCACTTCTCGGTGGGAACATTATATACGTCTATAACGTAATATAACCTAACCTAACCCATCTAGCCCCTCGCTGGTAATGTTTTACAGAATCTCGGTCGTGTCGTGCCGTATGTCTCGGTGCGGACATTATATATGTCTATAACTTTATGTGTCCTAACCTAAGGGAACCTAACATCGCGGATGTAGTATTTCACAACATTCCTGGCTGGTCGGCGCGAATTCTCGGTGGGAACATTATATACGTCTATGTCGTAATATAACCTAACCTAAACCATTTAGACCCTCGCTGGTAATATTTCACAAAATCCCGGTCGTGTCGTCCCGCATGTCTCGGTGCGGACATTATATACGTCTATAACGTTATATACCCTAACCTAAGGCAACTTAACATCTCGGATGTAGTATTTTCCAACATTCCTGGCGGGTCCGCCCCACTTTTCGGTGGGACCATTATATACGTCTATAACGTAATATAACGTAACCTAACCCATCTAGCCCCTAGCCGGGAATGTTTTACAAAATCCCGGTCGTGTCGGCCCGTGCTTCAAGGTGGGCACATTATATACATCTAAATCGTAATATAACCTAACCTAACCCATCTAGACCCTCGCTGGTAATGTTTTACAGAATCCCGCTCGTGTCGGCCCGTACTTCTCGGTGGGGACATTATATACGTCTATAACGTTATATATACTAACCTAAGGGAACCTGACATCTCGGATGTAGTATTTCACAACATTCCTGGCTGGTCGGCGCCGATTCTCGGTGGGAACATTATATACGTCTATGTCGTAATATAACCTAACCTAACCCATCTAGACCCTCGCTGGTAATATTTCACAAAATCCCGGTCGTGTCGTCCGTATGTCTCGGTGCGGACATTATATACGTCTATAACGTTATATATCCTATCCTGAGTGAACCTAACATCGCGGATGTAGTATTTCACAACATTCCTGGCTGGTCGGCGCCAATTCTCGGTGGGAACATTATATACGTCTATATCGTAATATAACCTAACCTAACCCATCTAGACCCTCGCTGGTAATGTTTCACAAAATCCCGGTCGTGTCGGCCCGTACTTCTCGGTGGGGACATCATATCCGTCTATAACTTTATGTATCCTAACCTAAGGCAACTTAACATCAGGGATGTAGTATTTTCCAACATTCCTGGCGGGTCGGCCCCAACTTCTCGGTGGGCACATTATACACGTCTATATCGTAATATAACCAAACCTAACCCATCTAGACCCTCGCTGGTAATGTTTTACAAAATCGCGGTCATGTCGGCCCGTACTTCTCGGTGGGGACATTATATACGTCTATAACGTTATATATACTAACCTAAGGGAACCTAACATCTCGGATGTAGTATTTCACAGCATTCCTGCCGGGTCGGCTCCACTTCTCGGTGGGAACATTATATACGTCTATAACGTAATATAACCTAACCTAACCCATCTAGCCCCTCGCTGGTAATGTTTTACAGAATTCCGGTCGTGTCGTCCCGTACGTCTCGGTGCGGACATTATATACGTCTATAACGTTATCTATCCTAACCTAAGGCAACTTAACATCTCGGATGTAGTATTTTCCAACATTCCTGGCGGGTCGGCCCCTACATCTCGGTGGGCACATTATATACGTCTATATCGTAATATAACCTATCGTAACCCATCTAGACCCTCGCTGGTAATGTTTTACAAAATCCCGGTCGTGTCGGCCCGTACTTCTCGGTGGGGAAATTATATACGTCTATAACGTTATATAACCTAACCTAAGGCTACCTAACATCTCGAATGTAGTATTTCACAACATTCCTGGCGGGTCGGCCCCACTTCTCGGTGGGAACATTATATACGTCTATAACGTAATATAACCTAACCTAACCCATCTAGCCCCTCGCTGGTAATGTTTTACAGAATCTCGGTCGTGTCGTCCCGTATGTCTCGGTGCGGACATTATATACGTCTATAACTTTATGTGTCCTAACCTAAGGGAACCTAACATCGCGGATGTAGTATTTCACAACATTCCTGGCTGGTCGGCGCGAATTCTCGGTGGGAACATTATATACGTCTATGTCGTAATATAACCTAACCTAACCCATTTAGACCCTCGCTGGTAATATTTCACAAAATCCCGGTCGTGTCGTCCCGTATGTCTCGGTGCGGACATTATATACGTCTATAACGTTATATACCCTAACCTAAGGCAACTTAACATCTCGGATGTAGTATTTTCCAACATTCCTGGCGGGTCCGCCCCACTTTTCGGTGGGACCATTATATACGTCTATAACGTAATATAACGTAACCTAACCCATCTAGCCCCTAGCCGGGAATGTTTTACAAAATCCCGGTCGTGTCGGCCCGTGCTTCAAGGTGGGCACATTATATACATCTATATCGTAATATAACCTAACCTAACCCATCTAGACCCTCGCTGGTAATGTTTTACAGAATCCCGCTCGTGTCGGCCCGTACTTCTCGGTGGGGACATTATATACGTCTATAACGTTATATATACTAACCTAAGGGAACCTGACATCTCAGATGTAGTATTTCACAACATTCCTGGCGGTTCGGCCCCACTTCTCGGTGGCAACATTATATACGTCTATAACGTAATATAACCTATCCTAACCGATCTAGCCCCTCGCTGGTAATGTTTTACAAAATCCCGGTCGTGTCGTACCGTAGGTCTCGGTGCGGACATTATATACGTCTATAACGTTACATAACCTAACCTAAGGCTACCTAACATCTCGAGTGTAGTATTTCACAACATTCCTGGCGGGTCGGAACCACTTCTCGGTGGGAACATTATATACGTCTATAACGTAATATAACCTAACCTAACCGATCTAGCCCCTCGCTGGTAATGTTTTACAGAATCCCGGTCGTGTCGTCGCGTACGTCTCGGTGCGGACATTATATACGTCTATAACGTTATATATCCTAACCTAAGGCAACTTAACATCTCGGATGTAGTATTTCACAACATTCCTGGCTGGTCGGCGCCGATTCTCGGTGGGAACATTATATACGTCTATGTCGTAATATAACCTAACCTAACCCATCTAGACCCTCGCTGGTAATATTTCACAAAATCCCGGTCGTGTCGTCCCGTATGTCTCGGTGCGGACATTATATACGTCTATAACGTTATATATCCTAACCTGAGTGAACCTAACATCGCGGATGTAGTATTTCACAACATTCCTGGCTGGTCGGCGCCAATTCTCGGTGGGAACATTATATACGTCTATATCGTAATATAACCTAACCTAACCCATCTAGACCCTCGCTGGTAATGTTTCACAAAATACCGGACGTGTCGGCCCGTACTTCTCGGTGGGCACATCATATCCGTCTATAACGTTATATATACTAACCTAAGGGAACCTAACATCTCGGATGTAGTATTTCATAACATTCCTGGCGGGTCGGCCCCAACTTCTCGGTGGGCACATTATATACGTCTATACCGTGATATAGCCAAACCTAACCCATCTAGACCCTCGATGGTAATGTTTTACAAAACCCCGGTCGTGTCGGCCCGTACTTCTCGGTGGGGACATTATATACGTCTATAACGTTATATATACTAAGCTAAGGGAACCTAACATCTCAGATGTAGTATTTCACAACATTCCTGGTGGTTCGGCCCCACTTCTCGGTGGCAACATTATATACGTCTATAACGTAATATAACCTAACCTAACCGATCTAGCCCCTCGCTGGTAATGTTTTACAAAATCCCGGTCGTGTCGTACCGTAGGTCTCGGTGCGGACATTATATACGTCTATAACGTTACATAACCTAACCTAAGGCTACCTAACATCTGGAATGTAGTATTTCACAACATTCCTGGCGGGTCGGCCCCACTTCTCGGTGGGAACATTATATACGTCTATAACGTAATATAACCTAACCTAACCCATCTAGCCCCTGGCTGGTAATGTGTTACAGAATCTCGGTCGTGTCGTCCCGTGTGTCTCGGTGCGGACATTATATACATCTATAACTTTATGTATCCTAACCTAAGGCAACTTAACATCTGGGATGTAGTATTTTCCAACATTCCTGGCGGGTCGGCCCCAACTTCTCGGTGGGCACATTATATACGTCTATATCGTAATATAACCTAACCTAACCCATCTAGACCCTCGCTGGTAATATTTCACAAAATCCCGGTCGTGTCGTCCCGTACGTCTCGGTGCGGACATTATATACCTCTATAACGTTATATATCCTAACCTAAGGGAACCTGACATCTCAGATGTAGTATTTCACAATATTCCTGGCGGTTCGGCCCCACTTCTCGGTGGCAACATTATATACGTCTATAACGTAATATAACCTATCCTAACCGATCTAGCCCCTCGCTGGTAATGTTTTACAAAATCCCGGTCGTGTCGTACCGTAGGTCTCGGTGCGGACATTATATACGTCTATAACGTTACATAACCTAACCTAAGGCTACCTAACATCTCGAATGTAGTATTTCACAACATTCCTGGCTGGTCGGCGCCAATTCTCGGTGGGAACATTATATACGTCTATATCGTAATATAACCTAACCTAACCCATCTAGACCCTCGCTGGTAATGTTTCACAAAATCCCGGTCGTGTCGGCCCGTACTTCTCGGTGGGGACATCATATCCGTCTATAACGTTATATATACTAACCTAAGGGAACCTAACATCTCGGATGTAGTATTTCACAACATTCCTGGCGGGTCGGCCCCAACTTCTCGGTGGGCACATTATATACGTCTATATCGTGATATAGCCAAACCTAACCCATCTAGACCCTCGATGGTAATGTTTTACAAAACCCCGGTCGTGTCGGCCCGTACTTCTTGGTGGGGACATTATATACGTCTATAACGTTATATATACTAACCTAAGGGAACCTAACATCTCAGATGTAGTATTTCACAACATTCCTGGCGGTTCGGCCCCACTTCTCGGTGGCAACATTATATACGTCTATAACGTAATATAACCTAACCTAACCGATCTAGCCCCTCGCTGGTAATGTTTTACAAAATCCCGGTCGTGTCGTACCGTAGGTCTCGGTGCGGACATTATATACCTCTATAACGTTATATATCCTAACCTAAGGCAACTTAACATCTCGGATGTAGTATTTTCCAACATTCCTGGCGGGTCGGCCCATACTTCTCGGTGGGCACATTATATACGTCTATATCGTAATATAACCTATCGTAACCCATCTAGACCCTCGCTGGTAATGTTTTACAAAATCCCAGTCGTGTCGGCCCGTACTTCTCGGTGGGGAAATTATATACGTCTATAACGTTATATAACCTAACCTAAGGCTACCTAACATCTCGAATGTAGTATTTCACAACATTCCTGGCGGGTCGGCCCCACTTCTCGGTGGGAACATTATATACGTCTATAACGTAATATAACCTAACCTAACCCATCTAGCCCCTCGCTGGTAATGTTTTACAGAATATCGGTCGTGTCGTCCCGTATGTCTCGGTGCGGACATTATATACGTCTATAACTTTATGTGTCCTAACCTAAGGGAACCTAACATCGCGGATGTATTATTTCACAACATTCCTGGCTGGTCGGCGCGAATTCTCGGTGGGAACATTATATACGTCTATGTCGTAATATAACCTAACCTAACCCATTTAGACCCTCGCTGGTAATATTTCACAAAATCCCGGTCGTGTCGTCCCGTATGTCTCGGTGCGGACATTATATACGTCTATAACGTTATATACCCTAACCTAAGGCAACTTAACATCTCGGATGTAGTATTTTCCAACATTCCTGGCGGGTCCGCCCCACTTTTCGGTGGGACCATTATATACGTCTATAACGTAATATAACGTAACCTAACCCATCTAGCCCCTAGCCGGGAATGTTTTACAAAATCCCGGTCGTGTCGGCCCGTGCTTCAAGGTGGGCACATTATATACATCTATATCGTAATATAACCTAACCTAACCCATCTAGACCCTCGCTGGTAATGTTTTACAGAATCCCGCTCGTGTCGGCCCGTACTTCTCGGTGGGGACATCATATCCGTCTATAACGTTATATATACTAACCTAAGGGAACCTAACATCTCGGATGTAGTATTTCACAACATTCCTGGCGGGTCGGCCCCAACTTCTCGGTGGGCACATTATATACGTCTATATCGTGATATAACCAAACCTAACCCATCTAGACCCTCGATGGTAATGTTTTACAAAACCCCGGTCGTGTCGGCCCGTACTTCTCGGTGGGGACATTATATACGTCTATAACGTTATATATACTAACCTAAGGGAACCTAACATCTCAGATGTAGTATTTCACAACATTCCTGGCGGTTCGGCCCCACTTCTCGGTGGCAACATTATATACGTCTATAACGTAATATAACCTAACCTAACCGATCTAGCCCCTCGCTGGTAATGTTTTACAAAATCCCGGTCGTGTCGTACCGTAGGTCTCGGTGCGGACATTATATACGTCTATAACGTTACATAACCTAACCTAAGGCTACCTAACATCTCGGATGTAGTATTTCACAGCATTCCTGCCCGGTCGGCTCCACTTCTCGGTGGGAACTTTATATACGTCTATAACGTAATATAACCTAACCTAACCCATCTAGCCCCTCGCTGGTAATGTTTTACAGAATTCCGGTCGTGTCGTCCCGTACGTCTCGGTGCGGACATTATATACGTCTATAACGTAATATAACCTAACCTAACCCATCTAGCCCCCGCTGGTAATGTGTTACAGAATCTCGGTCGTGTCGTCCCGTGTGTCTCGGTGCGGACATTATATACGTCTATAACTTTATGTATCCTAACCTAAGGCAACTTAACATCTGGGATGTAGTATTTTCGAACATTCCTGGCGGGTCGGCCCCAACTTCTCGGTGGGCACATTATATACGTCTATATCGTAATATAACCAAACCTAACCGATCTAGCCCCTCGCTGGTAATGTTTTACAGAATCCCGGTCGTGTCGTCGCGTACGTCTCGGTGCGGACATTATATACGTCTAGAACGTTATATATCCTAACCTAAGGCAACTTAACATCTCGGATGTAGTATTTCACAACATTCGTGGCTGGTCGGCGCCGATTCTCGGTGGGAACATTATATACGTCTATGTCGTAATATAACCTAACCTAACCCATCTAGACCCTCGCTGGTAATATTTCACAAAATCCCGGTCGTGTCGTCCCGTATGTCTCGGTGCGGACATTATATACGTCTATAACGTTATATATCCTAACCTGAGTGAACCTAACATCGCGGATGTAGTATTTCACAACATTCCTGGCTGGTCGGCGCCAATTCTCGGTGGGAACATTATATACGTCTATATCGTAATATAACCTAACCTAACCCATCTAGACCCTCGCTGGTAATGTTTCACAAAATACCGGTCGTGTCGGCCCGTACTTCTCGGTGGGGACATCATATCCGTCTATAACGTTATATATACTAACCTAAGGGAACCTAACATCTCGGATGTAGTATTTCACAACATTCCTGGCGGGCCGGCCCCAACTTCTCGGTGGGCACATTATATACGTCTATATCGTGATATAACCAAACCTAACCCATCTAGACCCTCGATGGTAATGTTTTACAAAACCCCGGTCGTGTCGGCCCGTACTTCTCGGTGGGGACATTATATACGTCTATAACGTTATATATACTAACCTAAGGGAACCTAACATCTCAGATGTAGTATTTCACAACATTCCTGGCAGTTCGGCCCCACTTCTCGGTGGCAACATTATATACGTCTATAACGTAATATAACCTAACCTAACCGATCTAGCCCCTCGCTGGTAATGTTTTACAAAATCCCGGTCGTGTCGTACCGTAGGTCTCGGTGCGGACATTATATACGTCTATAACGTTATCTATCCTAACCTAAGGCAACTTAACATCTCGGATGTAGTATTATCCAACATTTCTTGCGGGACGGCCCCAACTTTTCGGTGGGCACATTATATACGTCTATATCGTAATATAACCTAACCTAACCCATCTAGACCCTCGCTGGTAATATTTCACAAAATCCCGGTCGTGTCGTCCCGTACGTCTCGGTGCGGACATTATATACCTCTATAACGTTATATATCCTAACCTAAGGCAACTTAACATCTCGGATGTAGTATTTTCCAACATTCCTGGCGGGTCGGCCCCTACATCTCGGTGGGCACACTATATACGTCTATATCGTAATATAACCTATCGTAACCCATCTAGACCCTCGCTGGTAATGTTTTACAAAATCCCGGTCGTGTCGGCCCGTACTTCTCGGTGGGGAAATTATATACGTCTATAACGTTATATAACCTAACCTAAGGCTACCTAACATCTCGAATGTAGTATTTCACAACATTCCTGGCGGGTCGGCCCCACTTCTCGGTGGGAACATTATATACGTCTATAACGTAATATAACGTAACCTAACCCATCTAGCCCCTCGCTGGTAATGTTTTACAGAATCTCGGTCGTGTCGTCCCGTATGTCTCAGTGCGGACATTATATACGTCTATAACTTTATGTGTCCTAACCTAAGGGAACCTAACATCGCGGATGTAGTATTTCACAACATTCCTGGCTGGTCGGCGCGAATTCTCGGTGGGAACATTATATACGTCTATGTCGTAATATAACCTAACCTAACCCATTTAGACCCTCGCTGGTAATATTTCACAAAATCCCGGTCGTGTCGTCCCGTATGTCTCGGTGCGGACATTATATACGTCTATAACGTTATATACCCTAACCTAAGGCAACTTAACATCTCGGATGTAGTATTTTCCAACATTCCTGGCGGGGCCGCCCCACTTTTCGGTGGGACCATTATATACGTCTATAACGTAATATAACGTAACCTAACCCATCTAGCCCCTAGCCGGGAATGTTTTACAAAATCCCGGTCGTGTCGGCCCGTGCTTCAATGTGGGCACATTATATACATCTATATCGTAATATAACCTAACCTAACCCATCTAGACCCTCGCTGGTAATGTTTTACAGAATCCCGCTCGTGTCGGCCCGTACTTCTCGGTGGGGACATTATATACGTCTATAACGTTACATAACCTAACCTAAGGCTACCTAACATCTCGAATGTAGTATTTCACAACATTCCTGGCTGGTCGGCGCCAATTCTCGGTGGGAACATTATATACGTCTATATCGTAATATAACCTAACCTAACCCATCTAGACCCTCGCTGGTAATGTTTCACAAAATCCCGGTCGTGTCGGCCCGTACTTCTCGGTGGGGACATCATATCCGTCTATAACGTTATATATACTAACCTAAGGGAACCTAACATCTCGGATGTAGTATTTCACAACATTCCTGACGGGTCGGCCCCAACTTCTCGGTGGGCACATTATATACGTCTATATCGTGATATAGCCAAACCTAACCCATCTAGACCCTCGATGGTAATGTTTTACAAAACCCCGGTCGTGTCGGCCCGTACTTCTTGGTGGGGACATTATATACGTCTATAACGTTATATATACTAACCTAAGGGAACCTAACATCTCAGATGTAGTATTTCACAACATTCCTGGCGGTTCGGCCCCACTTCTCGGTGGGAACATTATATACGTCTATAACGTAATATAACCTAACCTAACCCATCTAGCCCCTCGCTGGTAATGTGTTACAGAATCTCGGTCGTGTCGTCCCGTGTGTCTCGGTGCGGACATTATATACGTCTATAACTTTATGTATCCTAACCTAAGGCAACTTAACATCTGGGATGTAGTATTTTCCAACATTCCTGGCGGGTCGGCCCCAACTTCTCGGTGGGCACATTATATACGTCTATATCGTAATATAACCAAACCTAACCCATCTACACCCTCGCTGGTAATGTTTTACAAAATCGCGGTCATGTCGGCCCGTACTTCTCGGTGGGGACATTATATACGTCTATAACGTTATATATACTAACCTAAGGGAACCTAACATCTCGGATGTAGTATTTCACAGCATTCCTGCCGGGTCGGCTCCACTTCTCGGTGGGAACATTATATACGTCTATAACGTAATATAACCTAACCTAACCCATCTAGCCCCTCGCTGGTAATGTTTTACAGAATTCCGGTCGTGTCGTCCCGTACGTCTCGGTGCGGACATTTTATACGTCTATAACGTTATCTATCCTAACCTAAGGCAACTTAACATCTCGGATGTAGTATTATCCAACATTTCTTGCGGGACGGCCCCAACTTTTCGGTGGGCACATTATATACGTCTATATCGTAATATAACCTAACCTAACCCATCTAGACCCTCGCTGGTAATATTTCACAAAATCCCGGTCGTGTCGTCCCGTACGTCTCGGTGCGGACATTATATACCTCTATAACGTTATATATCCTAACCTAAGGCAACTTAACATCTCGGATGTAGTATTTTCCAACATTCCTGGCGGGTCGGCCCCTACTTCTCGGTGGGCACATTATATACGTCTATATCGTAATATAACCTATCGTAACCCATCTAGACCCTCGCTGGTAATGTTTTACAAAATCCCGGGCGTGTCGGCCCGTACTTCTCGGTGGGGAAATTATATACGTCTATAACGTTATATAACCTAACCTAAGGCTACCTAACATCTCGAATGTAGTATTTCACAACATTCCTGGCGGGTCGGCCCCACTTCTCGGTGGGAACATTATATACGTCTATAACGTAATATAACCTAACCTAACCCATCTAGCCCCTCGCTGGTAATGTTTTACAGAATCTCGGTCGTGTCGTCCCGTATGTCTCGGTGCGGACATTATATACGTCTATAACTTTATGTGTCCTAACCTAAGGGAACCTAACATCGCGGATGTAGTATTTCACAACATTCCTGGCTTGTCGGCGCGAATTCTCGGTGGGAACATTATATACGTCTATGTCGTAATATAACCTAACCTAACCCATTTAGACCCTCGCTGGTAATATTTCACAAAATCCCGGTCGTGTCGTCCCGTATGTCTCGGTGCGGACATTATATACGTCTATAACGTTATATACCCTAACCTAAGGCAACTTAACATCTCGGATGTAGTATTTTCCAACATTCCTGGCGGGTCCGCCCCACTTTTCGGTGGGACCATTATATACGTCTATAACTTAATATAACGTAACCTAACCCATCTAGCCCCTAGCCGGGAATGTTTTACAAAATCCCGGTCGTGTCGGCCCGTGCTTCAAGGTGGGCACATTATATACATCTATATCGTAATATAACCTAACCTAACCCATCTAGCCCCTCGCTGGTAATGTTTTACAGAATCTCGGTCGTGTCGTCCCGTATGTCTCGGTGCGGACATTATATACGTCTATAACTTTATGTGTCCTAACCTAAGGGAACCTAACATCGCGGATGTAGTATTTCACAACATTCCTGGCTGGTCGGCGCCGATTCTCGGTGGGAACATTATATACGTCTATGTCGTAATATAACCTAACCTAACCCATCTAGACCCTCGCTGGTAATATTTCACAAAATCCCGGTCGTGTCGTCCCGTATGTCTCGGTGCGGACATTATATACGTCTATAACGTTATATATCCTAACCTGAGTGAACCTAACATCGCGGATGTAGTATTTCACAACATTCCTGGCTGGTCGGCGCCAATTCTCGGTGGGAACAGTATATACGTCTATATCGTAATATAACCTAACCTAACCCATGTAGACCCTCGCTGGTAATGTTTTACAGAATCCCGGTCGTGTCGTCGCGTACGCCTCGGTGCGGACATTATATACGTCTATAACGTTATATATCCTAACCTAAGGCAACTTAACATCTCGGATGTAGTATTTCACAACATTCCTGGCGGGTCGGCTCCACTTCTCGGTGGGAACATTATTTACGTCTATAACGCAATATAACCTAACCTAACCCATCTAGACCCTCGCTGGTAATGTTTTACAAAATCCCGGGCGTGTCGGCCCGTACTTCTCGGTGGGGACATTATATACGTCGATTACGTTATATACCCTAACCTAAGGGAACCTAACATCTTGGATGTAGTATTTTCCAACATTCCTGGCGGCTCGGCCCCTACTTCTCGGTGGGCACATTATATACGTCTATATCGTAATATAACCTATCGTAACCCATCTAGACCCTCGCTGGTAATGTTTTACAAAATCCCGGTCGTGTCGGCCCGTACTTCTCGGTGGGGAAATTATATACGTCTATAACGTTATATAACCTAACCTAAGGCTACCTAACATCTCGAATGTAGTATTTCGCAACATTCCTGGCGGGTCGGCCCCACTTCTCGGTGGGAACATTATATACGTCTATAACGTAATATAACCTAACCTAACCCATCTAGCCCCTCGCTGGTAATGTTTTACAGAATCTCGGTCGTGTCGTGCCGTATGTCTCGGTGCGGACATTATATATGTCTATAACTTTATGTGTCCTAACCTAAGGGAACCTAACATCGCGGATGTAGTATTTCACAACATTCCTGGCTGGTCGGCGCGAATTCTCGGTGGGAACATTATATACGTCTATGTCGTAATATAACCTAACCTAAACCATTTAGACCCTCGCTGGTAATATTTCACAAAATCCCGGTCGTGTCGTCCCGCATGTCTCGGTGCGGACATTATATACGTCTATAACGTTATATACCCTAACCTAAGGCAACTTAACATCTCGGATGTAGTATTTTCCAACATTCCTGGCGGGTCCGCCCCACTTTTCGGTGGGACCATTATATACGTCTATAACGTAATATAACGTAACCTAACCCATCTAGCCCCTAGCCGGGAATGTTTTACAAAATCCCGGTCGTGTCGGCCCGTGCTTCAAGGTGGGCACATTATATACATCTAAATCGTAATATAACCTAACCTAACCCATCTAGACCCTCGCTGGTAATGTTTTACAGAATCCCGCTCGTGTCGGCCCGTACTTCTCGGTGGGGACATTATATACGTCTATAACGTTATATATACTAACCTAAGGGAACCTGACATCTCGGATGTAGTATTTCACAACATTCCTGGCTGGTCGGCGCCGATTCTCGGTGGGAACATTATATACGTCTATGTCGTAATATAACCTAACCTAACCCATCTAGACCCTCGCTGGTAATATTTCACAAAATCCCGGTCGTGTCGTCCGTATGTCTCGGTGCGGACATTATATACGTCTATAACGTTATATATCCTATCCTGAGTGAACCTAACATCGCGGATGTAGTATTTCACAACATTCCTGGCTGGTCGGCGCCAATTCTCGGTGGGAACATTATATACGTCTATATCGTAATATAACCTAACCTAACCCATCTAGACCCTCGCTGGTAATGTTTCACAAAATCCCGGTCGTGTCGGCCCGTACTTCTCGGTGGGGACATCATATCCGTCTATAACTTTATGTATCCTAACCTAAGGCAACTTAACATCAGGGATGTAGTATTTTCCAACATTCCTGGCGGGTCGGCCCCAACTTCTCGGTGGGCACATTATACACGTCTATATCGTAATATAACCAAACCTAACCCATCTAGACCCTCGCTGGTAATGTTTTACAAAATCGCGGTCATGTCGGCCCGTACTTCTCGGTGGGGACATTATATACGTCTATAACGTTATATATACTAACCTAAGGGAACCTAACATCTCGGATGTAGTATTTCACAGCATTCCTGCCGGGTCGGCTCCACTTCTCGGTGGGAACATTATATACGTCTATAACGTAATATAACCTAACCTAACCCATCTAGCCCCTCGCTGGTAATGTTTTACAGAATTCCGGTCGTGTCGTCCCGTACGTCTCGGTGCGGACATTATATACGTCTATAACGTTATCTATCCTAACCTAAGGCAACTTAACATCTCGGATGTAGTATTTTCCAACATTCCTGGCGGGTCGGCCCCTACATCTCGGTGGGCACATTATATACGTCTATATCGTAATATAACCTATCGTAACCCATCTAGACCCTCGCTGGTAATGTTTTACAAAATCCCGGTCGTGTCGGCCCGTACTTCTCGGTGGGGAAATTATATACGTCTATAACGTTATATAACCTAACCTAAGGCTACCTAACATCTCGAATGTAGTATTTCACAACATTCCTGGCGGGTCGGCCCCACTTCTCGGTGGGAACATTATATACGTCTATAACGTAATATAACCTAACCTAACCCATCTAGCCCCTCGCTGGTAATGTTTTACAGAATCTCGGTCGTGTCGTCCCGTATGTCTCGGTGCGGACATTATATACGTCTATAACTTTATGTGTCCTAACCTAAGGGAACCTAACATCGCGGATGTAGTATTTCACAACATTCCTGGCTGGTCGGCGCGAATTCTCGGTGGGAACATTATATACGTCTATGTCGTAATATAACCTAACCTAACCCATTTAGACCCTCGCTGGTAATATTTCACAAAATCCCGGTCGTGTCGTCCCGTATGTCTCGGTGCGGACATTATATACGTCTATAACGTTATATACCCTAACCTAAGGCAACTTAACATCTCGGATGTAGTATTTCACAACATTCCTGGCGGGTCGGCTCCACTTCTCGGTGGGAACATTATTTACGTCTATAACGCAATATAACCTAACCTAACCCATCTAGACCCTCGCTGGTAATGTTTTACAAAATCCCGGGCGTGTCGGCCCGTACTTCTCGGTGGGGACATTATATACGTCGATTACGTTATATACCCTAACCTAAGGGAACCTAACATCTTGGATGTAGTATTTTCCAACATTCCTGGCGGCTCGGCCCCTACTTCTCGGTGGGCACATTATATACGTCTATATCGTAATATAACCTATCGTAACCCATCTAGACCCTCGCTGGTAATGTTTTACAAAATCCCGGTCGTGTCGGCCCGTACTTCTCGGTGGGGAAATTATATACGTCTATAACGTTATATAACCTAACCTAAGGCTACCTAACATCTCGAATGTAGTATTTCGCAACATTCCTGGCGGGTCGGCCCCACTTCTCGGTGGGAACATTATATACGTCTATAACGTAATATAACCTAACCTAACCCATCTAGCCCCTCGCTGGTAATGTTTTACAGAATCTCGGTCGTGTCGTGCCGTATGTCTCGGTGCGGACATTATATATGTCTATAACTTTATGTGTCCTAACCTAAGGGAACCTAACATCGCGGATGTAGTATTTCACAACATTCCTGGCTGGTCGGCGCGAATTCTCGGTGGGAACATTATATACGTCTATGTCGTAATATAACCTAACCTAAACCATTTAGACCCTCGCTGGTAATATTTCACAAAATCCCGGTCGTGTCGTCCCGCATGTCTCGGTGCGGACATTATATACGTCTATAACGTTATATACCCTAACCTAAGGCAACTTAACATCTCGGATGTAGTATTTTCCAACATTCCTGGCGGGTCCGCCCCACTTTTCGGTGGGACCATTATATACGTCTATAACGTAATATAACGTAACCTAACCCATCTAGCCCCTAGCCGGGAATGTTTTACAAAATCCCGGTCGTGTCGGCCCGTGCTTCAAGGTGGGCACATTATATACATCTATATCGTAATATAACCTAACCTAACCCATCTAGACCCTCGCTGGTAATGTTTTACAGAATCCCGCTCGTGTCGGCCCGTACTTCTCGGTGGGGACATTATATACGTCTATAACGTTATATATACTAACCTAAGGGAACCTGACATCTCGAATGTAGTATTTCACAACATTCCTGGCGGGTCGGACCCACTTCTCGGTGGGAACATTATATACGTCTATAACGTAATATAACCTAACCTAACCGATCTAGCCCCTCGCTGGTAATGTTTTACAGAATCCCGGTCGTGTCGTCGCGTACGTCTCGGTGCGGACATTATATACGTCTATAACGTTATATATCCTAACCTGAGTGAACCTAACGTCGCGGATGTAGTATTTCACAACATTCCTGGCGGGTCGGCCCCACTTCTCGGTGGGAACATTATATACGTCTATAACGTAATATAACCTAACCTAACCCATCTAGCCCCTCGCTGGTAATGTTTTACAGAATCTCGGTCGTGTCGTGCCGTATGTCTCGGTGCGGACATTATATATGTCTATAACTTTATGTGTCCTAACCTAAGGGAACCTAACATCGCGGATGTAGTATTTCACAACATTCCTGGCTGGTCGGCGCGAATTCTCGGTGGGAACATTATATACGTCTATGTCGTAATATAACCTAACCTAAACCATTTAGACCCTCGCTGGTAATATTTCACAAAATCCCGGTCGTGTCGTCCCGCATGTCTCGGTGCGGACATTATATACGTCTATAACGTTATATACCCTAACCTAAGGCAACTTAACATCTCGGATGTAGTATTTTCCAACATTCCTGGCGGGTCCGCCCCACTTTTCGGTGGGACCATTATATACGTCTATAACGTAATATAACGTAACCTAACCCATCTAGCCCCTAGCCGGGAATGTTTTACAAAATCCCGGTCGTGTCGGCCCGTGCTTCAAGGTGGGCACATTATATACATCTAAATCGTAATATAACCTAACCTAACCCATCTAGACCCTCGCTGGTACTGTTTTACAGAATCCCGCTCGTGTCGGCCCGTACTTCTCGGTGGGGACATTATATACGTCTATAACGTTATATATACTAACCTAAGGGAACCTGACATCTCGGATGTAGTATTTCACAACATTCCTGGCTGGTCGGCGCCGATTCTCGGTGGGAACATTATATACGTCTATGTCGTAATATAACCTAACCTAACCCATCTAGACCCTCGCTGGTAATATTTCACAAAATCCCGGTCGTGTCGTCCCGTATGTCTCGGTGCGGACATTATATACGTCTATAACGTTATATATCCTATCCTGAGTGAACCTAACATCGCGGATGTAGTATTTCACAACATTCCTGGCTGGTCGGCGCCAATTCTCGGTGGGAACATTATATACGTCTATATCGTAATATAACCTAACCTAACCCATCTAGACCCTCGCTGGTAATGTTTCACAAAATCCCGGTCGTGTCGGCCCGTACTTCTCGGTGGGGACATCATATCCGTCTATAATTTTATGTATCCTAACCTAAGGCAACTTAACATCAGGGATGTAGTATTTTCCAACATACCTGGCGGGTCGGCCCCAACTTCTCGGTGGGCACATTATACACGTCTATATCGTAATATAACCAAACCTAACCCATCTAGACCCTCGCTGGTAATGTTTTACAAAATCGCGGTCATGTCGGCCCGTACTTCTCGGTGGGGACATTATATACGTCTATAACGTTATATATACTAACCTAAGGGAACCTAACATCTCGGATGTAGTATTTCACAGCATTCCTGCCGGGTCGGCTCCACTTCTCGGTGGGAACATTATATACGTCTATAACGTAATATAACCTAACCTAACCCATCTAGCCCCTCGCTGGTAATGTTTTACAGAATTCCGGTCGTGTCGTCCCGTACGTCTCGGTGCGGACATTATATACGTCTATAACGTTATCTATCCTAACCTAAGGCAACTTAACATCTCGGATGTAGTATTTTCCAACATTCCTGGCGGGTCGGCCCCTACATCTCGGTGGGCACATTATATACGTCTATATCGTAATATAACCTATCGTAACCCATCTAGACCCTCGCTGGTAATGTTTTACAAAATCCCGGTCGTGTCGGCCCGTACTTCTCGGTGGGGAAATTATATACGTCTATAACGTTATATAACCTAACCTAAGGCTACCTAACATCTCGAATGTAGTATTTCACAACATTCCTGGCGGGTCGGCCCCACTTCTCGGTGGGAACATTATATACGTCTATAACGTAATATAACCTAACCTAACCCATCTAGCCCCTCGCTGGTAATGTTTTACAGAATCTCGGTCGTGTCGTCCCGTATGTCTCGGTGCGGACATTATATACGTCTATAACTTTATGTGTCCTAACCTAAGGGAACCTAACATCGCGGATGTAGTATTTCACAACATTCCTGGCTGGTCGGCGCGAATTCTCGGTGGGAACATTATATACGTCTATGTCGTAATATAACCTAACCTAACCCATTTAGACCCTCGCTGGTAATATTTCACAAAATCCCGGTCGTGTCGTCCCGTATGTCTCGGTGCGGACATTATATACGTCTATAACGTTATATACCCTAACCTAAGGCAACTTAACATCTCGGATGTAGTATTTTCCAACATTCCTGGCGGGTCCGCCCCACTTTTCGGTGGGACCATTATATACGTCTATAACGTAATATAACGTAACCTAACCCATCTAGCCCCTAGCCGGGAATGTTTTACAAAATCCCGGTCGTGTCGGCCCGTGCTTCAAGGTGGGCACATTATATACATCTATATCGTAATATAACCTAACCTAACCCATCTAGACACTCGCTGGTAATGTTTTACAGAATCCCGCTGGTGTCGGCCCGTACTTCTCGGTGGGGACATTATATACGTCTATAACGTTATATATACTAACCTAAGGGAACCTGACATCTCAGATGTAGTATTTCACAACATTCCTGGCGGTTCGGCCCCACTTCTCGGTGGCAACATTATATACGTCTATAACGTAATATAACCTATCCTAACCGATCTAGCCCCTCGCTGGTAATGTTTTACAAAATCCCGGTCGTGTCGTACCGTAGGTCTCGGTGCGGACATTATATACGTCTATAACGTTACATAACCTAACCTAAGGCTACCTAACATCTCGAATGTAGTATTTCACAACATTCCTGGCGGGTCGGACCCACTTCTCGGTGGGAACATTATATACGTCTATAACGTAATATAACCTAACCTAACCGATCTAGCCCCTCGCTGGTAATGTTTTACAGAATCCCGGTCGTGTCGTCGCGTACGTCTCGGTGCGGACATTATATACGTCTATAACGTTATATATCCTAACCTAAGGCAACTTAACATCTCGGATGTAGTATTTCGCAACATTCCTGGCTGGTCGGCGCCGATTCTCGGTGGGAACATTATATACGTCTATGTCGTAATATAACCTAACCTAACCCATCTAGACCCTCGCTGGTAATATTTCACAAAATCCCGGTCGTGTCGTCCCGTATGTCTCGGTGCGGACATTATATACGTCTATAACGTTATATATCCTAACCTGAGTGAACCTAACGTCGCGGATGTAGTATTTCACAACATTCCTGGCTGGTCGGCGCGCAATTCTCGGTGGGAACATTATATACGTCTATATCGTAATATAACCTAACCTAACCCATCTAGACCCTCGCTGGTAATGTTTCACAAAATCCCGGTCGTGTCGGCCCGTACTTCTCGGTGGGGACATCATATCCGTCTATAACGTTATATATACTAACCTAAGGGAACCTAACATCTCGGATGTAGTATTTCACAACATTCCTGGCGGGTCGGCCCCAACTTCTCGGTGGGCACATTATATACGTCTATATCGTGATATAACCAAACCTAACCCATCTAGACCCTCGATGGTAATGTTTTACAAAACCCCGGTCGTGTCGGCCCGTACTTCTCGGTGGGGACATTATATACGTCTATAACGTTATATATACTAACCTAAGGGAACCTAACATCTCGGATGTAGTATTATCCAATATTTCTTGCGGGACGGCCCCAACTTTTCGGTGGGCACATTATATACGTCTATATCGTAATATAACCTAACCTAACCCATCTAGACCCTCGCTGGTAATATTTCACAAAATCCCGGTCGTGTCGTCCCGTACGTCTCGGTGCGGACATTATATACGTCTATAACGTTATCTATCCTAACCTAAGGCAACTTAACATCTCGGATGTAGTATTTTCCAACATTCCTGGCGGGTCGGCCCCTACATCTCGGTGGGCACATTATATACGTCTATATCGTAATATAACCTATCGTAACCCATCTAGACCCTCGCTGGTAATGTTTTACAAAATCCCGGTCGTGTCGGCCCGTACTTCTCGGTGGGGAAATTATATACGTCTATAACGTTATATAACCTAACCTAAGGCTACCTAACATCTCGAATGTAGTATTTCACAACATTCCTGGCGGGTCGGCCCCACTTCTCGGTGGGAACATTATATACGTCTATAACGTAATATAACCTAACCTAACCCATCTAGCCCCTCGCTGGTAATGTTTTACAGAATCTCGGTCGTGTCGTCCCGTATGTCTCGGTGCGGACATTATATACGTCTATAACTTTATGTGTCCTAACCTAAGGGAACCTAACATCGCGGATGTAGTATTTCACAACATTCCTGGCTGGTCGGCGCGAATTCTCGGTGGGAACATTATATACGTCTATGTCGTAATATAACCTAACCTAACCCATTTAGACCCTCGCTGGTAATATTTCACAAAATCCCGGTCGTGTCGTCCCGTATGTCTCGGTGCGGACATTATATACGTCTATAACGTTATATACCCTAACCTAAGGCAACTTAACATCTCGGATGTAGTATTTCACAACATTCCTGGCGGGTCGGCTCCACTTCTCGGTGGGAACATTATTTACGTCTATAACGCAATATAACCTAACCTAACCCATCTAGACCCTCGCTGGTAATGTTTTACAAAATCCCGGGCGTGTCGGCCCGTACTTCTCGGTGGGGACATTATATACGTCGATTACGTTATATACCCTAACCTAAGGGAACCTAACATCTTGGATGTAGTATTTTCCAACATTCCTGGCGGCTCGGCCCCTACTTCTCGGTGGGCACATTATATACGTCTATATCGTAATATAACCTATCGTAACCCATCTAGACCCTCGCTGGTAATGTTTTACAAAATCCCGGTCGTGTCGGCCCGTACTTCTCGGTGGGGAAATTATATACGTCTATAACGTTATATAACCTAACCTAAGGCTACCTAACATCTCGAATGTAGTATTTCGCAACATTCCTGGCGGGTCGGCCCCACTTCTCGGTGGGAACATTATATACGTCTATAACGTAATATAACCTAACCTAACCCATCTAGCCCCTCGCTGGTAATGTTTTACAGAATCTCGGTCGTGTCGTGCCGTATGTCTCGGTGCGGACATTATATATGTCTATAACTTTATGTGTCCTAACCTAAGGGAACCTAACATCGCGGATGTAGTATTTCACAACATTCCTGGCTGGTCGGCGCGAATTCTCGGTGGGAACATTATATACGTCTATGTCGTAATATAACCTAACCTAAACCATTTAGACCCTCGCTGGTAATATTTCACAAAATCCCGGTCGTGTCGTCCCGCATGTCTCGGTGCGGACATTATATACGTCTATAACGTTATATACCCTAACCTAAGGCAACTTAACATCTCGGATGTAGTATTTTCCAACATTCCTGGCGGGTCCGCCCCACTTTTCGGTGGGACCATTATATACGTCTATAACGTAATATAACGTAACCTAACCCATCTAGCCCCTAGCCGGGAATGTTTTACAAAATCCCGGTCGTGTCGGCCCGTGCTTCAAGGTGGGCACATTATATACATCTATATCGTAATATAACCTAACCTAACCCATCTAGACCCTCGCTGGTAATGTTTTACAGAATCCCGCTCGTGTCGGCCCGTACTTCTCGGTGGGGACATTATATACGTCTATAACGTTATATATACTAACCTAAGGGAACCTGACATCTCGAATGTAGTATTTCACAACATTCCTGGCGGGTCGGACCCACTTCTCGGTGGGAACATTATATACGTCTATAACGTAATATAACCTAACCTAACCGATCTAGCCCCTCGCTGGTAATGTTTTACAGAATCCCGGTCGTGTCGTCGCGTACGTCTCGGTGCGGACATTATATACGTCTATAACGTTATATATCCTAACCTGAGTGAACCTAACGTCGCGGATGTAGTATTTCACAACATTCCTGGCGGGTCGGCCCCACTTCTCGGTGGGAACATTATATACGTCTATAACGTAATATAACCTAACCTAACCCATCTAGCCCCTCGCTGGTAATGTTTTACAGAATCTCGGTCGTGTCGTGCCGTATGTCTCGGTGCGGACATTATATATGTCTATAACTTTATGTGTCCTAACCTAAGGGAACCTAACATCGCGGATGTAGTATTTCACAACATTCCTGGCTGGTCGGCGCGAATTCTCGGTGGGAACATTATATACGTCTATGTCGTAATATAACCTAACCTAAACCATTTAGACCCTCGCTGGTAATATTTCACAAAATCCCGGTCGTGTCGTCCCGCATGTCTCGGTGCGGACATTATATACGTCTATAACGTTATATACCCTAACCTAAGGCAACTTAACATCTCGGATGTAGTATTTTCCAACATTCCTGGCGGGTCCGCCCCACTTTTCGGTGGGACCATTATATACGTCTATAACGTAATATAACGTAACCTAACCCATCTAGCCCCTAGCCGGGAATGTTTTACAAAATCCCGGTCGTGTCGGCCCGTGCTTCAAGGTGGGCACATTATATACATCTAAATCGTAATATAACCTAACCTAACCCATCTAGACCCTCGCTGGTACTGTTTTACAGAATCCCGCTCGTGTCGGCCCGTACTTCTCGGTGGGGACATTATATACGTCTATAACGTTATATATACTAACCTAAGGGAACCTGACATCTCGGATGTAGTATTTCACAACATTCCTGGCTGGTCGGCGCCGATTCTCGGTGGGAACATTATATACGTCTATGTCGTAATATAACCTAACCTAACCCATCTAGACCCTCGCTGGTAATATTTCACAAAATCCCGGTCGTGTCGTCCCGTATGTCTCGGTGCGGACATTATATACGTCTATAACGTTATATATCCTATCCTGAGTGAACCTAACATCGCGGATGTAGTATTTCACAACATTCCTGGCTGGTCGGCGCCAATTCTCGGTGGGAACATTATATACGTCTATATCGTAATATAACCTAACCTAACCCATCTAGACCCTCGCTGGTAATGTTTCACAAAATCCCGGTCGTGTCGGCCCGTACTTCTCGGTGGGGACATCATATCCGTCTATAATTTTATGTATCCTAACCTAAGGCAACTTAACATCAGGGATGTAGTATTTTCCAACATACCTGGCGGGTCGGCCCCAACTTCTCGGTGGGCACATTATACACGTCTATATCGTAATATAACCAAACCTAACCCATCTAGACCCTCGCTGGTAATGTTTTACAAAATCGCGGTCATGTCGGCCCGTACTTCTCGGTGGGGACATTATATACGTCTATAACGTTATATATACTAACCTAAGGGAACCTAACATCTCGGATGTAGTATTTCACAGCATTCCTGCCGGGTCGGCTCCACTTCTCGGTGGGAACATTATATACGTCTATAACGTAATATAACCTAACCTAACCCATCTAGCCCCTCGCTGGTAATGTTTTACAGAATTCCGGTCGTGTCGTCCCGTACGTCTCGGTGCGGACATTATATACGTCTATAACGTTATCTATCCTAACCTAAGGCAACTTAACATCTCGGATGTAGTATTTTCCAACATTCCTGGCGGGTCGGCCCCTACATCTCGGTGGGCACATTATATACGTCTATATCGTAATATAACCTATCGTAACCCATCTAGACCCTCGCTGGTAATGTTTTACAAAATCCCGGTCGTGTCGGCCCGTACTTCTCGGTGGGGAAATTATATACGTCTATAACGTTATATAACCTAACCTAAGGCTACCTAACATCTCGAATGTAGTATTTCACAACATTCCTGGCGGGTCGGCCCCACTTCTCGGTGGGAACATTATATACGTCTATAACGTAATATAACCTAACCTAACCCATCTAGCCCCTCGCTGGTAATGTTTTACAGAATCTCGGTCGTGTCGTCCCGTATGTCTCGGTGCGGACATTATATACGTCTATAACTTTATGTGTCCTAACCTAAGGGAACCTAACATCGCGGATGTAGTATTTCACAACATTCCTGGCTGGTCGGCGCGAATTCTCGGTGGGAACATTATATACGTCTATGTCGTAATATAACCTAACCTAACCCATTTAGACCCTCGCTGGTAATATTTCACAAAATCCCGGTCGTGTCGTCCCGTATGTCTCGGTGCGGACATTATATACGTCTATAACGTTATATACCCTAACCTAAGGCAACTTAACATCTCGGATGTAGTATTTTCCAACATTCCTGGCGGGTCCGCCCCACTTTTCGGTGGGACCATTATATACGTCTATAACGTAATATAACGTAACCTAACCCATCTAGCCCCTAGCCGGGAATGTTTTACAAAATCCCGGTCGTGTCGGCCCGTGCTTCAAGGTGGGCACATTATATACATCTATATCGTAATATAACCTAACCTAACCCATCTAGACACTCGCTGGTAATGTTTTACAGAATCCCGCTGGTGTCGGCCCGTACTTCTCGGTGGGGACATTATATACGTCTATAACGTTATATATACTAACCTAAGGGAACCTGACATCTCAGATGTAGTATTTCACAACATTCCTGGCGGTTCGGCCCCACTTCTCGGTGGCAACATTATATACGTCTATAACGTAATATAACCTATCCTAACCGATCTAGCCCCTCGCTGGTAATGTTTTACAAAATCCCGGTCGTGTCGTACCGTAGGTCTCGGTGCGGACATTATATACGTCTATAACGTTACATAACCTAACCTAAGGCTACCTAACATCTCGAATGTAGTATTTCACAACATTCCTGGCGGGTCGGACCCACTTCTCGGTGGGAACATTATATACGTCTATAACGTAATATAACCTAACCTAACCGATCTAGCCCCTCGCTGGTAATGTTTTACAGAATCCCGGTCGTGTCGTCGCGTACGTCTCGGTGCGGACATTATATACGTCTATAACGTTATATATCCTAACCTAAGGCAACTTAACATCTCGGATGTAGTATTTCGCAACATTCCTGGCTGGTCGGCGCCGATTCTCGGTGGGAACATTATATACGTCTATGTCGTAATATAACCTAACCTAACCCATCTAGACCCTCGCTGGTAATATTTCACAAAATCCCGGTCGTGTCGTCCCGTATGTCTCGGTGCGGACATTATATACGTCTATAACGTTATATATCCTAACCTGAGTGAACCTAACGTCGCGGATGTAGTATTTCACAACATTCCTGGCTGGTCGGCGCGCAATTCTCGGTGGGAACATTATATACGTCTATATCGTAATATAACCTAACCTAACCCATCTAGACCCTCGCTGGTAATGTTTCACAAAATCCCGGTCGTGTCGGCCCGTACTTCTCGGTGGGGACATCATATCCGTCTATAACGTTATATATACTAACCTAAGGGAACCTAACATCTCGGATGTAGTATTTCACAACATTCCTGGCGGGTCGGCCCCAACTTCTCGGTGGGCACATTATATACGTCTATATCGTGATATAACCAAACCTAACCCATCTAGACCCTCGATGGTAATGTTTTACAAAACCCCGGTCGTGTCGGCCCGTACTTCTCGGTGGGGACATTATATACGTCTATAACGTTATATATACTAACCTAAGGGAACCTAACATCTCGGATGTAGTATTATCCAATATTTCTTGCGGGACGGCCCCAACTTTTCGGTGGGCACATTATATACGTCTATATCGTAATATAACCTAACCTAACCCATCTAGACCCTCGCTGGTAATATTTCACAAAATCCCGGTCGTGTCGTCCCGTACGTCTCGGTGCGGACATTATATACCTCTATAACGTTATATATCCTAACCTAAGGCAACTTAACATCTCGGATGTAGTATTTTCCAACATTCCTGGCGGGTCGGCCCCTACTTCTCGGTGGGCACATTATATACGTCTATATCGTAATATAACCTATCGTAACCCATCTAGACCCTCGCTGGTAATGTTTTACAAAATCCCGGGCGTGTCGGCCCGTACTTCTCGGTGGGGAAATTATATACGTCTATAACGTTATATAACCTAACCTAAGGCTACCTAACATCTCGAATGTAGTATTTCACAACATTCCTGGCGGGTCGGCCCCACTTCTCGGTGGGAACATTATATACGTCTATAACGTAATATAACGTAACCTAACCCATCTAGCCCCTCGCTGGTAATGTTTTACAGAATCTCGGTCGTGTCGTCCCGTATGTCTCAGTGCGGACATTATATACGTCTATAACTTTATGTGTCCTAACCTAAGGGAACCTAACATCGCGGATGTAGTATTTCACAACATTCCTGGCTGGTCGGCGCGAATTCTCGGTGGGAACATTATATACGTCTATGTCGTAATATAACCTAACCTAACCCATTTAGACCCTCGCTGGTAATATTTCACAAAATCCCGGTCGTGTCGTCCCGTATGTCTCGGTGCGGACATTATATACGTCTATAACGTTATATACCCTAACCTAAGGCAACTTAACATCTCGGATGTAGTATTTTCCAACATTCCTGGCGGGTCCGCCCCACTTTTCGGTGGGACCATTATATACGTCTATAACGTAATATAACGTAACCTAACCCATCTAGCCCCTAGCCGGGAATGTTTTACAAAATCCCGGTCGTGTCGTACCGTAGGTCTCGGTGCGGACATTATATACGTCTATAACGTTACATAACCTAACCTAAGGCTACCTAACATCTCGAATGTAGTATTTCACAACATTCCTGGCGGGTCGGACCCACTTCTCGGTGGGAACATTATATACGTCTATAACGTAATATAACCTAACCTAACCGATCTAGCCCCTCGCTGGTAATGTTTTACAGAATCCCGGTCGTGTCGTCGCGTACGTCTCGGTGCGGACATTATATACGTCTATAACGTTATATATCCTAACCTGAGTGAACCTAACGTCGCGGATGTAGTATTTCACAACATTCCTGGCTGGTCGGCGCGCAATTCTCGGTGGGAACATTATATACGTCTATATCGTAATATAACCTAACCTAACCCATCTAGACCCTCGCTGGTAATGTTTCACAAAATCCCGGTCGTGTCGGCCCGTACTTCTCGGTGGGGACATCATATCCGTCTATAACGTTATATATACTAACCTAAGGGAACCTAACATCTCGGATGTAGTATTTCACAACATTCCTGGCGGGTCGGCCCCAACTTCTCGGTGGGCACATTATATACGTCTATATCGTGATATAACCAAACCTAACCCATCTAGACCCTCGATGGTAATGTTTTACAAAACCCCGGTCGTGTCGGCCCGTACTTCTCAGTGGGGACATTATATACGTCTATAACGTTATATATACTAACCTAAGGGAACCTAACATCTCAGATGTAGTATTTCACAACATTCCTGGCGGTTCGGCCCCACTTCGCGGTGGCAACATTATATACGTCTATAACGTAATATAACCTAACCTAACCGATCTAGCCCCTCGCTGGTAATGTTTTACAAAATCCCGGTCGTGTCGTACCGTAGGTCTCGGTGCGGACATTATATACGTCTATAACGTTACATAACCTAACCTAAGGCTACCTAACATCTCGAATGTAGTATTTCACAACATTCCTGGCGGGTCGGCCCCACTTCTCGGTGGGAACATTATATACGTCTATAACGTAATATAACCTAACCTAACCCATCTAGCCCCTCGCTGGTAATGTGTTACAGAATCTCGGTCGTGTCGTCCCGTGTGTCTCGGTGCGGACATTATATACGTCTATAACTTTATGTATCCTAACCTAAGGCAACTTAACATCTGGGATGTAGTATTTTCCAACATTCCTGGCGGGTCGGCCCCAACTTCTCGGTGGGCACATTATATACGTCTATATCGTAATATAACCAAACCTAACCCATCTAGACCCTCGCTGGTAATGTTTTACAAAATCGCGGTCATGTCGGCCCGTACTTCTCGGTGGGGACATTATATACGTCTATAACGTTATATATACTAACCTAAGGGAACCTAACATCTCGGATGTAGTATTTCACAGCATTCCTGCCGGGTCGGCTCCACTTCTCGGTGGGAACATTATATACGTCTATAACGTAATATAACCTAACCTAACCCATCTAGCCCCTCGCTGGTAATGTTTTACAGAATTCCGGTCGTGTCGTCCCGTACGTCTCGGTGCGGACATTTTATACGTCTATAACGTTATCTATCCTAACCTAAGGAAACTTAACATCTCGGATGTAGTATTATCCAACATTTCTTGCGGGACGGCCCCAACTTTTCGGTGGGCACATTATATACGTCTATATCGTAATATAACCTAACCTAACCCATCTAGACCCTCGCTGGTAATATTTCACAAAATCCCGGTCGTGTCGTCCCGTACGTCTCGGTGCGGACATTATATACCTCTATAACGTTATATATCCTAACCTAAGGCAACTTAACATCTCGGATGTAGTATTTTCCAACATTCCTGGCGGGTCGGCCCCTACTTCTCGGTGGGCACATTATATACGTCTATATCGTAATATAACCTATCGTAACCCATCTAGACCCTCGCTGGTAATGTTTTACAAAATCCCGGGCGTGTCGGCCCGTACTTCTCGGTGGGGAAATTATATACGTCTATAACGTTATATAACCTAACCTAAGGCTACCTAACATCTCGAATGTAGTATTTCACAACATTCCTGGCGGGTCGGCCCCACTTCTCGGTGGGAACATTATATACGTCTATAACGTAATATAACCTAACCTAACCCATCTAGCCCCTCGCTGGTAATGTTTTACAGAATCTCGGTCGTGTCGTCCCGTATGTCTCGGTGCGGACATTATATACGTCTATAACTTTATGTGTCCTAACCTAAGGGAACCTAACATCGCGGATGTAGTATTTCACAACATTCCTGGCTGGTCGGCGCGAATTCTCGGTGGGAACATTATATACGTCTATGTCGTAATATAACCTAACCTAACCCATTTAGACCCTCGCTGGTAATATTTCACAAAATCCCGGTCGTGTCGTCCCGTATGTCTCGGTGCGGACATTATATACGTCTATAACGTTATATACCCTAACCTAAGGCAACTTAACATCTCGGATGTAGTATTTTCCAACATTCCTGGCGGGTCCGCCCCACTTTTCGGTGGGACCATTATATACGTCTATAACGTAATATAACGTAACCTAACCCATCTAGCCCCTAGCCGGGAATGTTTTACAAAATCCCGGTCGTGTCGGCCCGTGCTTCAAGGTGGGCACATTATATACATCTATATCGTAATATAACCTAACCTAACCCATCTAGACCCTCGCTGGTAATGTTTTACAGAATCCCGCTCGTGTCGGCCCGTACTTCTCGGTGGGGACATTATATACGTCTATAACGTTATATATACTAACCTAAGGGAACCTGACATCTCAGATGTAGTATTTCACAACATTCCTGGCGGTTCGGCCCCACTTCTCGGTGGCAACATTATATACGTCTATAACGTAATATAACCTATCCTAACCGATCTAGCCCCTCGCTGGTAATGTTTTACAAAATCCCGGTCGTGTCGTACCGTAGGTCTCGGTGCGGACATTATATACGTCTATAACGTTACATAACCTAACCTAAGGCTACCTAACATCTCGAATGTAGTATTTCACAACATTCCTGGCGGGTCGGACCCACTTCTCGGTGGGAACATTATATACGTCTATATCGTAATATAACCTAACCTAACCCATCTAGACCCTCGCTGGTAATGTTTCACAAAATCCCGGTCGTGTCGGCCCGTACTTCTCGGTGGGGACATCATATCCGTCTATAACGTTATATATACTAACCTAAGGGAACCTAACATCTCAGATGTAGTATTTCACAACATTCCTGGCGGTTCGGCCCCACTTCTCGGTGGCAACATTATATACGTCTATAACGTAATATAACCTAACCTAACCGATCTAGCCCCTCGCTGGTAATGTTGTACAAAATCCCGGTCGTGTCGTACCGTAGGTCTCGGTGCGGACATTATATACGTCTATAACGTTACATAACCTAACCTAAGGCTACCTAACATCTCGAATGTAGTATTTCACAAAATTCCTGGCGGGTCGGCCCCACTTCTCGGTGGGAACATTATATACGTCTATAACGTAATATAACCTAACCTAACCCATCTAGCCCCCGCTGGTAATGTGTTACAGAATCTCGGTCGTGTCGTCCCGTGTGTCTCGGTGCGGACATTATATACGTCTATAACTTTATGTATCCTAACCTAAGGCAACTTAACATCTGGGATGTAGTATTTTCGAACATTCCTGGCGGGTCGGCCCCAACTTCTCGGTGGGCACATTATATACGTCTATATCGTAATATAACCAAACCTAACCCATCTAAACCCTCGCTGGTAATGTTTTACAAAATCCGGGTCGTGTCGGCCCGTACTTCTCGGTGGGGAAATTATATACGTCTATAACGTTATATAACCTAACCTAAGGCTACCTAACATCTCGAATGTAGTATTTCACAACATTCCTGGCGGGTCGGCCCCACTTCTCGGTGGGAACATTATATACGTCTATAACGTAATATAACCTAACCTAACCCATCTAGCCCCTCGCTGGTAATGTTTTACAGAATCTCGGTCGTGTCGTCCCGTATGTCTCGGTGCGGACATTATATACGTCTATAACTTTATGTGTCCTAACCTAAGGGAACCTAACACCGCGGATGTAGTATTTCACAACATTCCTGGCTGGTCGGCGCGAATTCTCGGTGGGAACATTATATACGTCTATGTCGTAATATAACCTAACCTAACCCATTTAGACCCTCGCTGGTAATATTTCACAAAATCCCGGTCGTGTCGTCCCGTATGTCTCGGTGCGGACATTATATACGTCTATAACGTTACATAACCTAACCTAAGGCTACCTAACATCTCGAATGTAGTATTTCACAACATTCCTGGCGGGTCGGACCCACTTCTCGGTGGGAACATTATATACGTCTATAACGTAATATAACCTAACCTAACCGATCTAGCCCCTCGCTGGTAATGTTTTACAGAATCCCGGTCGTGTCGTCGCGTACGTCTCGGTGCGGACATTATATACGTCTATAACGTTATATATCCTAACCTAAGGCAACTTAACATCTCGGATGTAGTATTTCACAACATTCGTGGCTGGTCGGCGCCGATTCTCGGTGGGAACATTATATACGTCTATGTCGTAATATAACCTAACCTAACCCATCTAGACCCTCGCTGGTAATATTTCACAAAATCCCGGTCGTGTCGTCCCGTATGTCTCGGTGCGGACATTATATACGTCTATAACGTTATATATACTAACCTAAGGGAACCTAACATCTCAGATGTAGTATTTCACAACATTCCTGGCGGTTCGGCCCCACTTCTCGGTGGCAACATTATATACGTCTATAACGTAATATAACCTAACCTAACCGATCTAGCCCCTCGCTGGTAATGTTTTACAAAATCCCGGTCGTGTCGTACCGTAGGTCTCGGTGCGGACATTATATACGTCTATAACGTTATCTATCCTAACCTAAGGCAACTTAACATCTCGGATGTAGTATTATCCAACATTTCTTGCGGGACGGCCCCAACTTTTCGGTGGGCACATTATATACGTCTATATCGTAATATAACCTAACCTAACCCATCTAGACCCTCGCTGGTAATATTTCACAAAATCCCGGTCGTGTCGTCCCGTACGTCTCGGTGCGGACATTATATACCTCTATAACGTTATATATCCTAACCTAAGGCAACTTAACATCTCGGATGTAGTATTTTCCAACATTCCTGGCGGGTCGGCCCCTACATCTCGGTGGGCACACTATATACGTCTATATCGTAATATAACCTATCGTAACCCATCTAGACCCTCGCTGGTAATGTTTTACAAAATCCCGGTCGTGTCGGCCCGTACTTCTCGGTGGGGAAATTATATACGTCTATAACGTTATATAACCTAACCTAAGGCTACCTAACATCTCGAATGTAGTATTTCACAACATTCCTGGCGGGTCGGCCCCACTTCTCGGTGGGAACATTATATACGTCTATAACGTAATATAACGTAACCTAACCCATCTAGCCCCTCGCTGGTAATGTTTTACAGAATCTCGGTCGTGTCGTCCCGTATGTCTCAGGGCGGACATTATATACGTCTATAACTTTATGTGTCCTAACCTAAGGGAACCTAACATCGCGGATGTAGTATTTCACAACATTCCTGGCTGGTCGGCGCGAATTCTCGGTGGGAACATTATATACGTCTATGTCGTAATATAACCTAACCTAACCCATTTAGACCCTCGCTGGTAATATTTCACAAAATCCCGGTCGTGTCGTCCCGTATGTCTCGGTGCGGACATTATATACGTCTATAACGTTATATACCCTAACCTAAGGCAACTTAACATCTCGGATGTAGTATTTTCCAACATTCCTGGCGGGTCCGCCCCACTTTTCGGTGGGACCATTATATACGTCTATAACGTAATATAACGTAACCTAACCCATCTAGCCCCTAGCCGGGAATGTTTTACAAAATCCCGGTCGTGTCGGCCCGTGCTTCAATGTGGGCACATTATATACATCTATATCGTAATATAACCTAACCTAACCCATCTAGACCCTCGCTGGTAATGTTTTACAGAATCCCGCTCGTGTCGGCCCGTACTTCTCGGTGGGGACATTATATACGTCTATAACGTTATATATACTAACCTAAGGGAACCTGACATCTCAGATGTAGTATTTCACAACATTCCTGGCGGTTCGGCCCCACTTCTCGGTGGCAACATTATATACGTCTATAACGTAATATAACCTATCCTAACCGATCTAGCCCCTCGCTGGTAATGTTTTACAAAATCCCGGTCGTGTCGTACCGTAGGTCTCGGTGCGGACATTATATACGTCTATAACGTTACATAACCTAACCTAAGGCTACCTAACATCTCGAGTGTAGTATTTCACAACATTCCTGGCGGGTCGGAACCACTTCTCGGTGGGAACATTATATACGTCTATAACGTAATATAACCTAACCTAACCGATCTAGCCCCTCGCTGGTAATGTTTTACAGAATCCCGGTCGTGTCGTCGCGTACGTCTCGGTGCGGACATTATATACGTCTATAACGTTATATATCCTAACCTAAGGCAACTTAACATCTCGGATGTAGTATTTCACAACATTCCTGGCTGGTCGGCGCCAATTCTCGGTGGGAACATTATATACGTCTATATCGTAATATAACCTAACCTAACCCATCTAGACCCTCGCTGGTAATGTTTCACAAAATACCGGACGTGTCGGCCCGTACTTCTCGGTGGGGACATCATATCCGTCTATAACGTTATATATACTAACCTAAGGGAACCTAACATCTCGGATGTAGTATTTCATAACATTCCTGGCGGGTCGGCCCCAACTTCTCGGTGGGCACATTATATACGTCTATACCGTGATATAGCCAAACCTAACCCATCTAGACCCTCGATGGTAATGTTTTACAAAACCCCGGTCGTGTCGGCCCGTACTTCTCGGTGGGGACATTATATACGTCTATAACGTTATATATACTAACCTAAGGGAACCTAACATCTCAGATGTAGTATTTCACAACATTCCTGGCGGTTCGGCCCCACTTCTCGGTGGCAACATTATATACGTCTATAACGTAATATAACCTAACCTAACCGATCTAGCCCCTCGCTGGTAATGTTTTACAAAATCCCGGTCGTGTCGTACCGTAGGTCTCGGTGCGGACATTATATACGTCTATAACGTTACATAACCTAACCTAAGGCTACCTAACATCTCGAATGTAGTATTTCACAACATTCCTGGCGGGTCGGCCCCACTTCTCGGTGGGAACATTATATACGTCTATAACGTAATATAACCTAACCTAACCCATCTAGCCCCTCGCTGGTAATGTGTTACAGAATCTCGGTCGTGTCGTCCCGTGTGTCTCGGTGCGGACATTATATACGTCTATAACTTTATGTATCCTAACCTAAGGCAACTTAACATCTGGGATGTAGTATTTTCCAACATTCCTGGCGGGTCGGCCCCAACTTCTCGGTGGGCACATTATATACGTCTATATCGTAATATAACCAAACCTAACCCATCTAGACCCTCGCTGGTAATGTTTTACAAAATCGCGGTCATGTCGGCCCGTACTTCTCGGTGGGGACATTATATACGTCTATAACGTTATATATACTAACCTAAGGGAACCTAACATCTCGGATGTAGTATTTCACAGCATTCCTGCCGGGTCGGCTCCACTTCTCGGTGGGAACATTATATACGTCTATAACGTAATATAACCTAACCTAACCCATCTAGCCCCTCGCTGGTAATGTTTTACAGAATTCCGGTCGTGTCGTCCCGTACGTCTCGGTGCGGACATTTTATACGTCTATAACGTTATCTATCCTAACCTAAGGAAACTTAACATCTCGGATGTAGTATTATCCAACATTTCTTGCGGGACGGCCCCAACTTTTCGGTGGGCACATTATATACGTCTATATCGTAATATAACCTAACCTAACCCATCTAGACCCTCGCTGGTAATATTTCACAAAATCCCGGTCGTGTCGTCCCGTACGTCTCGGTGCGGACATTATATACCTCTATAACGTTATATATCCTAACCTAAGGCAACTTAACATCTCGGATGTAGTATTTTCCAACATTCCTGGCGGGTCGGCCCCTACTTCTCGGTGGGCACATTATATACGTCTATATCGTAATATAACCTATCGTAACCCATCTAGACCCTCGCTGGTAATGTTTTACAAAATCCCGGGCGTGTCGGCCCGTACTTCTCGGTGGGGAAATTATATACGTCTATAACGTTATATAACCTAACCTAAGGCTACCTAACATCTCGAATGTAGTATTTCACAACATTCCTGGCGGGTCGGCCCCACTTCTCGGTGGGAACATTATATACGTCTATAACGTAATATAACCTAACCTAACCCATCTAGCCCCTCGCTGGTAATGTTTTACAGAATCTCGGTCGTGTCGTCCCGTATGTCTCGGTGCGGACATTATATACGTCTATAACTTTATGTGTCCTAACCTAAGGGAACCTAACATCGCGGATGTAGTATTTCACAACATTCCTGGCTGGTCGGCGCGAATTCTCGGTGGGAACATTATATACGTCTATGTCGTAATATAACCTAACCTAACCCATTTAGACCCTCGCTGGTAATATTTCACAAAATCCCGGTCGTGTCGTCCCGTATGTCTCGGTGCGGACATTATATACGTCTATAACGTTATATACCCTAACCTAAGGCAACTTAACATCTCGGATGTAGTATTTTCCAACATTCCTGGCGGGTCCGCCCCACTTTTCGGTGGGACCATTATATACGTCTATAACGTAATATAACGTAACCTAACCCATCTAGCCCCTAGCCGGGAATGTTTTACAAAATCCCGGTCGTGTCGGCCCGTGCTTCAAGGTGGGCACATTATATACATCTATATCGTAATATAACCTAACCTAACCCATCTAGACCCTCGCTGGTAATGTTTTACAGAATCCCGCTCGTGTCGGCCCGTACTTCTCGGTGGGGACATTATATACGTCTATAACGTTATATATACTAACCTAAGGGAACCTGACATCTCAGATGTAGTATTTCACAACATTCCTGGCGGGTCGGCCCCACTTCTCGGTGGGAACATTATATACGTCTATAACGTAATATAACCTAACCTAACCCATCTAGCCCCTCGCTGGTAATGTGTTACAGAATCTCGGTCGTGTCGTCCCGTGTGTCTCGGTGCGGACATTATATACGTCTATAACTTTATGTATCCTAACCTAAGGCAACTTAACATCTGGGATGTAGTATTTTCCAACATTCCTGGCGGGTCGGCCCCAACTTCTCGGTGGGCACATTATATACGTCTATATCGTAATATAACCAAACCTAACCCATCTAGACCCTCGCTGGTAATGTTTTACAAAATCGCGGTCATGTCGGCCCGTACTTCTCGGTGGGGACATTATATACGTCTATAACGTTATATATACTAACCTAAGGGAACCTAACATCTCGGATGTAGTATTTCACAGCATTCCTGCCGGGTCGGCTCCACTTCTCGGTGGGAACATTATATACGTCTATAACGTAATATAACCTAACCTAACCCATCTAGCCCCTCGCTGGTAATGTTTTACAGAATTCCGGTCGTGTCGTCCCGTACGTCTCGGTGCGGACATTTTATACGTCTATAACGTTATCTATCCTAACCTAAGGAAACTTAACATCTCGGATGTAGTATTATCCAACATTTCTTGCGGGACGGCCCCAACTTTTCGGTGGGCACATTATATACGTCTATATCGTAATATAACCTAACCTAACCCATCTAGACCCTCGCTGGTAATATTTCACAAAATCCCGGTCGTGTCGTCCCGTACGTCTCGGTGCGGACATTATATACCTCTATAACGTTATATATCCTAACCTAAGGCAACTTAACATCTCGGATGTAGTATTTTCCAACATTCCTGGCGGGTCGGCCCCTACTTCTCGGTGGGCACATTATATACGTCTATATCGTAATATAACCTATCGTAACCCATCTAGACCCTCGCTGGTAATGTTTTACAAAATCCCCGGCGTGTCGGCCCGTACTTCTCGGTGGGGAAATTATATACGTCTATAACGTTATATAACCTAACCTAAGGCTACCTAACATCTCGAATGTAGTATTTCACAACATTCCTGGCGGGTCGGCCCCACTTCTCGGTGGGAACATTATATACGTCTATAACGTAATATAACCTAACCTAACCCATCTAGCCCCTCGCTGGTAATGTTTTACAGAATCTCGGTCGTGTCGTCCCGTATGTCTCGGTGCGGACATTATATACGTCTATAACTTTATGTGTCCTAACCTAAGGGAACCTAACATCGCGGATGTAGTATTTCACAACATTCCTGGCTGGTCGGCGCGAATTCTCGGTGGGAACATTATATACGTCTATGTCGTAATATAACCTAACCTAACCCATTTAGACCCTCGCTGGTAATATTTCACAAAATCCCGGTCGTGTCGTCCCGTATGTCTCGGTGCGGACATTATATACGTCTATAACGTTATATACCCTAACCTAAGGCAACTTAACATCTCGGATGTAGTATTTTCCAACATTCCTGGCGGGTCCGCCCCACTTTTCGGTGGGACCATTATATACGTCTATAACGTAATATAACGTAACCTAACCCATCTAGCCCCTAGCCGGGAATGTTTTACAAAATCCCGGTCGTGTCGGCCCGTGCTTCAAGGTGGGCACATTATATACATCTATATCGTAATATAACCTAACCTAACCCATCTAGACCCTCGCTGGTAATGTTTTACAGAATCCCGCTCGTGTCGGCCCGTACTTCTCGGTGGGGACATTATATACGTCTATAACGTTATATATACTAACCTAAGGGAACCTGACATCTCAGATGTAGTATTTCACAACATTCCTGGCGGTTCGGCCCCACTTCTCGGTGGCAACATTATATACGTCTATAACGTAATATAACCTATCCTAACCGATCTAGCCCCTCGCTGGTAATGTTTTACAAAATCCCGGTCGTGTCGTACCGTAGGTCTCGGTGCGGACATTATATACGTCTATAACGTTACATAACCTAACCTAAGGCTACCTAACATCTCGAATGTAGTATTTCACAACATTCCTGGCGGGTCGGACCCACTTCTCGGTGGGAACATTATATACGTCTATAACGTAATATAACCTAACCTAACCGATCTAGCCCCTCGCTGGTAATGTTTTACAGAATCCCGGTCGTGTCGTCGCGTACGTCTCGGTGCGGACATTATATACGTCTATAACGTTATATATCCTAACCTAAGGCAACTTAACATCTCGGATGTAGTATTTCACAACATTCGTGGCTGGTCGGCGCCGATTCTCGGTGGGAACATTATATACGTCTATGTCGTAATATAACCTAACCTAACCCATCTAGACCCTCGCTGGTAATATTTCACAAAATCCCGGTCGTGTCGTCCCGTATGTCTCGGTGCGGACATTATATACGTCTATAACGTTATATATCCTAACCTGAGTGAACCTAACATCGCGGATGTAGTATTTCACAACATTCCTGGCTGGTCGGCGCCAATTCTCGGTGGGAACATTATATACGTCTATATCGTAATATAACCTAACCTAACCCATCTAGACCCTCGCTGGTAATGTTTCACAAAATCCCGGTCGTGTCGGCCCGTACTTCTCGGTGGGGACATCATATCCGTCTATAACGTTATATATACTAACCTAAGGGAACCTAACATCTCGGATGTAGTATTTCACAACATTCCTGGCGGGTCGGCCCCAACTTCTCGGTGGGCACATTATATACGTCTATATCGTGATATAACCAAACCTAACCCATCTAGACCCTCGATGGTAATGTTTTACAAAACCCCGGTCGTGTCGGCCCGTACTTCTCGGTGGGGACATTATATACGTCTATAACGTTATATATACTAACCTAAGGGAACCTAACATCTCAGATGTAGTATTTCACAACATTCCTGGCGGTTCGGCCCCACTTCTCGGTGGCAACATTATATACGTCTATAACGTAATATAACCTAACCTAACCGATCTAGCCCCTCGCTGGTAATGTTGTACAAAATCCCGGTCGTGTCGTACCGTAGGTCTCGGTGCGGACATTATATACGTCTATAACGTTACATAACCTAACCTAAGGCTACCTAACATCTCGAATGTAGTATTTCACAAAATTCCTGGCGGGTCGGCCCCACTTCTCGGTGGGAACATTATATACGTCTATAACGTAATATAACCTAACCTAACCCATCTAGCCCCCGCTGGTAATGTGTTACAGAATCTCGGTCGTGTCGTCCCGTGTGTCTCGGTGCGGACATTATATACGTCTATAACTTTATGTATCCTAACCTAAGGCAACTTAACATCTGGGATGTAGTATTTTCGAACATTCCTGGCGGGTCGGCCCCAACTTCTCGGTGGGCACATTATATACGTCTATATCGTAATATAACCAAACCTAACCCATCTAAACCCTCGCTGGTAATGTTTTACAAAATCCGGGTCGTGTCGGCCCGTACTTCTCGGTGGGGAAATTATATACGTCTATAACGTTATATAACCTAACCTAAGGCTACCTAACATCTCGAATGTAGTATTTCACAACATTCCTGGCGGGTCGGCCCCACTTCTCGGTGGGAACATTATATACGTCTATAACGTAATATAACCTAACCTAACCGATCTAGCCCCTCGCTGGTAATGTTTTACAGAATCCCGGTCGTGTCGTCGCGTACGTCTCGGTGCGGACATTATATACGTCTATAACGTTATATATCCTAACCTAAGGCAACTTAACATCTCGGATGTAGTATTTCACAACATTCGTGGCTGGTCGGCGCCGATTCTCGGTGGGAACATTATATACGTCTATGTCGTAATATAACCTAACCTAACCCATCTAGACCCTCGCTGGTAATATTTCACAAAATCCCGGTCGTGTCGTCCCGTATGTCTCGGTGCGGACATTATATACGTCTATAACGTTATATATACTAACCTAAGGGAACCTAACATCTCAGATGTAGTATTTCACAACATTCCTGGCGGTTCGGCCCCACTTCTCGGTGGCAACATTATATACGTCTATAACGTAATATAACCTAACCTAACCGATCTAGCCCCTCGCTGGTAATGTTTTACAAAATCCCGGTCGTGTCGTACCGTAGGTCTCGGTGCGGACATTATATACGTCTATAACTTTATGTATCCTAACCTAAGGCAACTTAACATCTGGGATGTAGTATTTTCCAACATTCCTGGCGGGTCGGCCCCAACTTCTCGGTGGGCACATTATATACGTCTATATCGTAATATAACCAAACCTAACCCATCTAGACCCTCGCTGGTAATGTTTTACAAAATCGCGGTCATGTCGGCCCGTACTTCTCGGTGGGGACATTATATACGTCTATAACGTTATATATACTAACCTAAGGGAACCTAACATCTCGGATGTAGTATTTCACAGCATTCCTGCCGGGTCGGCTCCACTTCTCGGTGGGAACATTATATACGTCTATAACGTAATATAACCTAACCTAACCCATCTAGCCCCTCGCTGGTAATGTTTTACAGAATTCCGGTCGTGTCGTCCCGTACGTCTCGGTGCGGACATTTTATACGTCTATAACGTTATCTATCCTAACCTAAGGAAACTTAACATCTCGGATGTAGTATTATCCAACACTTCTTGCGGGACGGCCCCAACTTTTCGGTGGGCACATTATATACGTCTATATCGTAATATAACCTAACCTAACCCATCTAGACCCTCGCTGGTAATATTTCACAAAATCCCGGTCGTGTCGTCCCGTACGTCTCGGTGCGGACATTATATACCTCTATAACGTTATATATCCTAACCTAAGGCAACTTAACATCTCGGATGTAGTATTTTCCAACATTCCTGGCGGGTCGGCCCCTACTTCTCGGTGGGCACATTATATACGTCTATATCGTAATATAACCTATCGTAACCCATCTAGACCCTCGCTGGTAATGTTTTACAAAATCCCGGGCGTGTCGGCCCGTACTTCTCGGTGGGGAAATTATATACGTCTATAACGTTATATAACCTAACCTAAGGCTACCTAACATCTCGAATGTAGTATTTCACAACATTCCTGGCGGGTCGGCCCCACTTCTCGGTGGGAACATTATATACGTCTATAACGTAATATAACCTAACCTAACCCATCTAGCCCCTCGCTGGTAATGTTTTACAGAATCTCGGTCGTGTCGTCCCGTATGTCTCGGTGCGGACATTATATACGTCTATAACTTTATGTGTCCTAACCTAAGGGAACCTAACATCGCGGATGTAGTATTTCACAACATTCCTGGCTGGTCGGCGCGAATTCTCGGTGGGAACATTATATACGTCTATGTCGTAATATAACCTAACCTAACCCATTTAGACCCTCGCTGGTAATATTTCACAAAATCCCGGTCGTGTCGTCCCGTATGTCTCGGTGCGGACATTATATACGTCTATAACGTTATATACCCTAACCTAAGGCAACTTAACATCTCGGATGTAGTATTTTCCAACATTCCTGGCGGGTCCGCCCCACTTTTCGGTGGGACCATTATATACGTCTATAACGTAATATAACGTAACCTAACCCATCTAGCCCCTAGCCGGGAATGTTTTACAAAATCCCGGTCGTGTCGGCCCGTGCTTCAAGGTGGGCACATTATATACATCTATATCGTAATATAACCTAACCTAACCCATCTAGACCCTCGCTGGTAATGTTTTACAGAATCCCGGTCGTGTCGTCCCGTACTTCTCGGTGGGGACATTATATACGTCTATAACGTTATATATACTAACCTAAGGGAACCTGACATCTCGGATGTAGTATTTCACAGCATTCCTGCCGGGTCGGCTCCACTTCTCGGTGGGAACATTATATACGTCTATAACGTAATATAACCTAACCTAACCCATCTAGCCCCTCGCTGGTAATGTTTTACAGAATTCCGGTCGTGTCGTCCCGTACGTCTCGGTGCGGACATTTTATACGTCTATAACGTTATCTATCCTAACCTAAGGCAACTTAACATCTCGGATGTAGTATTATCCAACATTTCTTGCGGGACGGCCCCAACTTTTCGGTGGACACATTATATACGTCTATATCGTAATATAACCTAACCTAACCCATCTAGACCCTCGCTGGTAATATTTCACAAAATCCCGGTCGTGTCGTCCCGTACGTCTCGGTGCGGACATTATATACCTCTATAACGTTATATATCCTAACCTAAGGCAACTTAACATCTCGGATGTAGTATTTTCCAACATTCCTGGCGGGTCGGCCCCTACATCTAGGTGGGCACACTATATACGTCTATATCGTAATATAACCTATCGTAACCCATCTAGACCCTCGCTGGTAATGTTTTACAAAATCCCGGTCGTGTCGGCCCGTACTTCTCGGTGGGGAAATTATATACGTCTATAACGTTATATAACCTAACCTAAGGCTACCTAACATCTCGAATGTAGTATTTCACAACATTCCTGGCGGGTCGGCCCCACTTCTCGGTGGGAACATTATATACGTCTATAACGTAATATAACGTAACCTAACCCATCTAGCCCCTCGCTGGTAATGTTTTACAGAATCTCGGTCGTGTCGTCCCGTATGTCTCAGTGCGGACATTATATACGTCTATAACTTTATGTGTCCTAACCTAAGGGAACCTAACATCGCGGATGTAGTATTTCACAACATTCCTGGCTGGTCGGCGCGAATTCTCGGTGGGAACATTATATACGTCTATGTCGTAATATAACCTAACCTAACCCATTTAGACCCTCGCTGGTAATATTTCACAAAATCCCGGTCGTGTCGTCCCGTATGTCTCGGTGCGGACATTATATACGTCTATAACGTTATATACCCTAACCTAAGGCAACTTAACATCTCGGATGTAGTATTTTCCAACATTCCTGGCGGGTCCGCCCCACTTTTCGGTGGGACCATTATATACGTCTATAACGTAATATAACGTAACCTAACCCATCTAGCCCCTAGCCGGGAATGTTTTACAAAATCCCGGTCGTGTCGGCCCGTGCTTCAATGTGGGCACATTATATACATCTATATCGTAATATAACCTAACCTAACCCATCTAGACCCTCGCTGGTAATGTTTTACAGAATCCCGCTCGTGTCGGCCCGTACTTCTCGGTGGGGACATTATATACGTCTATAACGTTATATATACTAACCTAAGGGAACCTGACATCTCAGATGTAGTATTTCACAACATTCCTGGCGGTTCGGCCCCACTTCTCGGTGGCAACATTATATACGTCTATAACGTAATATAACCTATCCTAACCGATCTAGCCCCTCGCTGGTAATGTTTTACAAAATCCCGGTCGTGTCGTACCGTAGGTCTCGGTGCGGACATTATATACGTCTATAACGTTACATAACCTAACCTAAGGCTACCTAACATCTCGAGTGTAGTATTTCACAACATTCCTGGCGGGTCGGAACCACTTCTCGGTGGGAACATTATATACGTCTATAACGTAATATAACCTAACCTAACCGATCTAGCCCCTCGCTGGTAATGTTTTACAGAATCCCGGTCGTGTCGTCGCGTACGTCTCGGTGCGGACATTATATACGTCTATAACGTTATATATCCTAACCTAAGGCAACTTAACATCTCGGATGTAGTATTTCACAACATTCCTGGCTGGTCGGCGCCGATTCTCGGTGGGAACATTATATACGTCTATGTCGTAATATAACCTAACCTAACCCATCTAGACCCTCGCTGGTAATATTTCACAAAATCCCGGTCGTGTCGTCCCGTATGTCTCGGTGCGGACATTATATACGTCTATAACGTTATATATCCTAACCTGAGTGAACCTAACATCGCGGATGTAGTATTTCACAACATTCCTGGCTGGTCGGCGCCAATTCTCGGTGGGAACATTATATACGTCTATATCGTAATATAACCTAACCTAACCCATCTAGACCCTCGCTGGTAATGTTTCACAAAATACCGGACGTGTCGGCCCGTACTTCTCGGTGGGGACATCATATCCGTCTATAACGTTATATATACTAACCTAAGGGAACCTAACATCTCGGATGTAGTATTTCATAACATTCCTGGCGGGTCGGCCCCAACTTCTCGGTGGGCACATTATATACGTCTATACCGTGATATAGCCAAACCTAACCCATCTAGACCCTCGATGGTAATGTTTTACAAAACCCCGGTCGTGTCGGCCCGTACTTCTCGGTGGGGACATTATATACGTCTATAACGTTATATATACTAAGCTAAGGGAACCTAACATCTCAGATGTAGTATTTCACAACATTCCTGGTGGTTCGGCCCCACTTCTCGGTGGCAACATTATATACGTCTATAACGTAATATAACCTAACCTAACCGATCTAGCCCCTCGCTGGTAATGTTTTACAAAATCCCGGTCGTGTCGTACCGTAGGTCTCGGTGCGGACATTATATACGTCTATAACGTTACATAACCTAACCTAAGGCTACCTAACATCTGGAATGTAGTATTTCACAACATTCCTGGCGGGTCGGCCCCACTTCTCGGTGGGAACATTATATACGTCTATAACGTAATATAACCTAACCTAACCCATCTAGCCCCTGGCTGGTAATGTGTTACAGAATCTCGGTCGTGTCGTCCCGTGTGTCTCGGTGCGGACATTATATACATCTATAACTTTATGTATCCTAACCTAAGGCAACTTAACATCTGGGATGTAGTATTTTCCAACATTCCTGGCGGGTCGGCCCCAACTTCTCGGTGGGCACATTATATACGTCTATATCGTAATATTACCTAACCTAACCCATCTAGACCCTCGCTGGTAATATTTCACAAAATCCCGGTCGTGTCGTCCCGTACGTCTCGGTGCGGACATTATATACCTCTATAACGTTATATATCCTAACCTAAGGGAACCTGACATCTCAGATGTAGTATTTCACAATATTCCTGGCGGTTCGGCCCCACTTCTCGGTGGCAACATTATATACGTCTATAACGTAATATAACCTATCCTAACCGATCTAGCCCCTCGCTGGTAATGTTTTACAAAATCCCGGTCGTGTCGTACCGTAGGTCTCGGTGCGGACATTATATACGTCTATAACGTTACATAACCTAACCTAAGGCTACCTAACATCTCGAATGTAGTATTTCACAACATTCCTGGCTGGTCGGCGCCAATTCTCGGTGGGAACATTATATACGTCTATATCGTAATATAACCTAACCTAACCCATCTAGACCCTCGCTGGTAATGTTTCACAAAATCCCGGTCGTGTCGGCCCGTACTTCTCGGTGGGGACATCATATCCGTCTATAACGTTATATATACTAACCTAAGGGAACCTAACATCTCGGATGTAGTATTTCACAACATTCCTGGCGGGTCGGCCCCAACTTCTCGGTGGGCACATTATATACGTCTATATCGTGATATAGCCAAACCTAACCCATCTAGACCCTCGATGGTAATGTTTTACAAAACCCCGGTCGTGTCGGCCCGTACTTCTTGGTGGGGACATTATATACGTCTATAACGTTATATATACTAACCTAAGGGAACCTAACATCTCAGATGTAGTATTTCACAACATTCCTGGCGGTTCGGCCCCACTTCTCGGTGGCAACATTATATACGTCTATAACGTAATATAACCTAACCTAACCGATCTAGCCCCTCGCTGGTAATGTTTTACAAAATCCCGGTCGTGTCGTACCGTAGGTCTCGGTGCGGACATTATATACCTCTATAACGTTATATATCCTAACCTAAGGCAACTTAACATCTCGGATGTAGTATTTTCCAACATTCCTGGCGGGTCGGCCCATACTTCTCGGTGGGCACATTATATACGTCTATATCGTAATATAACCTATCGTAACCCATCTAGACCCTCGCTGGTAATGTTTTACAAAATCCCGGTCGTGTCGGCCCGTACTTCTCGGTGGGGAAATTATATACGTCTATAACGTTATATAACCTAACCTAAGGCTACCTAACATCTCGAATGTAGTATTTCACAACATTCCTGGCGGGTCGGCCCCACTTCTCGGTGGGAACATTATATACGTCTATAACGTAATATAACCTAACCTAACCCATCTAGCCCCTCGCTGGTAATGTTTTACAGAATATCGGTCGTGTCGTCCCGTATGTCTCGGTGCGGACATTATATACGTCTATAACTTTATGTGTCCTAACCTAAGGGAACCTAACATCGCGGATGTATTATTTCACAACATTCCTGGCTGGTCGGCGCGAATTCTCGGTGGGAACATTATATACGTCTATGTCGTAATATAACCTAACCTAACCCATTTAGACCCTCGCTGGTAATATTTCACAAAATCCCGGTCGTGTCGTCCCGTATGTCTCGGTGCGGACATTATATACGTCTATAACGTTATATACCCTAACCTAAGGCAACTTAACATCTCGGATGTAGTATTTTCCAACATTCCTGGCGGGTCCGCCCCACTTTTCGGTGGGACCATTATATACGTCTATAACGTAATATAACGTAACCTAACCCATCTAGCCCCTAGCCGGGAATGTTTTACAAAATCCCGGTCGTGTCGGCCCGTGCTTCAAGGTGGGCACATTATATACATCTATATCGTAATATAACCTAACCTAACCCATCTAGACCCTCGCTGGTAATGTTTTACAGAATCCCGCTCGTGTCGGCCCGTACTTCTCGGTGGGGACATCATATCCGTCTATAACGTTATATATACTAACCTAAGGGAACCTAACATCTCGGATGTAGTATTTCACAACATTCCTGGCGGGTCGGCCCCAACTTCTCGGTGGGCACATTATATACGTCTATATCGTGATATAACCAAACCTAACCCATCTAGACCCTCGATGGTAATGTTTTACAAAACCCCGGTCGTGTCGGCCCGTACTTCTCGGTGGGGACATTATATACGTCTATAACGTTATATATACTAACCTAAGGGAACCTAACATCTCAGATGTAGTATTTCACAACATTCCTGGCGGTTCGGCCCCACTTCTCGGTGGCAACATTATATACGTCTATAACGTAATATAACCTAACCTAACCGATCTAGCCCCTCGCTGGTAATGTTTTACAAAATCCCGGTCGTGTCGTACCGTAGGTCTCGGTGCGGACATTATATACGTCTATAACGTTACATAACCTAACCTAAGGCTACCTAACATCTCGGATGTAGTATTTCACAGCATTCCTGCCCGGTCGGCTCCACTTCTCGGTGGGAACTTTATATACGTCTATAACGTAATATAACCTAACCTAACCCATCTAGCCCCTCGCTGGTAATGTTTTACAGAATTCCGGTCGTGTCGTCCCGTACGTCTCGGTGCGGACATTATATACGTCTATAACGTAATATAACCTAACCTAACCCATCTAGCCCCCGCTGGTAATGTGTTACAGAATCTCGGTCGTGTCGTCCCGTGTGTCTCGGTGCGGACATTATATACGTCTATAACTTTATGTATCCTAACCTAAGGCAACTTAACATCTGGGATGTAGTATTTTCGAACATTCCTGGCGGGTCGGCCCCAACTTCTCGGTGGGCACATTATATACGTCTATATCGTAATATAACCAAACCTAACCCATCTAGACCCTCGCTGGTAATGTTTTACAAAATCCGGGTCGTGTCGGCCCGTACTTCTCGGTGGGGAAATTATATACGTCTATAACGTTATATAACCTAACCTAAGGCTACCTAACATCTCGAATGTAGTATTTCACAACATTCCTGGCGGGTCGGCCCCACTTCTCGGTGGGAACATTATATACGTCTATAACGTAATATAACCTAACCTAACCCATCTAGCCCCTCGCTGGTAATGTTTTACAGAATCTCGGTCGTGTCGTCCCGTATGTCTCGGTGCGGACATTATATACGTCTATAACTTTATGTGTCCTAACCTAAGGGAACCTAACACCGCGGATGTAGTATTTCACAACATTCCTGGCTGGTCGGCGCGAATTCTCGGTGGGAACATTATATACGTCTATGTCGTAATATAACCTAACCTAACCCATTTAGACCCTCGCTGGTAATATTTCACAAAATCCCGGTCGTGTCGTCCCGTATGTCTCGGTGCGGACATTATATACGTCTATAACGTTACATAACCTAACCTAAGGCTACCTAACATCTCGAATGTAGTATTTCACAACATTCCTGGCGGGTCGGACCCACTTCTCGGTGGGAACATTATATACGTCTATAACGTAATATAACCTAACCTAACCGATCTAGCCCCTCGCTGGTAATGTTTTACAGAATCCCGGTCGTGTCGTCGCGTACGTCTCGGTGCGGACATTATATACGTCTATAACGTTATATATCCTAACCTAAGGCAACTTAACATCTCGGATGTAGTATTTCACAACATTCGTGGCTGGTCGGCGCCGATTCTCGGTGGGAACATTATATACGTCTATGTCGTAATATAACCTAACCTAACCCATCTAGACCCTCGCTGGTAATATTTCACAAAATCCCGGTCGTGTCGTCCCGTATGTCTCGGTGCGGACATTATATACGTCTATAACGTTATATATCCTAACCTGAGTGAACCTAACATCGCGGATGTAGTATTTCACAACATTCCTGGCTGGTCGGCGCCAATTCTCGGTGGGAACATTATATACGTCTATATCGTAATATAACCTAACCTAACCCATCTAGACCCTCGCTGGTAATGTTTCACAAAATACCGGTCGTGTCGGCCCGTACTTCTCGGTGGGGACATCATATCCGTCTATAACGTTATATATACTAACCTAAGGGAACCTAACATCTCGGATGTAGTATTTCACAACATTCCTGGCGGGCCGGCCCCAACTTCTCGGTGGGCACATTATATACGTCTATATCGTGATATAACCAAACCTAACCCATCTAGACCCTCGATGGTAATGTTTTACAAAACCCCGGTCGTGTCGGCCCGTACTTCTCGGTGGGGACATTATATACGTCTATAACGTTATATATACTAACCTAAGGGAACCTAACATCTCAGATGTAGTATTTCACAACATTCCTGGCGGTTCGGCCCCACTTCTCGGTGGCAACATTATATACGTCTATAACGTAATATAACCTAACCTAACCGATCTAGCCCCTCGCTGGTAATGTTTTACAAAATCCCGGTCGTGTCGTACCGTAGGTCTCGGTGCGGACATTATATACGTCTATAACGTTATCTATCCTAACCTAAGGCAACTTAACATCTCGGATGTAGTATTATCCAACATTTCTTGCGGGACGGCCCCAACTTTTCGGTGGGCACATTATATACGTCTATATCGTAATATAACCTAACCTAACCCATCTAGACCCTCGCTGGTAATATTTCACAAAATCCCGGTCGTGTCGTCCCGTACGTCTCGGTGCGGACATTATATACCTCTATAACGTTATATATCCTAACCTAAGGCAACTTAACATCTCGGATGTAGTATTTTCCAACATTCCTGGCGGGTCGGCCCCTACATCTCGGTGGGCACACTATATACGTCTATATCGTAATATAACCTATCGTAACCCATCTAGACCCTCGCTGGTAATGTTTTACAAAATCCCGGTCGTGTCGGCCCGTACTTCTCGGTGGGGAAATTATATACGTCTATAACGTTATATAACCTAACCTAAGGCTACCTAACATCTCGAATGTAGTATTTCACAACATTCCTGGCGGGTCGGCCCCACTTCTCGGTGGGAACATTATATACGTCTATAACGTAATATAACGTAACCTAACCCATCTAGCCCCTCGCTGGTAATGTTTTACAGAATCTCGGTCGTGTCGTCCCGTATGTCTCAGTGCGGACATTATATACGTCTATAACTTTATGTGTCCTAACCTAAGGGAACCTAACATCGCGGATGTAGTATTTCACAACATTCCTGGCTGGTCGGCGCGAATTCTCGGTGGGAACATTATATACGTCTATGTCGTAATATAACCTAACCTAACCCATTTAGACCCTCGCTGGTAATATTTCACAAAATCCCGGTCGTGTCGTCCCGTATGTCTCGGTGCGGACATTATATACGTCTATAACGTTATATACCCTAACCTAAGGCAACTTAACATCTCGGATGTAGTATTTTCCAACATTCCTGGCGGGTCCGCCCCACTTTTCGGTGGGACCATTATATACGTCTATAACGTAATATAACGTAACCTAACCCATCTAGCCCCTAGCCGGGAATGTTTTACAAAATCCCGGTCGTGTCGGCCCGTGCTTCAATGTGGGCACATTATATACATCTATATCGTAATATAACCTAACCTAACCCATCTAGACCCTCGCTGGTAATGTTTTACAGAATCCCGCTCGTGTCGGCCCGTACTTCTCGGTGGGGACATTATATACGTCTATAACGTTATATATACTAACCTAAGGGAACCTGACATCTCAGATGTAGTATTTCACAACATTCCTGGCGGTTCGGCCCCACTTCTCGGTGGCAACATTATATACGTCTATAACGTAATATAACCTATCCTAACCGATCTAGCCCCTCGCTGGTAATGTTTTACAAAATCCCGGTCGTGTCGTACCGTAGGTCTCGGTGCGGACATTATATACGTCTATAACGTTACATAACCTAACCTAAGGCTACCTAACATCTCGAGTGTAGTATTTCACAACATTCCTGGCGGGTCGGAACCACTTCTCGGTGGGAACATTATATACGTCTATAACGTAATATAACCTAACCTAACCGATCTAGCCCCTCGCTGGTAATGTTTTACAGAATCCCGGTCGTGTCGTCGCGTACGTCTCGGTGCGGACATTATATACGTCTATAACGTTATATATCCTAACCTAAGGCAACTTAACATCTCGGATGTAGTATTTCACAACATTCCTGGCTGGTCGGCGCCGATTCTCGGTGGGAACATTATATACGTCTATGTCGCAATATAACCTAACCTAACCCATCTAGACCCTCGCTGGTAATATTTCACAAAATCCCGGTCGTGTCGTCCCGTATGTCTCGGTGCGGACATTATATACGTCTATAACGTTATATATCCTAACCTGAGTGAACCTAACATCGCGGATGTAGTATTTCACAACATTCCTGGCTGGTCGGCGCCAATTCTCGGTGGGAACATTATATACGTCTATATCGTAATATAACCTAACCTAACCCATCTAGACCCTCGCTGGTAATGTTTCACAAAATACCGGACGTGTCGGCCCGTACTTCTCGGTGGGGACATCATATCCGTCTATAACGTTATATATACTAACCTAAGGGAACCTAACATCTCGGATGTAGTATTTCATAACATTCCTGGCGGGTCGGCCCCAACTTCTCGGTGGGCACATTATATACGTCTATACCGTGATATAGCCAAACCTAACCCATCTAGACCCTCGATGGTAATGTTTTACAAAACCCCGGTCGTGTCGGCCCGTACTTCTCGGTGGGGACATTATATACGTCTATAACGTTATATATACTAAGCTAAGGGAACCTAACATCTCAGATGTAGTATTTCACAACATTCCTGGTGGTTCGGCCCCACTTCTCGGTGGCAACATTATATACGTCTATAACGTAATATAACCTAACCTAACCGATCTAGCCCCTCGCTGGTAATGTTTTACAAAATCCCGGTCGTGTCGTACCGTAGGTCTCGGTGCGGACATTATATACGTCTATAACGTTACATAACCTAACCTAAGGCTACCTAACATCTGGAATGTAGTATTTCACAACATTCCTGGCGGGTCGGCCCCACTTCTCGGTGGGAACATTATATACGTCTATAACGTAATATAACCTAACCTAACCCATCTAGCCCCTGGCTGGTAATGTGTTACAGAATCTCGGTCGTGTCGTCCCGTGTGTCTCGGTGCGGACATTATATACATCTATAACTTTATGTATCCTAACCTAAGGCAACTTAACATCTGGGATGTAGTATTTTCCAACATTCCTGGCGGGTCGGCCCCAACTTCTCGGTGGGCACATTATATACGTCTATATCGTAATATAACCTAACCTAACCCATCTAGACCCTCGCTGGTAATATTTCACAAAATCCCGGTCGTGTCGTCCCGTACGTCTCGGTGCGGACATTATATACCTCTATAACGTTATATATCCTAACCTAAGGGAACCTGACATCTCAGATGTAGTATTTCACAATATTCCTGGCGGTTCGGCCCCACTTCTCGGTGGCAACATTATATACGTCTATAACGTAATATAACCTATCCTAACCGATCTAGCCCCTCGCTGGTAATGTTTTACAAAATCCCGGTCGTGTCGTACCGTAGGTCTCGGTGCGGACATTATATACGTCTATAACGTTACATAACCTAACCTAAGGCTACCTAACATCTCGAATGTAGTATTTCACAACATTCCTGGCTGGTCGGCGCCAATTCTCGGTGGGAACATTATATACGTCTATATCGTAATATAACCTAACCTAACCCATCTAGACCCTCGCTGGTAATGTTTCACAAAATCCCGGTCGTGTCGGCCCGTACTTCTCGGTGGGGACATCATATCCGTCTATAACGTTATATATACTAACCTAAGGGAACCTAACATCTCGGATGTAGTATTTCACAACATTCCTGGCGGGTCGGCCCCAACTTCTCGGTGGGCACATTATATACGTCTATATCGTGATATAGCCAAACCTAACCCATCTAGACCCTCGATGGTAATGTTTTACAAAACCCCGGTCGTGTCGGCCCGTACTTCTTGGTGGGGACATTATATACGTCTATAACGTTATATATACTAACCTAAGGGAACCTAACATCTCAGATGTAGTATTTCACAACATTCCTGGCGGTTCGGCCCCACTTCTCGGTGGCAACATTATATACGTCTATAACGTAATATAACCTAACCTAACCGATCTAGCCCCTCGCTGGTAATGTTTTACAAAATCCCGGTCGTGTCGTACCGTAGGTCTCGGTGCGGACATTATATACCTCTATAACGTTATATATCCTAACCTAAGGCAACTTAACATCTCGGATGTAGTATTTTCCAACATTCCTGGCGGGTCGGCCCATACTTCTCGGTGGGCACATTATATACGTCTATATCGTAATATAACCTATCGTAACCCATCTAGACCCTCGCTGGTAATGTTTTACAAAATCCCGGTCGTGTCGGCCCGTACTTCTCGGTGGGGAAATTATATACGTCTATAACGTTATATAACCTAACCTAAGGCTACCTAACATCTCGAATGTAGTATTTCACAACATTCCTGGCGGGTCGGCCCCACTTCTCGGTGGGAACATTATATACGTCTATAACGTAATATAACCTAACCTAACCCATCTAGCCCCTCGCTGGTAATGTTTTACAGAATATCGGTCGTGTCGTCCCGTATGTCTCGGTGCGGACATTATATACGTCTATAACTTTATGTGTCCTAACCTAAGGGAACCTAACATCGCGGATGTATTATTTCACAACATTCCTGGCTGGTCGGCGCGAATTCTCGGTGGGAACATTATATACGTCTATGTCGTAATATAACCTAACCTAACCCATTTAGACCCTCGCTGGTAATATTTCACAAAATCCCGGTCGTGTCGTCCCGTATGTCTCGGTGCGGACATTATATACGTCTATAACGTTATATACCCTAACCTAAGGCAACTTAACATCTCGGATGTAGTATTTTCCAACATTCCTGGCGGGTCCGCCCCACTTTTCGGTGGGACCATTATATACGTCTATAACGTAATATAACGTAACCTAACCCATCTAGCCCCTAGCCGGGAATGTTTTACAAAATCCCGGTCGTGTCGGCCCGTGCTTCAAGGTGGGCACATTATATACATCTATATCGTAATATAACCTAACCTAACCCATCTAGACCCTCGCTGGTAATGTTTTACAGAATCCCGCTCGTGTCGGCCCGTACTTCTCGGTGGGGACATCATATCCGTCTATAACGTTATATATACTAACCTAAGGGAACCTAACATCTCAGATGTAGTATTTCACAACATTCCTGGCGGTTCGGCCCCACTTCTCGGTGGCAACATTATATACGTCTATAACGTAATATAACCTAACCTAACCGATCTAGCCCCTCGCTGGTAATGTTTTACAAAATCCCGGTCGTGTCGTACCGTAGGTCTCGGTGCGGACATTATATACGTCTATAACGTTACATAACCTAACCTAAGGCTACCTAACATCTCGGATGTAGTATTTCACAGCATTCCTGCCCGGTCGGCTCCACTTCTCGGTGGGAACTTTATATACGTCTATAACGTAATATAACCTAACCTAACCCATCTAGCCCCTCGCTGGTAATGTTTTACAGAATTCCGGTCGTGTCGTCCCGTACGTCTCGGTGCGGACATTATATACGTCTATAACGTTATCTATCCTAACCTCAGGCAACTTAACATCTCGGATGTAGTATTATCCAACATTTCTTGCGGGACGGCCCCAACTTTTCGGTGGGCACATTATATACGTCTATATCGTAATATAACCTAACCTAACCCATCTAGACCCTCGCTGGTAATATTTCAAAAAATCCCGGTCGTGTCGTCCCGTACGTCTCGGTGCGGACATTATATACCTCTATAACGTTATATATCCTAACCTAAGGCAACTTAACATCTCGGATGTAGTATTTTCCAACATTCCTGGCGGGTCGGCCCATACTTCTCGGTGGGCACATTATATACGTCTATATCGTAATATAACCTATCGTAACCCATCTAGACCCTCGCTGGTAATGTTTTACAAAATCCCGGTCGTGTCGGCCCGTACTTCTCGGTGGGGAAATTATATACGTCTATAACGTTATATAACCTAACCTAAGGCTACCTAACATCTCGAATGTAGTATTTCACAACATTCCTGGCGGGTCGGCCCCACTTCTCGGTGGGAACATTATATACGTCTATAACGTAATATAACCTAACCTAACCCATCTAGCCCCTCGCTGGTAATGTTTTACAGAATCTCGGTCGTGTCGTCCCGTATGTCTCGGTGCGGACATTATATACGTCTATAACTTTATGTGTCCTAACCTAAGGGAACCTAACATCGCGGATGTAGTATTTCACAACATTCCTGGCTGGTCGGCGCGAATTCTCGGTGGGAACATTATATACGTCTATGTCGTAATATAACCTAACCTAACCCATTTAGACCCTCGCTGGTAATATTTCACAAAATCCCGGTCGTGTCGTCCCGTATGTCTCGGTGCGGACATTATATACGTCTATAACGTTATATACCCTAACCTAAGGCAACTTAACATCTCGGATGTAGTATTTTCCAACATTCCTGGCGGGTCCGCCCCACTTTTCGGTGGGACCATTATATACGTCTATAACGTAATATAACGTAACCTAATCCATCTAGCCCCTAGCCGGGAATGTTTTACAAAATCCCGGTCGTGTCGGCCCGTGCTTCAAGGTGGGCACATTATATACATCTATATCGTAATATAACCTAACCTAACCCATCTAGACCCTCGCTGGTAATGTTTTACAGAATCCCGCTCGTGTCGGCCCGTACTTCTCGGTGGGGACATTATATACGTCTATAACGTTACATATACTAACCTAAGGGAACCTGACATCTCAGATGTAGTATTTCACAACATTCCTGGCGGTTCGGCCCCACTTCTCGGTGGCAACATTATATACGTCTATAACGTAATATAACCTATCCTAACCGATCTAGCCCCTCGCTGGTAATGTTTTACAAAATCCCGGTCGTGTCGTACCGTAGGTCTCGGTGCGGACATTATATACGTCTATAACGTTACATAACCTAACCTAAGGCTACCTAACATCTCGAATGTAGTATTTCACAACATTCCTGGCGGGTCGGACCCACTTCTCGGTGGGAACATTATATACGTCTATAACGTAATATAACCTAACCTAACCGATCTAGCCCCTCGCTGGTAATGTTTTACAGAATCCCGGTCGTGTCGTCGCGTACGTCTCGGTGCGGACATTATATACGTCTATAACGTTATATATCCTAACCTAAGGCAACTTAACATCTCGGATGTAGTATTTCACAACATTCCTGGCTGGTCGGCGCCGATTCTCGGTGGGAACATTATATACGTCTATGTCGTAATATAACCTAACCTAACCCATCTAGACCCTCGCTGGTAATATTTCACAAAATCCCGGTCGTGTCGTCCCGTATGTCTCGGTGCGGACATTATATACGTCTATAACGTTATATATCCTAACCTGAGTGAACCTAACATCGCGGATGTAGTATTTCACAACATTCCTGGCTGGTCGGCGCCAATTCTCGGTGGGAACATTATATACGTCTATATCGTAATATAACCTAACCTAACCCATCTAGACCCTCGCTGGTAATGTTTCACAAAATCCCGGTCGTGTCGGCCCGTACTTCTCGGTGGGGACATCATATCCGTCTATAACGTTATATATACTAACCTAAGGGAACCTAACATCTCGGATGTAGTATTTCACAACATTCCTGGCGGGTCGGCCCCAACTTCTCGGTGGGCACATTATATACGTCTATGTCGTGATATAACCCAACCTAACCCATCTAGACCCTCGCTGGTAATGTTTTACAGAATCCCGCTCGTGTCGGCCCGTACTTCTCGGTGAGGACATTATATACGTCTATAACGTTATATATACTAACCTAAGGGAACCTGACATCTCAGATGTAGTATTTCACAACATTCCTGGCGGTTCGGCCCCACTTCTCGGTGGCAACATTATATACGTCTATAACGTAATATAACCTATCCTAACCGATCTAGCCCCTCGCTGGTAATGTTTTACAAAATCCCGGTCGTGTCGTACCGTAGGTCTCGGTGCGGACATTATATACGTCTATAACGTTACATAACCTAACCTAAGGCTACCTAACATCTCGAATGTAGTATTTCACAACATTCCTGGCGGGTCGGACCCACTTCTCGGTGGGAACATTATATACGTCTATAACGTAATATAACCTAACCTAACCGATCTAGCCCCTCGCTGGTAATGTTTTACAGAATCCCGGTCGTGTCGTCGCGTACGTCTCGGTGCGGACATTATATACGTCTATAACGTTATATATCCTAACCTAAGGCAACTTAACATCTCGGATGTAGTATTTCACAACATTCCTGGCTGGTCGGCGCCGATTCTCGGTGGGAACATTATATACGTCTATGTCGTAATATAACCTAACCTAACCCATCTAGACCCTCGCTGGTAATATTTCACAAAATCCCGGTCGTGTCGTCCCGTACGTCTCGGTGCGGACAATATATACCTCTATAACGTTATATATCCTAACCTAAGGCAACTTAACATCTCGGATGTAGTATTTTCCAACATTCCTGGCGGGTCGGCCCATACTTCTCGGTGGGCACATTATATACGTCTATATCGTAATATAACCTATCGTAACCCATCTAGACCCTCGCTGGTAATGTTTTACAAAATCCCGGTCGTGTCGGCCCGTACTTCTCGGTGGGGAAATTATATACGTCTATAACGTTATATAACCTAACCTAAGGCTACCTAACATCTCGAATGTAGTATTTCACAACATTCCTGGCGGGTCGGCCCCACTTCTCGGTGGGAACATTATATACGTCTATAACGTAATATAACCTAACCTAACCCATCTAGCCCCTCGCTGGTAATGTTTTACAGAATCTCGGTCGTGTCGTCCAGTATGTCTCGGTGCGGACATTATATACGTCTATAACTTTATGTGTCCTAACCTAAGGGAACCTAACATCGCGGATGTAGTATTTCACAACATTCCTGGCTGGTCGGCGCGAATTCTCGGTGGGAACATTATATACGTCTATGTCGTAATATAACCTAACCTAACCCATTTAGACCCTCGCTGGTAATATTTCACAAAATCCCGGTCGTGTCGTCCCGTATGTCTCGGTGCGGACATTATATACGTCTATAACGTTATATACCCTAACCTAAGGCAACTTAATATCTCGGATGTAGTATTTTCCAACATTCCTGGCGGGTCCGCCCCACTTTTCGGTGGGACCATTATATACGTCTATAACGTAATATAACGTAACCTAACTCATCTAGCCCCTAGCCGGGAATGTTTTACAAAATCCCGGTCGTGTCGGCCCGTGCTTCAAGGTGGGCACATTATATACATCTATATCGTAATATAACCTAACCTAACCCATCTAGAACCTCGCTGGTAATGTTTTACAGAATCCCGCTCGTGTCGGCCCGTACTTCTCGGTGGGGACATTATATACGTCTATAACGTTATATATACTAACCTAAGGGAACCTGACATCTCAGATGTAGTATTTCACAACATTCCTGGCGGTTCGGCCCCACTTCTCGGTGGCAACATTATATACGTCTATAACGTAATATAACCTATCCTAACCGATCTAGCCCCTCGCTGGTTATGTTTTACAAAATCCCGGTCGTGTCGTACCGTAGGTCTCGGTGCGGACATTATATACGTCTATAACGTTACATAACCTAACCTAAGGCTACCTAACATCTCGAATGTAGTATTTCACAACATTCCTGGCGGGTCGGACCCACTTCTCGGTGGGAACATTATATACGTCTATAACGTAATATAACCTAACCTAACCGATCTAGCCCCTCGCTGGTAATGTTTTACAGAATCCCGGTCGTGTCGTCGCGTACGTCTCGGTGCGGACATTATATACGTCTATAACGTTATATATCCTAACCTAAGGCAACTTAACATCTCGGATGTAGTATTTCACAACATTCGTGGCTGGTCGGCGCCGATTCTCGGTGGGAACATTATATACGTCTATGTCGTAATATAACCTAACCTAACCCATCTAGACCCTCGCTGGTAATATTTCACAAAATCCCGGTCGTGTCGTCCCGTATGTCTCGGTGCGGACATTATATACGTCTATAACGTTATATATCCTAACCTGAGTGAACCTAACATCGCGGATGTAGTATTTCACAACATTCCTGGCTGGTCGGCGCCAATTCTCGGTGGGAACATTATATACGTCTATATCGTAATATAACCTAACCTAACCCATCTAGACCCTCGCTGGTAATGTTTCACAAAATCCCGGTCGTGTCGGCCCGTACTTCTCGGTGGGGACATCATATCCGTCTATAACGTTATATATCCTAACCTGAGTGAACCTAACATCGCGGATGTAGTATTTCACAACATTCCTGGCTGGTCGGCGCCAATTCTCGGTGGGAACATTATATACGTCTATATCGTAATATAACCTAACCTAACCCATCTAGACCCTCGCTGGTAATGTTTCACAAAATCCCGGTCGTGTCGGCCCGTACTTCTCGGTGGGGACATCATATCCGTCTATAACGTTATATATACTAACCTAAGGGAACCTAACATCTCGGATGTAGTATTTCACAACATTCCTAGCGGGTCGGCCCCAACTTCTCGGTGGGCACATTATATACGTCTATACCGTAATATAACCAAACCTAACCCATCTAGACCCTCGATGGTAATGTTTTACAAAACCCCGGTCGTGTCGGCCCGTACTTCTCGGTGGGGACATTATATAAGTCTATAACGTTATATATACTAACCTAAGGGAACCTAACATCTCAGATGTAGTATTTCACAACATTCCTGGCGGTTCGGCCCCACTTCTCGGTGGCAACATTATATACGTCTATAACGTAATATAACCTAACCTAACCGATCTAGCCCCTCGCTGGTAATGTTTTACAAAATCCCGGTCGTGTCGTACCGTAGGTCTCGGTGCGGGCATTATATACGTCTATAACGTTACATAACCTAACCTAAGGCTACCTAACATCTCGAATGTAGTATTTCACAACATTCCTGGCGGGTCGGCCCCACTTCTCGGTGGGAACATTATATACGTCTATAACGTAATATAACCTAACCTAACCCATCTAGCCCCTCGCTGGTAATGTGTTACAGAATCTCGGTCGTGTCGTCCCGTGTGTCTCGGTGCGGACATTATATACGTCTATAACTTTATGTATCCTAACCTAAGGCAACTTAACATCTGGGATGTGGTATTTTCCAACATTCCTGGCGGGTCGGCCCCAACTTCTCGGTGGGCACATTATATACGTCTATATCGTAATATAACCAAACCTAACCCATCTAGACCCTCGCTGGTAATGTTTTACAAAATCGCGGTCATGTCGGCCCGTACTTCTCGGTGGGGACATTTTATACGTCTATAACGTTATATATACTAACCTAAGGGAACCTAACATCTCGGATGTAGTATTTCACAGCATTTCTGCCGGGTCGGCTCCACTTCTCGGTGGGAACATTATATACGTCTATAACGTAATATAACCTAACCTAACCGATCTAGCCCCTCGCTGGTAATGTTTTACAGAATCCCGGTCGTGTCGTCGCGTACGCCTCGGTGCGGACATTATATACGTCTATAACGTTATATATCCTAACCTAAGGCAACTTAACATCTCGGATGTAGTATTTCACAACATTCCTGGCGGGTCGCCTCCACTTCTCGGTGCGCACATTATATACGTCTATATCCTAATATAACCTAACCTAACCCATCTAGACCCTCGCTTGTAATGTTTTACAAAATCCCGGTCGTGTCAGCCCGTGCTTCTCGCTGGGCACATTTGATACATCTATACCGTAATATAACCTAACCTAACCCATCTAGACCCTCGCTGGTAATGTTTTACAAAATCCCGGTCGTGTCGGCCCGTACTTCTCGGTGGGGACATTATATACGTCTATAACGTTATATATCCTAACCTAAGGCAACTTAACATCTCGGATGTAGTATTACAAAACATTCCTGGCTGGTCGCCGCCAATTCTCGGTGGGAACATAATATACGTCTATATCGTAATATAACCGAACCTAACCCATCTAGACCCTCGCTGGTAATGTTTTACAAAATCCCGGTCGTGTCGGCCCGTGCTTCTCGCAGGGCACATTATATACATCTATATCGTAATATAACCTAACATAACCCATCTAGACCCTCGCTGGTAATGTTTTACAAAACCCCGGTCGTGTCGGCCCGTACTTCTCGGTGGGGTCATTATATACGTCTATAACGTTATATACCCTAACCTAAGGCTACCTAACATCTCGAATGTAGTATTTTACAACATTCCTGGCGGTTCGGCCCCACTTCTCGGTGGGAACATTATATACGTCTATATCGTAATATAACCTAACATAACCCATCTAGACCCTCGCTGGTCATGTTTTACAAAATCCCGGGCGTGTCGGCCCGTACTTCTCGGTGCGGACATTATTTAAGTCTATAATGTTATATACCCTAACCTAAGGGAACCTAACATCTTGGATGTAGTATTTTCTAACTTTCCTGGCGGGTCGGCCCCATCTTCTCGGTGGGCACATTATATACGTCTTTATCGTAATATAACCTAACATAACCCATCTAGACCCTCGCTGGTAATGTTTTACAAAATCCCGGGCGTGTCGGCCCGTACTTCTCGGTGCGGACATTATATACGTCTAAAACGTTATATATCCTAACCTAAGGCAACTTAACATCTCGGATGTAGTATTTCACAACATTCCTGGCGGGTCAGCTCCACTTCTCGGTGGGAACATTATATACGTCTATAACGTAATATAACCTAACCTAACCCATCTAGCCCCTCGCTGGTAATGTTTTACAGAATCCCGGTCGTGTCGGCCGGTACTTCTCGGTGGGGACATTATATACGTCTGTACCGTTATTTATCCTAACCTAAGGCCACGTAACAACTGGGATGTAGTATTTTCAAACATTCCTGGCGAGTCGGCCCCAACTTCTCGGTGGGCACATTATATACGTCTATATCGTAATATAACCTAACCTAACCCATCTAGACCCTCGCTAGTAATGTTTTACAAAATCCCGGTCGTGTCGGCCCGTACTTCTCGGTGGGGACATTATATACGTTTATAACGTTATATATCCTAACCTAAGGCAACTTAACATCTCGGATGTAGTATTTTCCAACATTCCTGGCGGGTCGGCCCCATCTTCTCGGTGGGCACATTATATACGTCTATATCGTAATATAACCTAACCTAACCCATCTAGACACTCGCTGGTAATGTTTTACAAAATCCGGGGCGTGTCGGCCCGTACTTCTCAGTGCGGACATTATATAAGTCCATAACGTTATATACCCTAACCTAAGGGAACCTAACATCTTGGATGTAGTATTTTCCAACATTCCTGGCGGGTCGGCTCCTACTTCTCGGTGGACACATTATATACGCCTATATCGTAATGTAACCTAACCTAACCCATCTAGACCCTCGCTGGTAATGTTTTACAAAATCCCGGGCGTGTCGGCCCGTACGTCTCGGTGCGGACATTATATGCGTTTATAACTTTATATATCCTAACCTAAGGCAACCTAACATCTCGGATGTAGTATTTTCCAACATTCCTGGCGCGTCGGCCCCAACTTCTCGGTGGGCACATTATATACGTCTATATCGTAATATAACCTAACCTAACCCATCTAGACCCTCGCTGGTAATGTTTTACAGAATCCCGGTCGTGTCGTCCCGTACGTCTCGGTGCGGAGATTATATACGTCTATAACGTTATGTATCCTCACCTAAGGCAACTTAACATCTGGGATGTAGTATTTTCCAACATTCCTGGCGAGTCGGCCCGAACTTCTCGATGGGCACATTATATACGTCTATATCGTAATATAACCTAACCTAACCCATCTAGACCCTCGCTGGTAATGTTTTACAAAATCCCGGTCGTGTCGGCCGGTACTTATCGGTGGGGACATTATATACGTCTATATCGTAATATAACCTAACCTAACCCATCTAGACCCTCGCTGGTAATGTTGTACAAAATCCCGGTCGTGTCGGCCCGTGCTTCTCGGTGGGCACATTATATACATCTATATCGTAATATAACCTAACCTAACCCATCTAGACCCTCGCTGGTAATGTTTTACAAAATCCCGGTCGTGTCGGCCCGTACGTCTCGGTGCGGACATTATATACGTCTATAGCGTTATATATCCTAACCTAAGGCAACTTAACATCTCGGATGTAGTATTTTCCAACATTCCTGGCGGGTCGGCCCCATGTTCTCGGTGGGCACATTATATACGTCTATATCGTAATATAACCTAACATAACCCATCTAGACCCTCGCTGGTAATGTTTTACAAAATCCCGGGCGTGTCGGCCCGTACTTCTCGGTGCGGACATTATTTAAGTCTATAACGTTATATACCCTAACCTAAGGGAACCTAACATCTTGGATGTAGTATTTTCTAACTTTCCTGGCGGGTCGGCCCCATCTTCTCGGTGGGCACTTTATATACGTCTATATCGTAATATAACCTAACATAACCCATCTAGACCCTCGCTGGTAATGTTTTACAAAATCCCGGGCGTGTCGGCCCGTACTTCTCGGTGCGGATATTATATACGTCTAAAACGTTATATATCCTAACCTAAGGCAGCTTAACATCTCGGATGTAGTATTTCACAACATTCCTGGCGGGTCAGCTCCACTTCTCGGTGGGAACATTATATACGTCTATAACGTAATATAACCTAACCTAACCCATCTAGCACCTCGCTGGTAATGTTTTACAGAATCCCGGTCGTGTCGGCCCGTACTTCTCGGTGCGGACATTATATGCGTTTATAACGTTATATATCCTAACCTAAGGCAACCTAACATCTCGGATGTAGTATTTTCCAACATTCCTGGCGCGTCGGCCCCAACTTCTAGGTGGGCACATTATATACATCTATATCGTAATATAACCTAACCTAACCCATCTAGACCCTCGCTGGTAATGTTTTACAGAATCCCGGTCGTGTCGTCCCGTACGTCTCGGTACGGAGATTATATACGTCTGTAACGTTATTTATCCTAACCTAAGGCCACGTAACAACTGGGATGTAGTATTTTCAAACATTCCTGGCGAGTCGGCCCCAACTTCTCGGTGGGCACATTATATACGTCTATATCGTAATATAACCTAACCTAACCCATCTAGACCCTCGCTAGTAATGTTTTACAAAATCCCGGTCGTGTCGGCCCGTACTTCTCGGTGGGGACATTATATACGTTTATAACGTTATATATCCTAACCTAAGGCAACTTAACATCTCGGATGTAGTATTTTCCAACATTCCTGGCGGGTCGGCCCCATCTTCTCGGTGGGCACATTATATACGTCTATATCGTAATATAACCTAACCTAACCCATCTAGACACTCGCTGGTAATGTTTTACAAAATCCGGGGCGTGTCGGCCCGTACTTCTCAGTGCGGACATTATATAAGTCCATAACGTTATATACCCTAACCTAAGGGAACCTAACATCTTGGATGTAGTATTTTCCAACATTTCTGGCGGGTCGGCTCCTACTTCTCGGTGGACACATTATATACGCCTATATCGTAATGTAACCTAACCTAACCCATCTAGACCCTCGCTGGTAATGTTTTACAGAATCCCGGTCGTGTCGTCCCGTACGTCTCGGTGCGGAGATTATATACGTCTATAACGTTATGTATCCTCACCTAAGGCAACTTAACATCTGGGATGTAGTATTTTCCAACATTCCTGGCGAGTCGGCCCGAACTTCTCGGTGGGCACATTATATACGTCTATATCGTAATATAACCTAACCTGACCCATCTAGACCCTCGCTGGTAATGTTTTACAAAATCCCGGTCGTGTCGGCCGGTACTTCTCGGTGGGGACATTATATACGTCTATATCGTAATATAACCTAACCTAACCCATCTAGACCCTCGCTGGTAATGTTGTACAAAATCCCGGTCGTGTCGGCCCGTGCTTCTCGGTGGGCACATTATATACATCTATATCGTAATATAACCTAACCTAACCCATCTAGACCCTCGCTGGTAATGTTTTACAAAATCCCGGTCGTGTCGGCCCGTACGTCTCGGTGCGGACATTATATACGTCTATAGCGTTATATATCCTAACCTAAGGCAACTTAACATCTCGGATGTAGTATTTTCCAACATTCCTGGCGGGTCGGCCCCATGTTCTCGGTGGGCACATTATATACGTCTATATCGTAATATAGCCTAACATAACCCATCTAGACCCTCGCTGGTAATGTTTTACAAAATCCCGGGCGTGTCGGCCCGTACTTCTCGGTGCGGACATTATTTAAGTCTATAACGTTATATACCCTAACCTAAGGGAACCTAACATCTTGGACGTAGTATTTTCTAACTTTCCTGGCGGGTCGGCCCCATCTTCTCGGTGGGCACTTTATATACGTCTATATCGTAATATAACCTAACATAACCCATCTAGACCCTCGCTGGTAATGTTTTACAAAATCCCGGGCGTGTCGGCCCGTACTTCTCGGTGCGGATATTATATACGTCTAAAACGTTATATATCCTAACCTAAGGCAACTTAACATCTCGGATGTAGTATTTCACAACATTCCTGGCGGGTCAGCTCCACTTCTCGGTGGGAACATTATATACGTCTATAACGTAATATAACCTAACCTAACCCATCTAGCCCCTCGCTGGTAATGTTTTACAGAATCCCGGTCGTGTCGGCCCGTACTTCTCGGTGCGGACATTATATGCGTTTATAACGTTATATATCCTAACCTAAGGCAACCTAACATCTCGGATGTAGTATTTTCCAACATTCCTGGCGCGTCGGCCCCAACTTCTAGGTGGGCACATTATATACATCTATATCGTAATATAACCTAACCTTACCCATCTAGACCCTCGCTGGTAATGTTTTACAGAATCCCGGTCGTGTCGTCCCGTACGTCTCGGTGCGGAGATTATATACGTCTATCACGTTATATATCCTAACCTAAGGCAACCTAACATCTCGGATGTAGTATTTTCCAACATTCCTGGCGCGTCGGCCCCAACTTCTCGGTGGGCACATTATATACATCTATATCGTAATATAACCTAACCTAACCCATCTAGACCCTCGCTGGTAATGTTTTACAGAATCCCGGTCGTGTCGTCCCGTACGTCTCGGTGCGGAGATTATATACGTCTATAACGTTATTTATCCTAACCTAAGGCCACGTAACAACTGGGATGTAGTATTTTCAAACATTCCTGGCGAGTCGGCCCCAACTTCTCGGTGGGCACATTATATACGTCTATATCGTAATATAACCTAACCTAACCCATCTGGACCCTCGCTAGTAATGTTTTACAAAATCCCGGTCGTGTCGGCCCGTACTTCTCGGTGGGGACATTATATACGTTTATAACGTTATATATCCTAACCTAAGGCAACTTAACATCTCGGATGTAGTATTTTCCAACATTCCTGGCGGGTCGGCCCCATCTTCTCGGTGGGCACATTATATACGTCTATATCGTAATATAACCTAACCTAACCCATCTAGACACTCGCTGGTAATGTTTTACAAAATCCGGGGCGTGTCGGCCCGTACTTCTCAGTGCGGACATTATATAAGTCCATAACGTTATATACCCTAACCTAAGGGAACCTAACATCTTGGATGTAGTATTTTCCAACATTCCTGGCGGGTCGGCTCCTACTTCTCGGTGGACACATTATATACGCCTATATCGTAATGTAACCTAACCTAACCCATCTAGACCCTCGCTGGTAATGTTTTACAAAATCCCGGGCGTGTCGGCCCGTACGTCTCGGTGCGGACATTATATGCGTTTATAACGTTATATATCCTAACCTAAGGCAACCTAACATCTCGGATGTAGTATTTTCCAACATTCCTGGCGCGTCGGCCCCAACTTCTCGGTGGGCACATTACATACATCTATATCGTAATATAACCTAACCTAACCCAACTAGACCCTCGCTGGTAATGTTTTACAGAATCCCGGTCGTGTCGTCCCGTACGTCTCGGTGCGGAGATTATATACGTCTATAACGTTATGTATCCTCACCTAAGGCAACTTAACATCTGGGATGTAGTATTTTCCAACATTCCTGGCGAGTCGGCCCGAACTTCTCGGTGGGCACATTATATACGTCTATATCGTAATATAACCTAACCTAACCCATCTAGACCCTCGCTGGTAATGTTTTACAAAATCCCGGTCGTGTCGGCCGGTACTTCTCGGTGGGGACATTATATACGTCTATATCGTAATATAACCTAACCTAACCCATCTAGACCCTCGCTGGTAATGTTTTACGAAATCCCGGTCGTGTCGGCCCGTGCTTCTCGGTGGGCACATTATATACATCTATATCGTAATATAAGCTAACCTAACCCATCTAGACCCTCGCTGGTAATGTTTTACAAAATCCCGGTCGTGTCGGCCCGTACGTCTCGGTGCGGACATTATATACGTCTATAGCGTTATATATCCTAACCTAAGGCAACTTAACATCTCGGATGTAGTATTTTCCAACATTCCTGGCGGGTCGGCCCCATGTTCTCAGTGGGCACAAAATATACGTCTATATCGTAATATAACCTAACCTAACCCATCTAGACCCTCGCTGGTAATGTTTTACAAAATCCCGGGCGTGTCGGCCCGTACTTCTCGGTGCGGACATTATATAAGTCTATAATGTTATATACCCTATCCTAAGGGAACCTAACATCTTGGATGTAGTATTTTCCAACATTCCTGGCGGGTCGGCTCCTACTTCTCGGTGGGCACATTATATACGTCTATATCGTAATATAACCTAACATAACCCATCTAGACCCTCGCTGGTAATGTTTTACAAAATCCCGGGCGTGTCGGCCCGTACTTCTCGGTGCGGTCATTATTTAAGTCTATAACGTTATATACCCTAACCTAAGGGAACCTAACATCTTGGATGTAGTATTTTCTAACTTTCCTGGCGGCTCGGCCCCATCTTCTCGGTGGGCACTTTATATACGTCTATAACGTAATATAACCTAACCTAACCCATCTAGACCCTCGCTGGTAATGTTTTACAAAATCCAGGTCGTGTCGGCCAGTACTTCTCGGTGGGAACATTATATACGTCTATATCGTAATATAACCTAACCTAACCCATCTAGACCCTCGCTGGTAATGTTTTACAGAATCCCGGTCGTGTCGTCCCGTACGTCTCGGTGCGGAGATTATATACGTCTATAACGTTATTTATCCTAACCTAAGGCCACGTAACAACTGGGATGTAGTATTTTCCAACATTCCTGGCGAGTCGGCCCCAACTTCTCGGTGGGCACATTATATACGTCTATATCGTAATATAACCTAACCTAACCCATCTAGACCCTCGCTAGTAATGTTTTACAAAATCCCGGGCGTGTCGGCCCGTACTTCTCGGTGGGGTCATTATATACGTCTATAACGTTATATACCCTAACCTAAGGCTACCTAACATCTCGAATGTAGTATTTCACAACATTCCTGGCGGGTCGGCCCCACTTCTCGGTGGGGACATTATATACGTCTATATCGTAATATAACCTAACCTAACCCATCTAGACCCTCGCTGGTAATGTTTTACAGAATCCCGGTCGTGTCGTCCCGTACGTCTCTATGCGGACATTATACACGTCTATAACGTTATATATCCTAACCTAAGGCAACTTAACATCTCGGATGTAGTATTTCACAACATTCCTGGCGGGTCGGCTCCACTTCTCGGTGGGAACATTATATACGTCTATAACGTAATATAACCTAACCTAACCCATCTAGCCCCTCGCTGGTAATGTTTTACAGATTTCCGGTCGTGTCGTCCCGTACGTCTCGGTGCGGAGATTATATACGTCTATAACGTTATTTATCCTAACCTAAGGCCACGTAACAACTGGGATGTAGTATTTTCAAACATTCCTGGCGAGTCGGCCCCAACTTCTCGGTGGGCACATTATATACGTCTATATCGTAATATAACCTAACCTAACCCATCTGGACCCTCGCTAGTAATGTTTTACAAAATCCCGGTCGTGTCGGCCCGTACTTCTCGGTGGGGACATTATATACGTTTATAACGTTATATATCCTAACCTAAGGCAACTTAACATCTCGGATGTAGTATTTTCCAACATTCCTGGCGGGTCGGCCCCATCTTCTCGGTGGGCACATTATATACGTCTATATCGTAATATAACCTAACCTAACCCATCTAGACACTCGCTGGTAATGTTTTACAAAATCCGGGGCGTGTCGGCCCGTACTTCTCAGTGCGGACATTATATAAGTCCATAACGTTATATACCCTAACCTAAGGGAACCTAACATCTTGGATGTAGTATTTTCCAACATTCCTGGCGGGTCGGCTCCTACTTCTCGGTGGACACATTATATACGCCTATATCGTAATGTAACCTAACCTAACCCATCTAGACCCTCGCTGGTAATGTTTTACAAAATCCCGGGCGTGTCGGCCCGTACGTCTCGGTGCGGACATTATATGCGTTTATAACGTTATATATCCTAACCTAAGGCAACCTAACATCTCGGATGTAGTATTTTCCAACATTCCTGGCGCGTCGGCCCCAACTTCTCGGTGGGCACATTACATACATCTATATCGTAATATAACCTAACCTAACCCAACTAGACCCTCGCTGGTAATGTTTTACAGAATCCCGGTCGTGTCGTCCCGTACGTCTCGGTGCGGAGATTATATACGTCTATAACGTTATGTATCCTCACCTAAGGCAACTTAACATCTGGGATGTAGTATTTTCCAACATTCCTGGCGAGTCGGCCCGAACTTCTCGGTGGGCACATTATATACGTCTATATCGTAATATAACCTAACCTAACCCATCTAGACCCTCGCTGGTAATGTTTTACAAAATCCCGGTCGTGTCGGCCGGTACTTCTCGGTGGGGACATTATATACGTCTATATCGTAATATAACCTAACCTAACCCATCTAGACCCTCGCTGGTAATGTTTTACGAAATCCCGGTCGTGTCGGCCCGTGCTTCTCGGTGGGCACATTATATACATCTATATCGTAATATAAGCTAACCTAACCCATCTAGACCCTCGCTGGTAATGTTTTACAAAATCCCGGTCGTGTCGGCCCGTACGTCTCGGTGCGGACATTATATACGTCTATAGCGTTATATATCCTAACCTAAGGCAACTTAACATCTCGGATGTAGTATTTTCCAACATTCCTGGCGGGTCGGCCCCATGTTCTCAGTGGGCACAAAATATACGTCTATATCGTAATATAACCTAACCTAACCCATCTAGACCCTCGCTGGTAATGTTTTACAAAATCCCGGGCGTGTCGGCCCGTACTTCTCGGTGCGGACATTATATAAGTCTATAATGTTATATACCCTATCCTAAGGGACCTAACATCTTGGATGTAGTATTTTCCAACATTCCTGGCGGGTCGGCTCCTACTTCTCGGTGGGCACATTATATACGTCTATATCGTAATATAACCTAACATAACCCATCTAGACCCTCGCTGGTAATGTTTTACAAAATCCCGGGCGTGTCGGCCCGTACTTCTCGGTGCGGTCATTATTTAAGTCTATAACGTTATATACCCTAACCTAAGGGAACCTAACATCTTGGATGTAGTATTTTCTAACTTTCCTGGCGGCTCGGCCCCATCTTCTCGGTGGGCACTTTATATACGTCTATAACGTAATATAACCTAACCTAACCCATCTAGACCCTCGCTGGTAATGTTTTACAAAATCCAGGTCGTGTCGGCCAGTACTTCTCGGTGGGAACATTATATACGTCTATATCGTAATATAACCTAACCTAACCCATCTAGACCCTCGCTGGTAATGTTTTACAGAATCCCGGTCGTGTCGTCCCGTACGTCTCGGTGCGGAGATTATATACGTCTATAACGTTATTTATCCTAACCTAAGGCCACGTAACAACTGGGATGTAGTATTTTCCAACATTCCTGGCGAGTCGGCCCCAACTTCTCGGTGGGCACATTATATACGTCTATATCGTAATATAACCTAACCTAACCCATCTAGACCCTCGCTAGTAATGTTTTACAAAATCCCGGGCGTGTCGGCCCGTACTTCTCGGTGGGGTCATTATATACGTCTATAACGTTATATACCCTAACCTAAGGCTACCTAACATCTCGAATGTAGTATTTCACAACATTCCTGGCGGGTCGGCCCCACTTCTCGGTGGGGACATTATATACGTCTATATCGTAATAGAACCTAACCTAACCCATCTAGACCCTCGCTGGTAATGTTTTACAGAATCCCGGTCGTGTCGTCCCGTACGTCTCTATGCGGACATTATATACGTCTATAACGTTATATATCCTAACCTAAGGCAACTTAACATCTCGGATGTAGTATTTCACAACATTCCTGGCGGGTCGGCTCCACTTCTCGGTGGGAACATTATATACGTCTATAACGTAATATAACCTAACCTAACCCATCTAGCCCCTCGCTGGTAATGTTTTACAGATTTCCGGTCGTGTCGGCCTGTACTTCTCGGTGTGGACATTATATACGTCTATATCGTAATATAACCTAACCTAACCCATCTAGACCCTCGCTGGTAATGTTTTACAAAATCCCGGTCGTGTCGGCGCGTGCTTCTCGGTGGGCACATTATATACATCTATATTGTAATATAACCTAACCTAACCCATCTAGACCCTCGCTGGTAATGTTTTACAAAATCCGGGGCGTGTCGGCCCGTACTTCTCAGTGCGGACATTATATAAGTCTATAACGTTATATACCCTAACCTAAGGGAACCTAACATCTCGGATGTAGTATTTTCCAACATTCCTGGCGCGTCGGCCCCAACTTCTCGGTGGGCACATTATATACATCTATATCGTAATATAGCCTAACCTAACCCATCTAGACCCTCGCTGGTAATGTTTTACAAAATCCCGGTCGTGTCGGCCAGTACTTCTCGGTGGGGACATTATATACGTCTATATCGTAATATAACCTAACCTAACCCATCTAGACCCTCGCTGGTAATGTTTTACAAAATCCCGGTCGTGTCGGCCCGTGCTTCTCGGTGGGCACATTATATACATCTATATCGTAATATAACCTAACCTAACCCATCTAGACCCTCGCTGGTAATGCTTTACAGAATCCCGCTCGTGTCGGCCCGTACTTCTCGGTGGGGTCATTATATACGTCTATAACGTTATATATCCTAACCTAAGGCAACTTAACATCTCGGATGTAGTATTTTCCAACATTGCTGGCGGGTCGGCCCCATCTTCTCGATGGGCACATTATATACGTCTATATCGTAATATAACCTAACCTAACCCATCTAGACACTCGCTGGTAATATTTTACAAAATCCCGGGCGTGTCGGCCCGTACTTCTCGGTGCGGACATTATATAAGTCTATAACGTTTTATACCCTAACCTAAGGGAACCTAACATCTTGGATGTAATATTTTCCAACATTCCTGGCGGGTCGGCTCCTACTTCTCGGTGGGCACATTATATACGTCTATACCGTAATATAACCTAACCTAACCCATCTAGACCCTCGCTGGTAATGTTTTACAAAATCCCGGGCGTGTCGGCCCGTACTTCTCGGTGCGGACATTATATAAGTCTATAACGTTATATACCCTAACCTAAGGGAACCTAACATTTTGGATGTAGTATTTTCCAACATTCCTGGCGGGTCGGCTCCTACTTCTCGGTGGACACATTATATACGCCTATATCGTAATGTAACCTAACCTAACCCATCTAGACCCTCGCTGGTAATGTTTTACAAAATCCCGGTCGTGTCGGCCCGTACGTCTCGGTGAGGAGATTATATACGTCTATAACGCTATGTATCCTAACCTAAGGCAACTTAACATCTGGGATGTAGTATTTTCCAACATTCCTGGCGAGTCGGCCCCAACTTCTCGGTGGGCACATTATATACGTCTATATCGTAATATAACCTAACCTAACCCATCTAGACCCTCGCTGGTATTGTTTTACAAAATCCCGGTCGTGTCGGCCCGTACTACTCGGTGAGGACGTTATATACGTCTATAACCTTATATATCCTAACCTAAGGGAACCTAACATCGCGGATGTATTATTTCACAACATTCCGGGCTGGTCGGCGCCAATTCTCGGTGGGAACATTATATACGTCCATAACGTAATATAACCTAACCCAACCGATCTAGCCCCTGGCTGGTAATGTTTTACAGAATCCCGGACGTGTCGCCCGTACGTCTCGGTGCGGACATTATATGCGTCTATAACGCTATATATCCTAACCTAACGCAACTTAACATCTCGGATGTAGTATTTTCCAACGTTCCTGGCGGGTCGGCCCCAACTTCTCGGTGGGCACATTATATACATCTATATCGTAATATAACCTAACCTAACCCATCTAGACCCTCGCTGGTAATGTTTTACAAAATCCCGGTCGTGTCGGCCCGTACTTCTCGGTGGGGACATTGTATACGTCTATAACGTTATATATCCTAACCTAAGGCAACTTAACATCTCGGATGTAGTATTTTCCAACATTCCTGGCGTGTCGGCCCCATCTTCTCGGTGGGCATATTATATACGTCTATATCGTAATATAACCTAACCTAACCCATCTAGACCCTCGCTGGTAATGTTTTACAAAATCCCGGTCGTGTCGGCTCGTACGTCTCGGTGCGGACATTATATGCGTTTATAACGTTATATATCCTAACCTAAGGGAACCTAACATCTCGGATGTAGTATTTTCCAACATTCCTGGCGCGTCGGCCCCAACTTCTCGGTGGGCACATTATATACGTCTATATCGTAATATAACCTAACCTAACCCATCTAGACCCTCGCTGGTAATGTTTTACAAAATCCCGGTCGTGTCGGCCAGTACTTCTCGGTGGGGACATTATAAACGTCTATATCGTAATATAACCTAACCTAACCCATCTAGACCCTCGCTGGTAATGTTTTACAAAATCCCGGTCGTGTCGGCCCGTGCTTCTCGGTGGGGACATTATATACGTCTATAACCTTATATATCCTAACCTAAGGGAACCTAACATCGCGGATGTATTATTTCACAACATTCCTGGCTGGTCGGCGCCAATTCTCGGTGGGAACATTATATACGTCCATAACCTAATATAACCTAACCCAACCGATCTAGCCCCTGGCTGGTAATGTTTTACAGAATCCCGGACGTGTCGCCCGTACGTCTCGGTGCGGACATTATATGCGTCTATAACGCTATATATCCTAACCTAACGCAACTTAACATCTCGGATGTAGTATTTTCCAACATTCCTGGCGGGTCGGCCAAAACTTCTCGGTGGGCACATTATATACATCTATATCGTAATATAACCTAACCTAACCCATCTAGACCCTCGCTGGTAATGTTTTACAAAATCCCGGTCGTGTCGCCCCGTACTTCTCGGTGGGGACATTGTATACGTCTATAACGTTATATATCCTAACCTAAGGCAACTTAACATCTCGGATGTAGTATTTTCCAACATTCCTGGCGTGTTGGCCCCATCTTCTCGGTGGGCACATTATATACGTCTATATCGTAATATAACCTAACCTAACCCAGCTAGACCCTCGCTGGTAATGTTTTACAAAATCCCGGTCGTGTCGTCCCGTACGTCTCGGTTCGGACATTATATACGTCTATAATGTTATATATCCTAACCTAAGGGAACCTAACATCGCGGATGTAGTATTTCACAACATTCCCGGCTGGTCGGCCCCATCTTCTCGGTGGGCACATTATATACGTCTATATCGTAATGTAACCTAACCTAACCCATCTAGACCCTCGCTGGTAATGTTTTACAAAATCCCGGTCGTGTCGGCTCGTACGTCTCGGTGCGGACATTATATGCGTTTATAACATTATATATCCTAACCCAAGGCAACCTAACATCTCGGATGTAGTATTTTCCAACATTCCTTGCGCGTCGGCCCCAACTTCTCGGTGGGCACATTATATACATCTATATCGTAATATAACCTAACCTAACCCATCTAGACCCTCGCTGGTAATGTTTTACAAAATCCCGGTCGTGTCGGCCCGTACGTCTCGGTGCGGACATTATATGCGTTTATAACGTTATATATCCTAACCTAAGGCAACCTAACATCTCGGATGTAGTATTTTCCAACATTCCTGGCGCGTCGGCCCCAACTTCTCGGTGGGCACATTATATACATCTATATCGTAATATAACCTAACCTAACCCATCTAGACCCTCGCTGGTAATGTTTTACAAAATCCCGGTCGTGTCGGCCAGTACTTCTCGGTGGGGACATTGTATACGTCTATAACGTTATATATCCTAACCTAAGGCAACTTAACATCTCGGATGTAGTAGTTTCCAACATTCCTGGCGAGTCGGCCCCAACTTCTCGGTGGGCACATTATATACGTCTATATCGTAATATAACCTAACCTAACCCATCTAGACCCTCGCTGGTAATGTTTTACAAAATCCCGGTCGTGTCGGCCCGTGCTTCTCGGTGAGGACATTATATACGTCTATAACCTTATATATCCTAACCTAAGGGAACCTAACATCGCGGATGTATTATTTCTCAACATTCCTGGCTGGTCGGCGCCAATTCTCGGTGGGAACATTATATACGTCCATAACGTAATATAACCTAACCCAACCGATCTAGCCCCTGGCTGGTAATGTTTTACAGAATCCCGGACGTGTCGCCCGTACGTCTCGGTGCGGACATTATATGCGTCTATAACGCTATATATCCTAACCTAACGCAACTTAACATCTCGGATGTAGTATTTTCCAACGTTCCTGGCGGGTCGGCCCCAACTTCTCGGTGGGCACATTATATACATCTATATCGTAATATAACCTAACCTAACCCATCTACACCCTCGCTGGTAATGTTTTACAAAATCCCGGTCGTGTCGGCCCGTACTTCTCGGTGGGGACATTGTATACGTCTATAACGTTATATATCCTAACCTAAGGCAACTTAACATCTCGGATGTAGTATTTTCCAACATTCCTGGCGTGTCGGCCCCATCTTCTCGGTGGGCATATTATATACGTCTATATCGTAATATAACCTAACCTAACCCATCTAGACCCTCGCTGGTAATGTCTTACAAAATCCCGGGCGTGCCGGCCCGTACTTCTCAGTGCGGACATTATATACGTCTATAACGTTATATACCCTAACCTAAGGGAACCTAACTTCTTGGATGTAGTATTTTCCAACATTCCTGGCGGGTCGGCCCCATCTTCTCGGTGGGCACATTATATACGTCTATATCGTAATATAACCTAACCTAACCCATCTAGACCCTCGCTGGTAATGTTTTACAAAATCCCGGTCGTGTCGGCTCGTACGTCTCGGTGCGGACATTATATGCGTTTATAACGTTATATATCCTAACCTAAGGCAACCTAACATCTCGGATGTAGTATTTTCCAACATTCTTGGAGCGTCGGCCCCAACTTCTCGGTGGGCACATTATATACGTCTATATCGTAATATAACCTAACCTAACCCGTCTAGACCCTCGCTGGTAATGTTTTACAAAATCCCGGTCGTGTCGGCCAGTACTTCTCGGTGGGGACATTATATACGTCTATATCGTAATATAACCTAACCTAACCCATCTAGACCCTCGCTGGTAATGTTTTACAAAATCCCGGTCGTGTCGGCCCGTGCTTCTCGGTGGGGACATTATATACGTCTATAACCTTATATATCCTAACCTAAGGGAACCTAACATCGCGGATGTATTATTTCACAACATTCCTTGCTGGTCGGCGCCAATTCTCGGTGGGAACATTATATACGTCCATAACATAATATAACCTAACCCAACCGATGTAGCCCCTGTCTGGTAATGTTTTACAGAATCCCGGACGTGTCGCCCGTACGTCTCGGTGCGGACATTATATGCGTCTATAACGCTATATATCATAACCTAACGCAACTTAACATCTCGGATGTAGTATTTTCCAACATTCCTGGCGGGTCGGCCCCAACTTCTCGGTGGGCACATTATATACATCTATATCGTAATATAACCTAACCCAACACATCTAGACCCTCGCTGGTAATGTTTTACAAAATCCCGGTCGTGTAGGCCCGTACTTCTCGGTGGGGACATTGTATACGTCTATAACGTTATATATCCTAACCTAAGGCAACTTAACATCTCGGATGTAGTATTTTCCAACATTCCTGGCGTGTCGGCCCCATCTTCTCGGTGGGCACATTATATACGTCTATATCGTAATATAACCTAACCTAACCCATCTAGACCCTCGCTGGTAATGTTTTACAAAATCCCGGGCGTGCCGGCCCGTACTTCTCGGTGCGGACATTATATACGTCTATAACGTTATATACCCTAACCTAAGGGAACCTAACTTCTTGGATGTAGTATTTTCCAACATTTCTGGCGGGTCGGCCCCATCTTCTCGGTGGGCACATTATATACGTCTATATCGTAATATAACCTAACCTAACCCATCTAGACCCTTGCTGGTAATGTTTTACAAAATCCCGGTCGTGTCGGCCAGTACTTCTCGGTGGGGACATTGTATACGTCTATAACGTTATATATCCTAACCTAAGGCAACTTAACATCTCGGATGTAGTAGTTTCCAACAATCCTGGCGGGTCGGCCCCTACTTCTCGGTGGGCACATTATATACGTCTATATCGTAATATAACCTAACCTAACCCATCTAGACCCTCGCTGGTAATGTTTTACAGAATCCCGGTCGTGTCGTCCCGCACGTCTCGGTGTGGAGATTATATACGTCTATAACGTTATGTATCCTAACCTAAGGCAACTTTACATCTGGGATGTAGTATTTTCCATCATTCCTAGCGAGTCGGCCCCAACTTCTCGGTGGGCACATTATATACGTCTATATCGTAATATAACCTAACCTAACCCATCTAGACCCTCGCTGGTAATGTTTTACAAAATCCCGGTCGTGTCGGTCAGTACTTCACGGTGGGCACATTATATACGTCTATATCGTAATATAACCTAACCTAACCCATCTAGACCCTCGCTGGTAATGTTTTACAAAATCCCGGTCGTGTCGGGCCGTGCTTCTCGGTGAGGACATTATATACGTCTATAACCTTATATATCCTAACCTAAGGGAACCTAACATCGCGGATGTATTATTTCACAACATTCCTGGCTGGTCGGCGCCAATTCTCGGTGGGAACATTATATACGTCCATAACGTAATATAACCTAACCCAACCGATCTAGCCCCTGGCTGGTAATGTTTTACAGAATCCCGGACGTGTCGCCCGTACGTCTCGGTGCGGACATTATATGCGTCTATAACGCTATATATCCTAACCTAACGCAACTTAACATCTCGGATGTAGTATCTTCCAACGTTCCTGGCGGGTCGGCCCCAACTTCTCGGTGGGCACATTATATACATCTATATCGTAATATAACCTAACCTAACCCATCTAGACCCTCGCTGGTAATGTTTTACAAAATCCCGGTCGTGCCGGCCCGTACTTCTCGGTGGGGACATTGTATACGTCTATAACGTTATATATCCTAACCTAAGGCAACTTAACATCTCGGATGTAGTATTTTCCAACATTCCTGGCGTGTCGGCCCCATCTTCTCGGTGGGCATATTATATACGTCTATATCGTAATATAACCTAACCTAACCCATCTAGACCCTCGCTGGTAATGTTTTACAAAATCCCGGGCGTGCCGGCCCGTACTTCTCGGTGCGGACATTATATACGTCTATAACGTTATATACCCTAACCTAAGGGAACCTAACTTCTTGGATGTAGTATTTTCCAACATTCCTGGCGGGTCGGCCCCATCTTCTCGGTGGGCACATTATATACGTCTATATCGTAGTATAACCTAACCTAACCCATCTAGACCCTCGCTTAATGTTTTACAAAATCCCGGTCGTGTCGGCTCGTACGTCTCGGTGCGGACATTATATGCGTTTATAACGTTATATATCCTAACCTAAGGCAACCTAACATCTCGGATGTAGTATTTTCCAACATTCCTGGCGCGTCGGCCCCAACTTCTCGGTGGGCACATTATATACGTCTATATCGTAATATAACCTAACCTAACCCATCTAGACCCTCGCTGGTAATGTTTTACAAAATCCCGGGCGTGTCGGCCAGTACTTCTCGGTGGGGACATTATAAATATATATACCCTAACCTAAGGCAACTTAACATCTCGGATGTAGTATTTTCCAACATTCCTGGCGGGTGGGCCCCATGTTCTCGGTGGGCACATAATGTACGTCTATATCGTAGTATAACCTAACGTAACCCATCTAGACCCTCGCTGGTAATGTTTTACAAAATCCCGGTCGTGTCGTCCCGTACGTCTCGGTGCGGACATTATATAAGTCTATAACGTTATATACCCTAACCTAAGGGAACCTAACATCTTGGATGTAGTATTTTCCAACATTCCTGGCGGGTCGGCTCCTACTTCTCGGTGGGCATATTATATACGTCTATATCGTAATGTAACCTAACCTAACCCATCTAGACCCTCGCTGGTAATGTTTTACATAATCCCGGTCGTGTCGGCCCGTACTTCTCGGTGGGGACATTATATACGTCTATAACGTTATATATTCTAACCTAAGGCAACTTAACATCTCGGATGTAGTATTTCCCAACATTCCTGGCAGGTCGGCCCCATCTTCTCGGTGGGCACATTATATACGTCTATATCGTAATATAACCAAACCTAACCCATCTAGACCCTCGCTGGTAATGTTTTACAAAATCCCGGTCGTGTCGTCCCGTACGTCTCGGTTCGGACATTATATACGTCTATAATGTTATATATCCTAACCTAAGGGAACCTAACATCGCGGATGTAGTATTTCACAACATTCCCGGCTGGGCGGCCCCATCTTCTCGGTGGGCACATTATATACGTCTATATCGTAATATAACCTAACCTAACCCATCTAGACCCTCGCTGGTAATGTTTTACAAAATCCGGGGCGTGTCGGCCCGTACTTCTCGGTGCGGACATTATATAAGTCTATAACGTTATATACCCTAACCTAAGGGAACCTAACATCTTGGATGTAGTATTTTCCAACATTCCTGGCGTGTCGGCCCCATCTTCTCGGTGGGCACATTATATACGTCTATATCGTAGTATAACCTAACCTAACCCATCTAGACCCTCGCTTAATGTTTTACAAAATCCCGGTCGTGTCGGCTCGTACGTCTCGGTGCGGACATTATATGCGTTTATAACGTTATATATCCTAACCTAAGGCAACCTAACATCTCGGATGTAGTATTTTCCAACATTCCTGGCGCGTCGGCCCCAACTTCTCGGTGGGCACATTATATACGTCTATATCGTAATATAACCTAACCTAACCCATCTAGACCCTCGCTGGTAATGTTTTACAAAATCCCGGGCGTGTCGGCCAGTACTTCTCGGTGGGGACATTATAAATATATATACCCTAACCTAAGGCAACTTAACATCTCGGATGTAGTATTTTCCAACATTCCTGGCGGGTGGGCCCCATGTTCTCGGTGGGCACATAATGTACGTCTATATCGTAGTATAACCTAACGTAACCCATCTAGACCCTCGCTGGTAATGTTTTACAAAATCCCGGTCGTGTCGTCCCGTACGTCTCGGTGCGGACATTATATAAGTCTATAACGTTATATACCCTAACCTAAGGGAACCTAACATCTTGGATGTAGTATTTTCCAACATTCCTGGCGGGTCGGCTCCTACTTCTCGGTGGGCATATTATATACGTCTATATCGTAATGTAACCTAACCTAACCCATCTAGACCCTCGCTGGTAATGTTTTACATAATCCCGGTCGTGTCGGCCCGTACTTCTCGGTGGGGACATTATATACGTCTATAACGTTATATATTCTAACCTAAGGCAACTTAACATCTCGGATGTAGTATTTCCCAACATTCCTGGCAGGTCGGCCCCATCTTCTCGGTGGGCACATTATATACGTCTATATCGTAATATAACCAAACCTAACCCATCTAGACCCTCGCTGGTAATGTTTTACAAAATCCCGGTCGTGTCGTCCCGTACGTCTCGGTTCGGACATTATATACGTCTATAATGTTATATATCCTAACCTAAGGGAACCTAACATCGCGGATGTAGTATTTCACAACATTCCCGGCTGGGCGGCCCCATCTTCTCGGTGGGCACATTATATACGTCTATATCGTAATATAACCTAACCTAACCCATCTAGACCCTCGCTGGTAATGTTTTACAAAATCCGGGGCGTGTCGGCCCGTACTTCTCGGTGCGGACATTATATAAGTCTATAACGTTATATACCCTAACCTAAGGGAACCTAACATCTTGGATGTAGTATTTTCCAACATTCCTGGCGTGTCGGCCCCATCTTCTCAGTGGGCATATTATATACGTCTATATCGTAATATAACCTAACCTAACCCATCTAGACCCTCGCTGGTAATGTTTTACAAAATCCCGGGCGTGCCGGCCCGTACTTCTCGGTGCGGACATTATATACGTCTATAACGTTATATACCCTAACCTAAGGAAACCTAACTTCTTGGATGTAGTATTTTCCAACATTCCTGGCGGGTCGGCCCCATCTTCTCGGTGGGCACATTATATACGTCTATATCGTAATATAACCTAACCTAACCCATCTAGACCCTCGCTGGTAATGTTTTACAAAATCCCGGTCGTGTCGGCTCGTACGTCTCGGTGCGGACATTATATGCGTTTATAACGTTATATATCCTAACCTAAGGCAACCTAACATCTCGGATGTAGTATTTTCCAACATTCCTGGCGCGTCGGCCCCAACTTCTCGGTGGGCACATTATATACGTCTATATCGTAATATAACCTAACCTAACCCATCTAGACCCTCGCTGGTAATGTTTTACAAAATCCCGGTCGTGTCGGCCAGTACTTCTCGGTGGGGACATTAAATACGTCTATATCGTTATATATCCTAACCTAAGGCAACTTAACATCTCGGATGTAGTATTTTCCAACATTCCTGGCGTGTCGGCCCCATCTTCTCGGTGGGCACATTATATACGTCTATATCGTAATATAACCTAACCTAACCCATCTAGACCCTCGCTGGTAATGTTTTACAAAATCCCGGTCGTGTCGGCTCGTACGTCTCGGTGCGGACATTATATGCGTTTATAACGTTATATATCCTAACCTAAGGCAACCTAACATCTCGGATGTAGTATTTTCCAACATTCTTGGCGCGTCGGCCCCAACTTCTCGGTGGGCACATTATATACGTCTATATCGTAATATAACCTAACCTAACCCGTCTAGACCCTCGCTGGTAATGTTTTACAAAATCCCGGTCGTGTCGGCCAGTACTTCTCGGTGGGGACATTATATACGTCTATATCGTAATATAACCTAACCTAACCCATCTAGACCCTCGCTGGTAATGTTTTACAAAATCCCGGTCGTGTCGGCCCGTGCTTCTCGGTGGGGACATTATATACGTCTATAACCTTATATATCCTAACCTAAGGGAACCTAACATCGCGGATGTATTATTTCACAACATTCCTTGCTGGTCGGCGCCAATTCTCGGTGGGAACATTATATACGTCCATAACGTAATATAACCTAACCCAACCGATGTAGCCCCTGTCTGGTAATGTTTTACAGAATCCCGGACGTGTCGCCCGTACGTCTCGGTGCGGACATTATATGCGTCTATAACGCTATATATCATAACCTAACGCAACTTAACATCTCGGATGTAGTATTTTCCAACATTCCTGGCGGGTCGGCCCCAACTTCTCGGTGGGCACATTATATACATCTATATCGTAATATAACCTAACCCAACCCATCTAGACCCTCGCTGGTAATGTTTTACAAAATCCCGGTCGTGTAGGCCCGTACTTCTCGGTGGGGACATTGTATACGTCTATAACGTTATATATCCTAACCTAAGGCAACTTAACATCTCGGATGTAGTATTTTCCAACATTCCTGGCGTGTCGGCCCCATCTTCTCGGTGGGCACATTATATACGTCTATATCGTAATATAACCTAACCTAACCCATCTAGACCCTCGCTGGTAATGTTTTACAAAATCCCGGGCGTGCCGGCCCGTACTTCTCGGTGCGGACATTATATACGTCTATAACGTTATATACCCTAACCTAAGGGAACCTAACTTCTTGGATGTAGTATTTTCCAACATTTCTGGCGGGTCGGCCCCATCTTCTCGGTGGGCACATTATATACGTCTATATCGTAATATAACCTAACCTAACCCATCTAGACCCTTGCTGGTAATGTTTTACAAAATCCCGGTCGTGTCGGCCAGTACTTCTCGGTGGGGACATTGTATACGTCTATAACGTTATATATCCTAACCTAAGGCAACTTAACATCTCGGATGTAGTAGTTTCCAACAATCCTGGCGGGTCGGCCCCTACTTCTCGGTGGGCACATTATATACGTCTATATCGTAATATAACCTAACCTAACCCATCTAGACCCTCGCTGGTAATGTTTTACAGAATCCCGGTCGTGTCGTCCCGCACGTCTCGGTGCGGAGATTATATACGTCTATAACGTTATGTATCCTAACCTAAGGCAACTTTACATCTGGGATGTAGTATTTTCCAACATTCCTAGCGAGTCGGCCCCAACTTCTCGGTGGGCACATTATATACGTCTATATCGTAATATAACCTAACCTAACCCATCTAGACCCTCGCTGGTAATGTTTTACAAAATCCCGGTCGTGTCGGTCAGTACTTCACGGTGGGCACATTATATACGTCTATATCGTAATATAACCTAACCTAACCCATCTAGACCCTCGCTGGTAATGTTTTACAAAATCCCGGTCGTGTCGGGCCGTGCTTCTCGGTGAGGACATTATATACGTCTATAACCTTATATATCCTAACCTAAGGGAACCTAACATCGCGGATGTATTATTTCACAACATTCCTGGCTGGTCGGCGCCAATTCTCGGTGGGAACATTATATACGTCCATAACGTAATATAACCTAACCCAACCGATCTAGCCCCTGGCTGGTAATGTTTTACAGAATCCCGGACGTGTCGCCCGTACGTCTCGGTGCGGACATTATATGCGTCTATAACGCTATATATCCTAACCTAACGCAACTTAACATCTCGGATGTAGTATCTTCCAACGTTCCTGGCGGGTCGGCCCCAACTTCTCGGTGGGCACATTATATACATCTATATCGTAATATAACCTAACCTAACCCATCTAGACCCTCGCTGGTAATGTTTTACAAAATCCCGGTCGTGCCGGCCCGTACTTCTCGGTGGGGACATTGTATACGTCTATAACGTTATATATCGTAACCTAAGGCAACTTAACATCTCGGATGTAGTATTTTCCAACATTCCTGGCGTGTCGGCCCCATCTTCTCGGTGGGCACATTATATACGTCTATATCGTAATGTAACCTAACCTAACCCATCTAGACCCTCGCTGGTAATGTTTTACAAAATCCCGGTCGTGTCGGCTCGTACGTCTCGGTGCGGACATTATATGCGTTTATAACGTTATATATCCTAACCCAAGGCAACCTAACATCTCGGATGTAGTATTTTCCAACATTCCTGGCGCGTCGGCCCCAACTTCTCGGTGGGCACATTATATACATCTATATCGTAATATAACCTAACCTGACCCATCTAGACCCTCGCTGGTAATGTTTTACAAAATCCCGGTCGTGTCGGCCAGTACTTCTCGGTGGGGACATTATATACGTCTATATCGTAATATAACCTAACCTAACCCATCTAGACCCTCGCTGGTAATGTTTTACAAAATCCCGGTCGTGTCGGCCCGTGCTTCTCGGTGGGCACATTATATACATCTATATCGTAATATAACCTAACCTAACCCATCTAGACCCTCGCTGGTAATGTTTTACATAATCCCGGTCGTGTCGGCCCGTACTTCTCGGTGGGGACATTATATACGTCTATAACGTTATATATTCTAACCTAAGGCAACTTAACATCTCGGATGTAGTATTTCCCAACATTCCTGGCAGGTCGGCCCCATCTTCTCGGTGGGCACATTATATACGTCTATATCGTAATATAACCAAACCTAACCCATCTAGACCCTCGCTGGTAATGTTTTACAAAATCCCGGTCGTGTCGGCCAGTACTTCTCGGTGGGGACATTATATACGTCTATATCGTAATATAACCTAACCTAACCCATCTAGACCCTCGCTGGTAATGTTTTACAAAATCCCGGTCGTGTCGGCCCGTGCTTCTCGGTGGGCACATTATATACATCTATATCGTAATATAACCTAACCTAACCCATCTAGACCCTCGCTGGTAATGTTTTACATAATCCCGGTCGTGTCGGCCCGTACTTCTCGGTGGGGACATTATATACGTCTATAACGTTATATATTCTAACCTAAGGCAACTTAACATCTCGGATGTAGTATTTCCCAACATTCCTGGCGGGTCGGCCCCATCTTCTCGGTGGGCACATTATATACGTCTATATCGTAATATAACCAAACCTAACCCATCTAAACCCTCGCTGGTAATGTTTTACAAAATCCCGGTCGTGTCGTCCCGTACGTCTCGGTTCGGACATTATATACGTCTATAATGTTATATATCCTAACCTAAGGGAACCTAACATCGCGGATGTAGTATTTCACAACATCCCCGGCTGGTCGGCCCCATCTTCTCGGTGGGCACATTATATACGTCTATATCGTAATATAACCTAACCTAACCCATCTAGACCCTCGCTGGTAATGTTTTACAAAATCCGGGGCGTGTCGGCCCGTACTTCTCGGTGCGGACATTATATAAGTCTATAACGTTATATACCCTAACCTAAGGGAACCTAACATCTTGGATGTAGTATTTTCCAACATTCCTGTCGGGTCGGCTCCTACTTCTCGGTGGGCATATTATATACGTCTATATCGTAATGTAACCTAACCTAACCCATCTAGACCCTCGCTGGTAATGTTTTACATAATCACGGTCGTGTCGGCCCGTACTTCTCGGTGGGGACATCATATACGTCTATAACGTTATATACCCTAACCTAAGGCTACCTAACATCTCGAATGTAGTATTTCACAACATTCCTGGCGGGTCGGCCCGCACTTCTCGGTGGGAACATTATATACTTCTATAACGTAATATAACCTAACCCAACCGATCTAGCCCCTCGCTGGTAATGTTTTACAGAATCCCGGACGTGTCGCCCGTACGTCTCAGTGCGGACATTATATGCGTTTATAACGCTATATATCCTAACCTAAGGCAACTTAACATCTCGGATGTAATATTTCCCAACATTCCTGGCGGGTCGGCCCCATCTTCTCGGTGGGCACATTATATACGTCTATATCGTAATATAACCTAACCTAACCCATCTAGACCCTCGCTGGTAATGTTTTACAAAATCCGGGGCGTGTCGGCCCGTACTTCTCGGTGCGGACATTGTATAAGACTATAACGTTATATACCCTAACCTAAGGGAACCTAACATCTTGGATGTAGTATTTTCCAACATTCCTGGCGAGTCGGCCCCAACTTCTCGGTGGGCACATTATATACGTCTATATCGTAATATAACCTAACCTAACCCATCTAGACCGTCGCTGGTAATGTTTTACAAAATCCCGGTCGTGTCGGCCAGTACTTCTCGGTGGGGACATTATATACGTCTATATCGTAATATAACCTAACCTAACCCATCTAGACCCTCGCTGGTAATGTTTTACAAAATCCCGGTCGTGTCGGCCCGTGCTTCTCGGTGGGGACATTATATACGTCTATAACCTTATATATCCTAACCTAAGGGAACCTAACATCGCGGATGTATTCTTTCACAACATTCCTGGCTGGTCGGCGCCAATTCTCGGTGGGAACATTATATACGTCCATAACGTAATATAACCTAACCCAACCGATCTAGCCCCTGGCTGGTAATGTTTTACAGAATCCCGGACGTGTCGCCCGTACGTCTCGGTGCGGACATTATATGCGTCTATAACGCTATATATCCTAACCTAAGGCAACTTAACATCTCGGATGTAGTATTTTCCAACATTCCTGGCGGGTCGGCCCCAACTTCTCGGTGGGCACATTATGTACATCTATATCGTAATATAACCTAACCTAACCCATCTAGAACCTCGCTGGTAATGTTTTACAAAATCCCGCTCGTGTGGGCCCGTACTTCTCGGTGGGGACATTGTATACGTCTATAACGTTATATATCGTAACCTAAGGCAACTTAACATCTCGGATGTAGTATTTTCCAACATTCCTGGCGTGTCGGCCCCATCTTCTCGGTGGGCACATTATATACGTCTATTTCGTAATGTAACCTAACTTAACCCATCTAGACCCTCGCTGGTAATGTTTTACAAAATCCCGGTCCTGTCGGCCCGTACGTCTCGGTGCGGACATTATATGCGTTTATAACGTTATATATCCTAACCTAAGGCAACCTAACATCTCGGATGTAGTATTTTCCTACATTCCTGGCGCGTCGGCCCCAACTTCTCGGTGGGCACATTATATACATCTATATCGTAATATAACCTAACCTAACCCATCTAGACCCTCGCTGGTAATGTTTTACAAAATCCCGGTCGTGTCGGCCAGTACTTCTCGGTGGGGACATTATATACGTCTATATCGTAATATAACCTAACCTAACCCATCTAGACCCTCGCTGGTAATGTTTGACAAAATCCCGGTCGTGTCGGCCCGTGCTTCTCGGTGGGCACGTTATATACGTCTATATCGTAATATAACCTAACCTAACCCGTCTAGACCCTCGCTGGTAATGTTTTACTAAATCCGGGGCGTGTCGGCCCGTACTTCTCGGTGCGGACATTATATAAGTCTATAACGTTACATACCTTAACCTAAGGGAACCTAACATCGCGGATGTAGTATTTCACAACATTCCCGGCTGGTCGGCCCCATCTTCTCGGTGGGCACATTATATACGTCTATATCGTAATGTAACCTAACCTAACCCATCTAGACCCTCGCTGGTAATGTTTTACAAAATCCCGGTCGTGTCGGCTCGTACGTCTCGGTGCGGACATTATATACGTCTATAACGTTACGTATCCTAACCTAAGGCAACTTAACATCTGGGATGTAGTATTTTCCAAAATTCCTGGCGAGTCGGCCCCAACTTCTCGGTGGGCAGATTATATACGTCTATATCATAATATAACCTAACCTAACCCATCTAGACCCTCGCTGGTAATGTTTTACAAAATCCCGGTCGTGTCGGCCAATACTTCTCGCTGGGGACATTATATACGTCTATATCGTAATATAACCTAACCTAACCCATCTAGACCCTCGCTGGTATTGTTTTACAAAATCCCGGTCGTGTCGGCCCCATGTTCTCGGTGGGCACATAATATATGTCTATATCGTAATATAACATAACCTAACCCATCTAGACCCTCGCTGGTAATGTTTTACAAAATCCCGGTCAAGTCGTCCCGTACGTCTCGGTGCGGACATTATATACGTCTATAGCGTTACGTACCCTAACCTAAGGCAACTTAACATCTGGGATGTAGTATTTTCCTACATTCCTGGCGCGTCGGCCCCAACTTCTCGGTGGGCACATTATATACATCTATATCGTAATATAACCTAACCTAACCCATCTAGACCCTCGCTGGTAATGTTTTACAAAATCCCGGTCGTGTCGGTCAGTACTTCACGGTGGGCACATTATATACGTCTATATCGTAATATAACCTAACCTAACCCATCTAGACCCTCGCTGGTAATGTTTTACAAAATCCCGGTCGTGTCGGGCCGTGCTTCTCGGTGAGGACATTATATACGTCTATAACCTTATATATCCTAACCTAAGGGAACCTAACATCGCGGATGTATTATTTCACAACATTCCTGGCTGGTCGGCGCCAATTCTCGGTGGGAACATTATATACGTCCATAACGTAATATAACCTAACCCAACCGATCTAGCCCCTGGCTGGTAATGTTTTACAGAATCCCGGACGTGTCGCCCGTACGTCTCGGTGCGGACATTATATGCGTCTATAACGCTATATATCCTAACCTAACGCAACTTAACATCTCGGATGTAGTATCTTCCAACGTTCCTGGCGGGTCGGCCCCAACTTCTCGGTGGGCACATTATATACATCTATATCGTAATATAACCTAACCTAACCCATCTAGACCCTCGCTGGTAATGTTTTACAAAATCCCGGTCGTGCCGGCCCGTACTTCTCGGTGGGGACATTGTATACGTCTATAACGTTATATATCGTAACCTAAGGCAACTTAACATCTCGGATGTAGTATTTTCCAACATTCCTGGCGTGTCGGCCCCATCTTCTCGGTGGGCACATTATATACGTCTATATCGTAATGTAACCTAACCTAACCCATCTAGACCCTCGCTGGTAATGTTTTACAAAATCCCGGTCGTGTCGGCTCGTACGTCTCGGTGCGGACATTATATGCGTTTATAACGTTATATATCCTAACCCAAGGCAACCTAACATCTCGGATGTAGTATTTTCCAACATTCCTGGCGCGTCGGCCCCAACTTCTCGGTGGGCACATTATATACATCTATATCGTAATATAACCTAACCTGACCCATCTAGACCCTCGCTGGTAATGTTTTACAAAATCCCGGTCGTGTCGGCCAGTACTTCTCGGTGGGGACATTATATACGTCTATATCGTAATATAACCTAACCTAACCCATCTAGACCCTCGCTGGTAATGTTTTACAAAATCCCGGTCGTGTCGGCCCGTGCTTCTCGGTGGGCACATTATATACATCTATATCGTAATATAACCTAACCTAACCCATCTAGACCCTCGCTGGTAATGTTTTACATAATCCCGGTCGTGTCGGCCCGTACTTCTCGGTGGGGACATTATATACGTCTATAACGTTATATATTCTAACCTAAGGCAACTTAACATCTCGGATGTAGTATTTCCCAACATTCCTGGCAGGTCGGCCCCATCTTCTCGGTGGGCACATTATATACGTCTATATCGTAATATAACCAAACCTAACCCATCTAGACCCTCGCTGGTAATGTTTTACAAAATCCCGGTCGTGTCGGCCAGTACTTCTCGGTGGGGACATTATATACGTCTATATCGTAATATAACCTAACCTAACCCATCTAGAACCTCGCTGGTAATGTTTTACAAAATCCCGGTCGTGTCGGCCCGTGCTTCTCGGTGGGCACATTATATACATCTATATCGTAATATAACCTAACCTAACCCATCTAGACCCTCGCTGGTAATGTTTTACATAATCCCGGTCGTGTCGGCCCGTACTTCTCGGTGGGGACATTATATACGTCTATAACGTTATATATTCTAACCTAAGGCAACTTAACATCTCGGATGTAGTATTTCCCAACATTCCTGGCGGGTCGGCCCCATCTTCTCGGTGGGCACATTATATACGTCTATATCGTAATATAACCAAACCTAACCCATCTAAACCCTCGCTGGTAATGTTTTACAAAATCCCGGTCGTGTCGTCCCGTACGTCTCGGTTCGGACATTATATACGTCTATAATGTTATATATCCTAACCTAAGGGAACCTAACATCGCGGATGTAGTATTTCACAACATCCCCGGCTGGTCGGCCCCATCTTCTCGGTGGGCACATTATATACTTCTATAACGTAATATAACCTAACCCAACCGATCTAGCCCCTCGCTGGTAATGTTTTACAGAATCCCGGACGTGTCGCCCGTACGTCTCAGTGCGGACATTATATGCGTTTATAACGCTATATATCCTAACCTAAGGCAACTTAACATCTCGGATGTAATATTTCCCAACATTCCTGGCGGGTCGGCCCCATCTTCTCGGTGGGCACATTATATACGTCTATATCGTAATATAACCTAACCTAACCCATCTAGACCCTCGCTGGTAATGTTTTACAAAATCCCGGTCGTGTCGGCCCGTGCTTCTCGGTGGGGACATTATATACGTCTATAACCTTATATATCCTAACCTAAGGGAACCTAACATCGCGGATGTATTCTTTCACAACATTCCTGGCTGGTCGGCGCCAATTCTCGGTGGGAACATTATATACGTCCATAACGTAATATAACCTAACCCAACCGATCTAGCCCCTGGCTGGTAATGTTTTACAGAATCCCGGACGTGTCGCCCGTACGTCTCGGTGCGGACATTATATGCGTCTATAACGCTATATATCCTAACCTAAGGCAACTTAACATCTCGGATGTAGTATTTTCCAACATTCCTGGCGGGTCGGCCCCAACTTCTCGGTGGGCACATTATGTACATCTATATCGTAATATAACCTAACCTAACCCATCTAGAACCTCGCTGGTAATGTTTTACAAGATCCCGCTCGTGTGGGCCCGTACTTCTCGGTGGGGACATTGTATACGTCTATAACGTTATATATCGTAACCTAAGGCAACTTAACATCTCGGATGTAGTATTTTCCAACATTCCTGGCGTGTCGGCCCCATCTTCTCGGTGGGCACATTATATACGTCTATTTCGTAATGTAACCTAACTTAACCCATCTAGACCCTCGCTGGTAATGTTTTACAAAATCCCGGTCCTGTCGGCCCGTACGTCTCGGTGCGGACATTATATGCGTTTATAACGTTATATATCCTAACCTAAGGCAACCTAACATCTCGGATGTAGTATTTTCCTACATTCCTGGCGCGTCGGCCCCAACTTCTCGGTGGGCACATTATATACATCTATATCGTAATATAACCTAACCTAACCCATCTAGACCCTCGCTGGTAATGTTTTACAAAATCCCGGTCGTGTCGGCCAGTACTTCTCGGTGGGGACATTATATACGTCTATATCGTAATATAACCTAACCTAACCCATCTAGACCCTCGCTGGTAATGTTTGACAAAATCCCGGTCGTGTCGGCCCGTGCTTCTCGGTGGGCACGTTATATACGTCTATATCGTAATATAACCTAACCTAACCCGTCTAGACCCTCGCTGGTAATGTTTTACTAAATCCGGGGCGTGTCGGCCCGTACTTCTCGGTGCGGACATTATATAAGTCTATAACGTTACATACCTTAACCTAAGGGAACCTAACATCGCGGATGTAGTATTTCACAACATTCCCGGCTGGTCGGCCCCATCTTCTCGGTGGGCACATTATATACGTCTATATCGTAATGTAACCTAACCTAACCCATCTAGACCCTCGCTGGTAATGTTTTACAAAATCCCGGTCGTGTCGGCTCGTACGTCTCGGTGCGGACATTATATACGTCTATAACGTTACGTATCCTAACCTAAGGCAACTTAACATCTGGGATGTAGTATTTTCCAAAATTCCTGGCGAGTCGGCCCCAACTTCTCGGTGGGCAGATTATATACGTCTATATCATAATATAACCTAACCTAACCCATCTAGACCCTCGCTGGTAATGTTTTACAAAATCCCGGTCGTGTCGGCCAATACTTCTCGCTGGGGACATTATATACGTCTATATCGTAATATAACCTAACCTAACCCATCTAGACCCTCGCTGGTATTGTTTTACAAAATCCCGGTCGTGTCGGCCCCATGTTCTCGGTGGGCACATAATATATGTCTATATCGTAATATAACATAACCTAACCCATCTAGACCCTCGCTGGTAATGTTTTACAAAATCCCGGTCAAGTCGTCCCGTACGTCTCGGTGCGGACATTATATACGTCTATAGCGTTACGTACCCTAACCTAAGGCAACTTAACATCTGGGATGTAGTATTTTCCAAAATTCCTGGCGAGTCGGCCCCAACTTCTCGGTGGGCAGATTATATACGTCTATATCATAATATAACCTAACCTAACCCATCTAGACCCTCGCTGGTAATGTTTTACAAAATCCCGGTCGTGTCGGCCAGTACTTCTCGGTGGGGACATTATATACGTCTATATCGTAATATAACCTAACCTAATCCATCTAGACCCTCGCTGGTAATGTTTTACAAAATCCCGGTCGTGTCGGCCCGTGCTTCTCGGTGGGCACATTATATACGTCTATATCGTAATATAACCTAACCTAACCCATCTAGACCCTCGCTGGTAATGTTTTACAAAATCCCGGTCGTGTCGTCCCGTACGTCTCGGTTCGGACATTATATACGTCTATAATGTTATATATCCTAACCTAAGGGAACCTAACATCGCGGATGTAGTATTTCACAACAATCCCGGCTGGTCGGCCCCATCTTCTCGGTGGGCACATTATATACGTCTATATCGTAATATAACCTAACCTAACCCATCTAGACCCTCGCTGGTAATGTTTTACAAAATCCGGGGCGTGTCGGACCGTACTTCTCGGTGCGGACATTATATAAGTCTATAACGTTATATACCCTAACCTAAGGGAACCTAACATCTTGGATGTAGTATTTTCCAACATTCCTGTCGGGTCGGCTCCTACTTCTCGGTGGGCATATTATATACGTCTATATCGTAATGTAACCTAACCTAACCCATCTAGACCCTCGCTGGTAATGTTTTACAAAATCCCGGTCGTGTCGGCCAGTACTTCTCGGTGGGGACATTATATACGTCTATATCGTAATATAACCTAACCTAATCCATCTAGACCCTCGCTGGTAATGTTTTACAAAATCCCGGTCGTGTCGGCCCGTGCTTCTCGGTGGGCACATTATATACGTCTATATCGTAATATAACCTAACCTAACCCATCTAGACCCTCGCTGGTAATGTTTTACAAAATCCCGGTCGTGTCGTCCCGTACGTCTCGGTTCGGACATTATATACGTCTATAATGTTATATATCCTAACCTAAGGGAACCTAACATCGCGGATGTAGTATTTCACAACATTCCCGGCTGGTCGGCCCCATCTTCTCGGTGGGCACATTATATACGTCTATATCGTAATATAACCTAACCTAACCCATCTAGACCCTCGCTGGTAATGTTTTACAAAATCCGGGGCGTGTCGGCCCGTACTTCTCGGTGCGGACATTATATAAGTCTATAACGTTATATACCCTAACCTAAGGGAACCTAACATCTTGGATGTAGTATTTTCCAACATTCCTGTCGGGTCGGCTCCTACTTCTCGGTGGGCATATTATATACGTCTATATCGTAATGTAACCTAACCTAACCCATCTAGACCCTCGCTGGTAATGTTTTACAAAATCACGGTCGTGTCGGCCCGTACTTCTCGGTGGGGACATCATATACGTCTATAACGTTATATACCCTAACCTAAGGCTACCTAACATCTCGAATGTAGTATTTCACAACATTCCTGGCGGGTCGGCCCGCACTTCTCGGTGGGAACATTATATACTTCTATAACGTAATATAACCTAACCCAACCGATCTAGCCCCTCGCTGGTAATGTTTTACAGAATCCCGGACGTGTCGCCCGTACGTCTCAGTGCGGACATTATATGCGTTTATAACGCTATATATCCTAACCTAAGGCAACTTAACATCTCGGATGTAATATTTCCCAACATTCCTGGCGGGTCGGGCCCATCTTCTCGGTGGGCACATTATATACGTCTATATCGTAATATAGCCTAACCTAACCCATCTAGACCCTCGCTGGTAATGTTTTACAACATCGCGGGCGTGTCGGCCCGTACTTCTCGGTGCGGACATTATATAAGACTATAACGTTATATACCCTAACCTAAGGGAACCTAACATCTTGGATGTAGTATTTTCCAACATTCCTGGCGAGTCGGCCCCAACTTCTCGGTGGGCACATTATATACGTCTATATCGTAATATAACCTAACCTAACCCATCTAGACCCTCGCTGGTAATGTTTTACAAAATCCCGGTCGTGTCGGCCAGTACTTCTCGGTGGGGACATTATATACGTCTATATCGTAATATAACCTAACCTAACCCATCTAGACCCTCGCTGGTAATGTTTTACAAAATCCCGGTCGTGTCGGCCCGTGCTTCTCGGTGGGGACATTATATACGTCTATAACCTTATATATCCTAACCTAAGGGAACCTAACATCGCGGATGTATTCTTTCACAACATTCCTGGCTGGTCGGCGCCAATTCTCGGTGGGAACATTATATACGTCCATAACGTAATATAACCTAACCCAACCGATCTAGCCCCTGGCTGGTAATGTTTTACAGAATCCCGGACGTGTCGCCCGTACGTCTCGGTGCGGACATTATATGCGTCTATAACGCTATATATCCTAACCTAAGGCAACTTAACATCTCGGATGTAGTATTTTCCAACATTCCTGGCGGGTCGGCCCCAACTTCTCGGTGGGCACATTATGTACATCTATATCGTAATATAACCTAACCTAACCCATCTAGAACCTCGCTGGTAATGTTTTACAAAATCCCGCTCGTGTCGGCCCGTACTTCTCGGTGCGGACATTATATAAGTCTATAACGTTACATACCTTAACCTAAGGGAACCTAACATCGCGGATGTAGTATTTCACAACATTCCCGGCTGGTCGGCCCCATCTTCTCGGTGGGCACATTATATACGTCTATATCGTAATGTAACCTAACCTAACCCATCTAGACCCTCGCTGGTAATGTTTTACAAAATCCCGGTCGTGTCGGCTCGTACGTCTCGGTGCGGACATTATATGCGTTTATAACGTTATATATCCTAACCCAAGGCAACCTAACATCTCGGATGTAGAATTTTCCAACATTCCTGGCGCGTCGGCCCCAACTTCTCGGTGGGCACATTATATACATCTATATCGTAATATAACCTAACCTAACCCATCTAGACCCTCGCTGGTAATGTTTTACAAAATTCCGGTCGTGTCGGCCAGTACTTCTCGGTGGGGACATTATATACGTCTATATCGTAATATAACCTAACCTAACCCATCTAGACCCTCGCTGGTAATGTTTTACAAAATCCCGGTCGTGTCGGCCCGTGCTTCTCGGTGGGCACATTATATCCATCTATATCGTAATATAACCTAACCTAACCCATCTAGACCCTCGCTGGTAATGTTTTACAAAATCCCGGTCGTGTCGGCCAGTACTTCTCGGTGGGGACATTATATACGTCTATATCGTAATACAACCTAACCTAACCCATCTAGACCCTCGCTGGTAATGTTTGACAAAATCCCGGTCGTGTCGGCCCGTGCTTCTCGGTGGGCACGTTATATACGTCTATATCGTAATATAACCTAACCTAACCCGTCTAGACCCTCGCTGGTAATGTTTTACAAAATCCGGGGCGTGTCGGCCCGTACTTCTCGGTGCGGACATTATATAAGTCTATAACGTTATATATCCTAACCTAAGGCAACTTAACATCTCGGATGTAGTATTTTCCAACATTCCTGGCGTGTCGGCCCCATCTTCTCGGTGGGCACATTATATATGTCTATATCGTAGTATAACCTAACCTAACCCATCTAGACCCTCGCTGGTAATGTTTTACAAAATCCCGGGCGTGCCGGCCCGTACTTCTCGGTGCGGACATTGTATACGTCTATAACGTTATATACCCTAACCTAAGGGAACCTAACTTCTTGGATGTATTATTTTCCAACATTCCTGGCGGGTCGGCCCCATCTTCTCGGTGGGCACATTATATACGTCTATATCGTAATATAACCTAACCTAACCCATCTAGACCCTCGCTGGTAATGTTTTACAAAATCCCGGTCGTGTCGTCCCGTACGTCTCGGTTCGGACATTATATACGTCTATAATGTTATATATCCTAACCTAAGGGAACCTAACATCGCGGATGTAGTATTTCACAACATTCCCGGCTGGTCGGCCCCATCTTCTCGGTGGGCACATTATATACGTCTATATCGTAATGTAACCTAACCTAACCCATCTAGACCCTCGCTGGTAATGTTTTACAAAATCCCGGTCGTGTCGGCTCGTACGTCTCGGTGCGGACATTATATGCGTTTATAACGTTATATATCCTAACCCAAGGCAACCTAACATCTCGGATGTAGTATTTTCCAACATTCCTGGCGCGTCGGCCCCAACTTCTCGGTGGGCACATTATATACATCTATATCGTAATATAACCTAACCTAACCCATCTAGACCCTCGCTGGTAATGTTTTACAGAATCCCGGTCGTGTCGTCCCGTACGTCTCGGTGCGGAGATTATATACGTCTATAACGTTATGTATCCTAACCTAAGGCAACTTAACATCTGGGATGTAGTATTTTCCAACATTCCTGGCGAGTCGGCCCCAACTTCTCGGTGGGCACATTATATACGTCTATATCGTAATATAACCTAACCTAACCCATCTAGACCCTCGCTGGTAATGTTTTACAAAATCCCGGTCGTGTCGGCCAGTACTTCTCGGTGGGGACATTATATACGTCTATATCGTAATACAACCTAACCTAACCCATCTAGACCCTCGCTGGTAATGTTTTACAAAATCCCGGTCGTGTCGGCCCGTGCTTCTCGGTGGGGACATTATATACGTCTATAACGTTATATATCGTAACCTAAGGCAACTTAACATCTCGGATGTAGTATTTTCCAACATTCCTGGCGTGTCGGCCCCATCTTCTCGGTGGGCACATTATATACGTCTATATCGTAATATAACCTAACCTAACCCATCTAGACCCTCGCTGGTAATGTTTTACAAAATCCGGGGCGTGTCGGCCCGTACTTCTCGGTGCGGACATTATATAAGTCTATAACGTTATATACCCTAACCTAATGGAACCTAACATCTTGGATGTAGTATTTTCCAACATTCCTGGCGGGTCGGCTCCTACTTCTCGGTGGGCATATTATATACGTCTATATCGTAATGTAACCTAACTTAACCCATCTAGACCCTCGCTGGTAATGTTTTACAAAATCCCGGTCCTGTCGGCCCGTACGTCTCGGTGCGGACATTATATGCGTTTATAACGTTATATATCCTAACCTAAGGCAACCTAACATCTCGGATGTAGTATTTTCCAACATTCCTGGCGCGTCGGCCCCAACTTCTCGGTGGGCACATTATATACATCCATATCGTAATATAACCTAACCTAACCCATCTAGACCCTCGCTGGTAATGTTTTACAAGATCCCGGTCGTGTCGGCCAGTACTTCTCGGTGGGGACATTATATACGTCTATATCGTAATATAACCTAACCTAACCCATCTAGACCCTCGCTGGTAATGTTTGACAAAATCCCGGTCGTGTCGGCCCGTGCTTCTCGGTGGGCACGTTATATACGTCTATATCGTAATATAACCTAACCTAACCCGTCTAGACCCTCGCTGGTAATGTTTTACAAAATCCGGGGCGTGTCGGCCCGTACTTCTCGGTGCGGACATTATATAAGTCTATAACGTTACATACCCTAACCTAAGGGAACCTAACATCTTGGATGTAGTATTTTCCAACATTCCTGGCGGGTCGGCTCCTACTTCTCGGTGGGCATATTATTTACGTCTATATCGTAATGTAACCTAACCTAACCCATCTAGACCCTCGCTGGTAATGTTTTACAGAATCCCGGACGTGTCGCCCGTACGTCTCAGTGCGGACATTATATGCGTTTATAACGCTATATATCCTAACCTAAGGCAACTTAACATCTCGGATGTAATATTTCCCAACATTCCTGGCGGGTCGGCCCCATCTTCTCGGTGGGCACATTATATACGTCTATATCGTAATATAACCTAACCTAACCCATCTAGACCCTCGCTGGTAATGTTTTACAAAATCCGGGGCGTGTCGGCCCGTACTTCTCGGTGCGGACATTGTATAAGACTATAACGTTATATACCCTAACCTAAGGGAACCTAACATCTTGGATGTAGTATTTTCCAACATTCCTGGCGAGTCGGCCCCAACTTCTCGGTGGGCACATTATATACGTCTATATCGTAATATAACCTAACCTAACCCATCTAGACCGTCGCTGGTAATGTTTTACAAAATCCCGGTCGTGTCGGCCAGTACTTCTCGGTGGGGACATTATATACGTCTATATCGTAATATAACCTAACCTAACCCATCTAGACCCTCGCTGGTAATGTTTTACAAAATCCCGGTCGTGTCGGCCCGTGCTTCTCGGTGGGGACATTATATACGTCTATAACCTTATATATCCTAACCTAAGGGAACCTAACATCGCGGATGTATTCTTTCACAACATTCCTGGCTGGTCGGCGCCAATTCTCGGTGGGAACATTATATACGTCCATAACGTAATATAACCTAACCCAACCGATCTAGCCCCTGGCTGGTAATGTTTTACAGAATCCCGGACGTGTCGCCCGTACGTCTCGGTGCGGACATTATATGCGTCTATAACGCTATATATCCTAACCTAAGGCAACTTAACATCTCGGATGTAGTATTTTCCAACATTCCTGGCGGGTCGGCCCCAACTTCTCGGTGGGCACATTATGTACATCTATATCGTAATATAACCTAACCTAACCCATCTAGAACCTCGCTGGTAATGTTTTACAAAATCCCGCTCGTGTGGGTCCGTACTTCTCGGTGGGGACATTGTATACGTCTATAACGTTATATATCGTAACCTAAGGCAACTTAACATCTCGGATGTAGTATTTTCCAACATTCCTGGCGTGTCGGCCCCATCTTCTCGGTGGGCACATTATATACGTCTATTTCGTAATGTAACCTAACTTAACCCATCTAGACCCTCGCTGGTAATGTTTTACAAAATCCCGGTCCTGTCGGCCCGTACGTCTCGGTGCGGACATTATATGCGTTTATAACGTTATATATCCTAACCTAAGGCAACCTAACATCTCGGATGTAGTATTTTCCTACATTCCTGGCGCGTCGGCCCCAACTTCTCGGTGGGCACATTATATACATCTATATCGTAATATAACCTAACCTAACCCATCTAGCCCCTCGCTGGTAATGTTTTACAGAATCCCGGACGTGTCGCCCGTACGTCTCAGTGCGGACATTATATGCGTTTATAACGCTATATATCCTAACCTAAGGCAACTTAACATCTGGGATGTAGTATTTTCCAAAATTCCTGGCGAGTCGGCCCCAACTTCTCGGTGGGCAGATTATATACGTCTATATCATAATATAACCTAACCTAACCCATCTAGACCCTCGCTGGTAATGTTTTACAAAATCCCGGTCGTGTCGGCCAATACTTCTCGCTGGGGACATTATATACGTCTATATCGTAATATAACCTAACCTAACCCATCTAGACCCTCGCTGGTATTGTTTTACAAAATCCCGGTCGTGTCGGCCCCATGTTCTCGGTGGGCACATAATATATGTCTATATCGTAATATAACATAACCTAACCCATCTAGACCCTCGCTGGTAATGTTTTACAAAATCCCGGTCAAGTCGTCCCGTACGTCTCGGTGCGGACATTATATACGTCTATAGCGTTACGTACCCTAACCTAAGGCAACTTAACATCTGGGATGTAGTATTTTCCAAAATTCCTGGCGAGTCGGCCCCAACTTCTCGGTGGGCAGATTATATACGTCTATATCATAATATAACCTAACCTAACCCATCTAGACCCTCGCTGGTAATGTTTTACAAAATCCCGGTCGTGTCGGCCAGTACTTCTCGGTGGGGACATTATATACGTCTATATCGTAATATAACCTAACCTAATCCATCTAGACCCTCGCTGGTAATGTTTTACAAAATCCCGGTCGTGTCGGCCCGTGCTTCTCGGTGGGCACATTATATACGTCTATATCGTAATATAACCTAACCTAACCCATCTAGACCCTCGCTGGTAATGTTTTACAAAATCCCGGTCGTGTCGTCCCGTACGTCTCGGTTCGGACATTATATACGTCTATAATGTTATATATCCTAACCTAAGGGAACCTAACATCGCGGATGTAGTATTTCACAACAATCCCGGCTGGTCGGCCCCATCTTCTCGGTGGGCACATTATATACGTCTATATCGTAATATAACCTAACCTAACCCATCTAGACCCTCGCTGGTAATGTTTTACAAAATCCGGGGCGTGTCGGCCCGTACTTCTCGGTGCGGACATTATATAAGTCTATAACGTTATATACCCTAACCTAAGGGAACCTAACATCTTGGATGTAGTATTTTCCAACATTCCTGTCGGGTCGGCTCCTACTTCTCGGTGGGCATATTATATACGTCTATATCGTAATGTAACCTAACCTAACCCATCTAGACCCTCGCTGGTAATGTTTTACAAAATCCCGGTCGTGTCGGCCAGTACTTCTCGGTGGGGACATTATATACGTCTATATCGTAATATAACCTAACCTAATCCATCTAGACCCTCGCTGGTAATGTTTTACAAAATCCCGGGCGTGTCGGCCCGTGCTTCTCGGTGGGCACATTATATACGTCTATATCGTAATATAACCTAACCTAACCCATCTAGACCCTCGCTGGTAATGTTTTACAAAATCCCGGTCGTGTCGTCCCGTACGTCTCGGTTCGGACATTATATACGTCTATAATGTTATATATCCTAACCTAAGGGAACCTAACATCGCGGATGTAGTATTTCACAACATTCCCGGCTGGTCGGCCCCATCTTCTCGGTGGGCACATTATATACGTCTATATCGTAATATAACCTAACCTAACCCATCTAGACCCTCGCTGGTAATGTTTTACAAAATCCGGGGCGTGTCGGCCCGTACTTCTCGGTGCGGACATTATATAAGTCTATAACGTTATATACCCTAACCTAAGGGAACCTAACATCTTGGATGTAGTATTTTCCAACATTCCTGTCGGGTCGGCTCCTACTTCTCGGTGGGCATATTATATACGTCTATATCGTAATGTAACCTAACCTAACCCATCTAGACCCTCGCTGGTAATGTTTTACAAAATCACGGTCGTGTCGGCCCGTACTTCTCGGTGGGGACATCATATACGTCTATAACGTTATATACCCTAACCTAAGGCTACCTAACATCTCGAATGTAGTATTTCACAACATTCCTGGCGGGTCGGCCCGCACTTCTCGGTGGGAACATTATATACTTCTATAACGTAATATAACCTAACCCAACCGATCTAGCCCCTCGCTGGTAATGTTTTACAGAATCCCGGACGTGTCGCCCGTACGTCTCAGTGCGGACATTATATGCGTTTATAACGCTATATATCCTAACCTAAGGCAACTTAACATCTCGGATGTAATATTTCCCAACATTCCTGGCGGGTCGGGCCCATCTTCTCGGTGGGCACATTATATACGTCTATATCGTAATATAGCCTAACCTAACCCATCTAGACCCTCGCTGGTAATGTTTTACAAAATCGCGGGCGTGTCGGCCCGTACTTCTCGGTGCGGACATTATATAAGACTATAACGTTATATACCCTAACCTAAGGGAACCTAACATCTTGGATGTAGTATTTTCCAACATTCCTGGCGAGTCGGCCCCAACTTCTCGGTGGGCACATTATATACGTCTATATCGTAATATAACCTAACCTAACCCATCTAGACCCTCGCTGGTAATGTTTTACAAAATCCCGGTCGTGTCGGCCAGTACTTCTCGGTGGGGACATTATATACGTCTATATCGTAATATAACCTAACCTAACCCATCTAGACCCTCGCTGGTAATGTTTTACAAAATCCCGGTCGTGTCGGCTCGTACGTCTCGGTGCGGACATTATATGCGTTTATAACGTTATATATCCTAACCCAAGGCAACCTAACATCTCGGATGTAGAATTTTCCAACATTCCTGGCGCGTCGGCCCCAACTTCTCGGTGGGCACATTATATACATCTATATCGTAATATAACCTAACCTAACCCATCTAGACCCTCGCTGGTAATGTTTTACAAAATTCCGGTCGTGTCGGCCAGTACTTCTCGGTGGGGACATTATATACGTCTATATCGTAATATAACCTAACCTAACCCATCTAGACCCTCGCTGGTAATGTTTTACAAAATCCCGGTCGTGTCGGCCCGTGCTTCTCGGTGGGCACATTATATCCATCTATATCGTAATATAACCTAACCTAACCCATCTAGACCCTCGCTGGTAATGTTTTACAAAATCCCGGTCGTGTCGGCCAGTACTTCTCGGTGGGGACATTATATACGTCTATATCGTAATACAACCTAACCTAACCCATCTAGACCCTCGCTGGTAATGTTTGACAAAATCCCGGTCGTGTCGGCCCGTGCTTCTCGGTGGGCACGTTATATACGTCTATATCGTAATATAACCTAACCTAACCCGTCTAGACCCTCGCTGGTAATGTTTTACAAAATCCGGGGCGTGTCGGCCCGTACTTCTCGGTGCGGACATTATATAAGTCTATAACGTTATATATCCTAACCTAAGGCAACTTAACATCTCGGATGTAGTATTTTCCAACATTCCTGGCGTGTCGGCCCCATCTTCTCGGTGGGCACATTATATATGTCTATATCGTAGTATAACCTAACCTAACCCATCTAGACCCTCGCTGGTAATGTTTTACAAAATCCCGGGCGTGCCGGCCCGTACTTCTCGGTGCGGACATTGTATACGTCTATAACGTTATATACCCTAACCTAAGGGAACCTAACTTCTTGGATGTATTATTTTCCAACATTCCTGGCGGGTCGGCCCCATCTTCTCGGTGGGCACATTATATACGTCTATATCGTAATATAACCTAACCTAACCCATCTAGACCCTCGCTGGTAATGTTTTACAAAATCCCGGTCGTGTCGTCCCGTACGTCTCGGTTCGGACATTATATACGTCTATAATGTTATATATCCTAACCTAAGGGAACCTAACATCGCGGATGTAGTATTTCACAACATTCCCGGCTGGTCGGCCCCATCTTCTCGGTGGGCACATTATATACGTCTATATCGTAATGTAACCTAACCTAACCCATCTAGACCCTCGCTGGTAATGTTTTACAAAATCCCGGTCGTGTCGGCTCGTACGTCTCGGTGCGGACATTATATGCGTTTATAACGTTATATATCCTAACCCAAGGCAACCTAACATCTCGGATGTAGTATTTTCCAACATTCCTGGCGCGTCGGCCCCAACTTCTCGGTGGGCACATTATATACATCTATATCGTAATATAACCTAACCTAACCCATCTAGACCCTCGCTGGTAATGTTTTACAGAATCCCGGTCGTGTCGTCCCGTACGTCTCGGTGCGGAGATTATATACGTCTATAACGTTATGTATCCTAACCTAAGGCAACTTAACATCTGGGATGTAGTATTTTCCAACATTCCTGGCGAGTCGGCCCCAACTTCTCGGTGGGCACATTATATACGTCTATATCGTAATATAACCTAACCTAACCCATCTAGACCCTCGCTGGTAATGTTTTACAAAATCCCGGTCGTGTCGGCCAGTACTTCTCGGTGGGGACATTATATACGTCTATATCGTAATACAACCTAACCTAACCCATCTAGACCCTCGCTGGTAATGTTTTACAAAATCCCGGTCGTGTCGGCCCGTGCTTCTCGGTGGGGACATTATATACGTCTATAACGTTATATATCGTAACCTAAGGCAACTTAACATCTCGGATGTAGTATTTTCCAACATTCCTGGCGTGTCGGCCCCATCTTCTCGGTGGGCACATTATATACGTCTATATCGTAATATAACCTAACCTAACCCATCTAGACCCTCGCTGGTAATGTTTTACAAAATCCGGGGCGTGTCGGCCCGTACTTCTCGGTGCGGACATTATATAAGTCTATAACGTTATATACCCTAACCTAATGGAACCTAACATCTTGGATGTAGTATTTTCCAACATTCCTGGCGGGTCGGCTCCTACTTCTCGGTGGGCATATTATATACGTCTATATCGTAATGTAACCTAACTTAACCCATCTAGACCCTCGCTGGTAATGTTTTACAAAATCCCGGTCCTGTCGGCCCGTACGTCTCGGTGCGGACATTATATGCGTTTATAACGTTATATATCCTAACCTAAGGCAACCTAACATCTCGGATGTAGTATTTTCCAACATTCCTGGCGCGTCGGCCCCAACTTCTCGGTGGGCACATTATATACATCTATATCGTAATATAACCTAACCTAACCCATCTAGACCCTCGCTGGTAATGTTTTACAAGATCCCGGTCGTGTCGGCCAGTACTTCTCGGTGGGGACATTATATACGTCTATATCGTAATATAACCTAACCTAACCCATCTAGACCCTCGCTGGTAATGTTTGACAAAATCCCGGTCGTGTCGGCCCGTGCTTCTCGGTGGGCACGTTATATACGTCTATATCGTAATATAACCTAACCTAACCCGTCTAGACCCTCGCTGGTAATGTTTTACAAAATCCGGGGCGTGTCGGCCCGTACTTCTCGGTGCGGACATTATATAAGTCTATAACGTTACATACCCTAACCTAAGGGAACCTAACATCTTGGATGTAGTATTTTCCAACATTCCTGGCGGGTCGGCTCCTACTTCTCGGTGGGCATATTATTTACGTCTATATCGTAATGTAACCTAACCTAACCCATCTAGACCCTCGCTGGTAATGTTTTACAAAATGCCGGTCGTGTCGGCCCGTACGTCTCGGTGCGGATATTATATGCGTTTATAACGTTATATATCCTAACCTAAGGCAACCTAACATCTCGAATGTAGTATTTTCCAACATTCCTGGCGCGTCGGCCCCAACTTCTCGGTGGGCACATTATATACATCTATATCGTAATATAACCTAACCTAACCCATCTAGACTCTCGCTGGTAATGTTTTACAAAATCCCGGTCGCGTCGGCCAGTACTTCTCGGTGGGGACATTATATACGTCTATATCGTAATATAACCTAACCTAACCCATCTAGACCCTCGCTGGTAATGTTTTACAAAATCCCGGTCGCGTCGGCCAGTACTTCTCGGTGGGGACATTATATACGTCTATATCGTAATATAACCTAACCTAACCCATCTAGACCCTCGCTGGTAATGTTTTACAAAATCCCGGTCGTGTCGGCCCGTGCTTCTCGGTGGGCACATTATATACATCTATATCGTAATATAACCTAACCTAAGGGAACCTAACTTCTTGGATGTAGTATTTTCCAACATTCCTGGCGGGTCGGCCCCATCTTCTCGGTGGGCACATTATATACGTCTATATCGTAATATAACCTAACCTAACCCATCTAGACCCTCGCTGGTAATGTTTTACAAAATCCCGGCCATGTCGGCTCGTACGTCTCGGTGCGGACATTATATGCGTTTATAACGTTATATATCCTAACCTAAGGCAACCTAACATCTCGAATGTAGTATTTTCCAACATTCCTGGCGCGTCGGCCCCAACTTCTAGGTGGGCACATTATATACGTCTATATCGTAATATAACCTAACCTAACCCATCTAGACCCTCGCTGGTAATGTTTTACAAAATCCCGGTCGTGTCGGTCAGTACTTCTCGGTGGGGACATTATATACATCTATATCGTAATATAACCTAACCTAACCCATCTAGACCCTCGCTGGTAATGTTTTACGAAATCCCGGTCGTGTCGGCCCGTACTTCTCGGTGGGGACATTGTATACGTCTATAACGTTATATATCCTAACCTAAGGCAACTTAACATCTCGGATGTAGTATTTTCCAACATTCCTGGCGTGTCGGCCCCATCTTCTCGGTGGGCACATTATATACGTCTATATCGTAGTATAACCTAACCTAACCCATCTAGACCCTCGCTGGTAATGTTTTACAAAATCCCGGGCGTGCCGGCCCGTACTTCTCGGTGCGGACATTGTATACGTCTATAACGTTATATACCCTAACCTAAGGGAACCTAACTTCTTGGATGTATTATTTTCCAACATTCCTGGCGGGTCGGCCCCATCTTCTCGGTGGGCACATTATATACGTCTATATCGTAATATAACCTAACCTAACCCATCTAGACCCTCGCTGGTAATGTTTTACAAAATCCCGGTCGTGTCGTCCCGTACGTCTCGGTTCGGACATTATATACGTCTATAATGTTATATATCCTAACCTAAGGGAACCTAACATCGCGGATGTAGTATTTCACAACATTCCCGGCTGGTCGGCCCCATCTTCTCGGTGGGCACATTATATACGTCTATATCGTAATGTAACCTAACCTAACCCATCTAGACCCTCGCTGGTAATGTTTTACAAAATCCCGGTCGTGTCGGCTCGTACGTCTCGGTGCGGACATTATATGCGTTTATAACGTTATATATCCTAACCCAAGGCAACCTAGCATCTCGGATGTAGTATTTTCCAACATTCCTGGCGCGTCGGCCCCAACTTCTCGGTGGGCACATTATATACATCTATATCGTAATATAACCTAACCTAACCCATCTAGACCCTCGCTGGTAATGTTTTACAAAATTCCGGTCGTGTCGGCCAGTACTTCTCGGTGGGGACATTATATACGTCTATATCGTAATATAACCTAACCTAACCCATCTAGACCCTCGCTGGTAATGTTTTACAAAATCCCGGTCGTGTCGGCCCGTGCTTCTCGGTGGGCACATTATATACATCTATATCGTAATATAACCTAACCTAACCCATCTAGACCCTCGCTGGTAATGTTTTACAAAATCCCGGTCGTGTCGGCCAGTACTTCTCGGTGGGGACATTATATACGTCTATATCGTAATATAACCTAACCTAACCCATCTAGACCCTCGCTGGTAATGTTTTACAAAATCCCGGTCGTGTCGGCCCCATGTTCTCGGTGGGCACATAATATACGTCTATATCGTAATATAACATAACCTAACCCATCTAGACCCTCGCTGGTAATGTTTTACAAAATGCCGGTCAAGTCGTCCCGTACGTCTCGGTGCGGACATTATATACGTCTATAACGTTACGTATCCTAACCTAAGGCAACTTAACATCTGGGATGTAGTATTTTCCAAAATTCCTGGCGAGTCGGCCCCAACTTTTCGGTGGGCAGATTATATACGTCTATATCATAATATAACCTAACCTAACCCATCTAGACCCTCGCTTGTAATGTTTTACAAAATGCCGGTCGTGTCGGCCAATACTTCTCGCTGGGGACATTATATACGTCTATATCGTAATATAACCTAACCTAACCCATCTAGACCCTCGCTGGTATTGTTTTACAAAATCCCGGTCGTGTCGGCCCCATGTTCTCGGTGGGCACATAATATACGTCTATATCGTAATATAACATAACCTAACCCATCTAGACCCTCGCTGGTAATGTTTTACAAAATCCCGGTCGAGTCGTCCCGTACGTCTCGGTGCGGACATTATATACGTCAATAGCGTTACGTACCCTAACCTAAGGCAACTTAACATCTGGGATGTAGTATTTTCCAAAATTCCTGGCGAGTCGGCCCCAACTTCTCGGTGGGCAGATTATATACGTCTATATCATAATATAACCTAACCTAACCCATCTAGACCCTCGCTGGTAATGTTTTACAAAATCCCGGTCGTGTCGGCCAGTACTTCTCGGTGGGGACATTATATACGTCTATATCGTAATATAACCTAACCTAACCCATCTAGACCCTCGCTGGTAATGTTTTACAAAATCCCGGTCGTGTCGGCCCGTGCTTCTCGGTGGGCACATTATATACGTCTATATCGTAATATAACCTAACCTAACCCATCTAGACCCTCGCTGGTAATGTTTTACAAAATCCCGGTCGTGTCGGCCAGTACTTCTCGGTGGGGACATTATATACGTCTATATCGTAATATAACCTAACCGAACCCATCTAGACCCTCGCTGGTAATGTTTTACAAAATCCCGGTCGTGTCGGCCCGTGCTTCTCGGTGGGCACATTATATACATCTATATCGTAACATAACCTAACCTAACCCATCTAGACCCTCGCTGGTAATGTTTTACAAAATCCCGGTCGTGTCGTCCCGTACGTCTCGATTCGGACATTATATACGTCTATAATGTTATATATCCTAACCTAAGGGAACCTAACATCGCGGATGTAGTATTTCACAACATTCCCGGCTGGTCGGCCCCATCTTCTCGGTGGGCACATTATATACGTCTATATCGTAATATAACCTAACCTAACCCATCTAGACCCTCGCTGGTAATGTTTTACAAAATCCGGGGCGTGTCGGCCCGTACTTCTCGGTGCGGACATTATATAAGACTATAACGTTATATACCCTAACCTAAGGGAACCTAACATCTTGGATGTAGTATTTTCCAACATTCCTGGCGGGTCGGCTCCTACTTCTCGGTGGGCATATTATATACGTCTATATCGTAATGTAACCTAACCTAACCCATCTAGACCCTCGCTGGTAATGTTTTACAAAATCCCGGTCGTGTCGGCCCGTACGTCTCGGCGCGGACATTATATGCGTTTATAACGTTATATATCCTAACCTAAGGCAACCTAACATCTCGGATGTAGTATTTTCCAACATTCCTGGCGCGTCGGCCCCAACTTCTCGGTGGGCACATTATATACATCTATATCGTAATATAACCTAACCTAACCCATCTAGACCCTCGCTGGTAATGTTTTACAGAATCCCGGTCGTGTCGTCCCGTACGTCTCTGTGCGGAGATTATATACGTCTATAACGTTATGTATCCTAACCTAAGGCAACTTAACATCTGGGATGTAGTATTTTCCAACATTCCTGGCGAGTCGGCCCCAACTTCTCGGTGGTCACATTATATACGTCTATATCGTAATATAACCTAACCTAACCCATCTAGACCCTCGCTGGTAATGTTTTACAAAATCCCGGTCGTGTCGGCCAGTACTTCTCGGTGGGGACATTATATACGTCTATATCGTAATATAACCTAACCTAACCCATCTAGACCCTCGCTGGTAATGTTTTACAAAATCCCGGTCGTGTCGGCCCGTGCTTCTCGGTGGGGACATTATATACGTCTATAACCTTATATATCCTAACCTAAGGGAACCTAACATCGCGGATGTATTCTTTCACAACATTCCTGGCTGGTCGGCGCCAATTCTCGGTGGGAACATTATATACGTCCATAACGTAATATAACCTAACCCAACCGATCTAGCCCCTGGCTGGTAATGTTTTACAGAATCCCGGACGTGTCGCCCGTACGTCTCGGTGCGGACATTATATGCGTCTATAACGCTATATATCCTAACCTAAGGCAACTTAACATCTCGGATGTAGTATTTTCCAACATTCCTGGCGGGTCGGCCCCAACTTCTCGGTGGGCACATTATGTACCTCTATATCGTAATATAACCTAACCTAACCCATCTAGAACCTCGCTGGTAATGTTTTACAAAATCCCGGTCGTGTCGGCCCGTACTTCTCGGTGGGGACATTGTATACGTCTATAACGTTATATATCGTAACCTAAGGCAACTTAACATCTCGGATGTAGTATTTTCCAACATTCCTGGCGTGTCGGCCCCATCTTCTCGGTGGGCACATTATATACGTCTATATCGTAATATATCCTAACCTAACCCATCTAGACCCTCGCTGGTAATGTTTTACAAAATCCGGGGCGTGTCGGCCCGTACTTCTCGGTGCGGACATTATATAAGTCTATAACGTTATATACCCTAACCTAAGGGAACCTAACATCTTGGATGTAGTATTTTCCAACATTCCTGGCGGGTCGGCTCCTACTTCTCGGTGGGCATATTATATACGTCTATATCGTAATGTAACCTAACTTAACCCATCTAGACCCTCGCTGGTAATGTTTTACAAAATCCCGGTCCTGTCGGCCCGTACGTCTCGGTGCGGACATTATATGCGTTTATAACGTTATATATCCTAACCTAAGGCAACCTAACATCTCGGATGTAGTATTTTCCAACATTCCTGGCGCGTCGGCCCCAACTTCTCGGTGGGCACATTATATACATCTATATCGTAATATAACCTAACCTAACCCATCTAGACCCTCGCTGGTAATGTTTTACAAAATCCCGGTCGTGTCGGCCAGTACTTCTCGGTGGGGACATTATATACGTCTATATCGTAATATAACCTAACCTAACCCATCTAGAACCTCGCTGGTAATGTTTGACCAAATCCCGGTCGCGTCGGCCAGTACTTCTCGGTGGGGACATTATATACGTCTATATCGTAATATAACCTAACCTAACCCATCTAGACCCTCGCTGGTAATGTTTTACAAAATCCCGGTCGTGTCGGTCAGTACTTCTCGGTGGGGACATTATATACGTCTATATCGTAATATAACCTAACCTAACCCATCTAGACCCTCGCTGGTAATGTTTTACAAAATCCCGGTCGTGTCGGCCCGTGCTTCTCGGTGGGGACATTATATACGTCTATAACCTTATATCTCCTAACCTAAGGGAACCTAACATCGCGGATGTATTATTTCACAACATTCCTGGCTGGTCGGCGCCAATTCTCGGTGGGAACATTATATACGTCCATAACGTAATATAACCTAACCCAACCGATCTAGCCCCTGGCTGGTAATGTTTTACAGAATCCCGGACGTGTCGCCCGTACGTCTCGGTGCGGACATTATATGCGTCTATAACGCTATATATCCTAACCTAACGCAACTTAACATCTCGGATGTAGTATTTTCCAACATTCCTGGCGGGTCGGCCCCAACTTCTCGGTGGGCACATTATATACATCTATATCGTAATATAACCTAACCTAACCCATCTAGACTCTCGCTGGTAATGTTTTACAAAATCCCGGTCGTGTCGGCCCGTACTGCTCGGTGGGGACATTGTATACGTCTATAACGTTATATATGCTAACCTAAGGCAACTTAACATCTCGGATGTAGTATTTTCCAACATTCCTGGCGTGTCGGCCCCATCTTCTCGGTGGGCACATTATATACGTCTATATCGTAGTATAACCTAACCTAACCCATCTAGACCCTCGCTGGTAATGTTTTACAAAATCCCGGGCGTGCCGGCCCGTACTTCTCGGTGCGGACATTGTATACGTCTATAACGTTATATACCCTAACCTAAGGGAACCTAACTTCTTGGATGTATTATTTTCCAACATTCCTGGCGGGTCGGCCCCATCTTCTCGGTGGGCACATTATATACGTCTATATCGTAATATAACCTAACCTAACCCATCTAGACCCTCGCTGGTAATGTTTTACAAAATCCCGGTCGTGTCGTCCCGTACGTCTCGGTTCGGACATTATATACGTCTATAATGTTATATATCCTAACCTAAGGGAACCTAACATCGCGGATGTAGTATTTCACAACATTCCCGGCTGGTCGGCCCCATCTTCTCGGTGGGCACATTATATACGTCTATATCGTAATGTAACCTAACCTAACCCATCTAGACCCTCGCTGGTAATGTTTTACAAAATCCCGGTCGTGTCGGCTCGTACGTCTCGGTGCGGACATTATATGCGTTTATAACGTTATATATCCTAACCCAAGGCAACCTAACATCTCGGATGTAGTATTTTCCAACATTCCTGGCGCGTCGGCCCCAACTTCTCGGTGGGCACATTATATACATCTATATCGTAATATAACCTACCCTAACCCATCTAGACCCTCGCTGGTAATGTTTTACAAAATTCCGGTCGTGTCGGCCAGTACTTCTCGGTGGGGACATTATATACGTCTATATCGTAATATAACCTAACCTAACCCATCTAGACCCTCGCTGGTAATGTTTTACAAAATCCCGGTCGTGTCGGCCCGTGCTTCTCGGTGGGCACATTATATACATCTATATCGTAATATAACCTAACCTAACCCATCTAGACCCTCGCTGGTAATGTTTTACAAAATCCCGGTCGTGTCGGCCAGTACTTCTCGGTGGGGACATTATATACGTCTATATCGTAATATAACCTAACCTAACCCATCTAGACCCTCGCTGGTAATGTTTTACAAAATCCCGGTCGTGTCGGCCCCATGTTCTCGGTGGGCACATAATATACGTCTATATCGTAATATAACATAACCTAACCCATCTAGACCCTCGCTGGTAATGTTTTACAAAATCCCGGTCAAGTCGTCCCGTACGTCTCGGTGCGGACATTATATACGTCTATAACGTTACGTATCCTAACCTAAGGCAACTTAACATCTGGGATGTAGTATTTTCCAAAATACCTGGCGAGTCGGCCCCAACTTCTCGGTGGGCAGATTATATACGTCTATATCATAATATAACCTAACCTAACCCATCTAGACCCTCGCTGGTAATGTTTTACAAAATCCCGGTCGTGTCGGCCAATACTTCTCGCTGGGGACATTATATACGTCTATATTGTAATATAACCTAACCTAACCCATCTAGACCCTCGCTGGTATTGTTTTACAAAATCCCGGTCGTGTCGGCCCCATGTTCTCGGTGGGCACATAATATACGTCTATATCGTAATATAACATAACCTAACCCATCTAGACCCTCGCTGGTAATGTTTTACAAAATCCCGGTCAAGTCGTCCCGTACGTCTCGGTGCGGACATTATATACGTCTATAGCGTTACGTACCCTAACCTAAGGCAACTTAACATCTGGGATGTAGTATTTTCCAAAATTCCTGGCGAGTCGGCCCCAACTTCTCGGTGGGCAGATTATATACGTCTATATCATAATATAACCTAACCTAACCCATCTAGACCCTCGCTGGTAATGTTTTACAAAATCCCGGTCGTGTCGGCCAGTACTTCTCGGTGGGGACATTATATACGTCTATATCGTAATATAACCTAACCTAACCCATCTAGACCCTCGCTGGTAATGTTTTACAAAATCCCGGTCGTGTCGGCCCGTGCTTCTCGGTGGGCACATTATATACGTCTATATCGTAATATAACCTAACCTAACCCATCTAGACCCTCGCTGGTAATGTTTTACAAAATCCGGGGCGTGTCGGCCCGTACTTCTCGGTGCGGACATTATATAAGTCTATAACGTTATATACCCTAACCTAAGGGAACCTAACATCTTGGATGTAGTATTTTCCAACATTCCTGGCGGGTCGGCTCCTACTTCTCGGTGGGCATATTATATACGTCTATATCGTAATGTAACCTAACCTATCCCATCTAGACCCTCGCTGGTAATGTTTTACAAAATCCCGGTCGTGTCGGCCAGTACTTCTCGGTGGGGACATTATATACGTCTATATCGTAATATAACCTAACCTAACCCATCTAGACCCTCGCTGGTAATGTTTTACATAATCCCGGTCGTGTCGGCCCGTACTTCTCGGTGGGGACATTATATACGTCTATAACGTTATATATTCTAACCTAAGGCAACTTAACATCTCGGATGTAGTATTTTCCAACATTCCTGGCGGGTCGGCCCCATCTTCTCGGTGGGCACATTATATACGTCTATATCGTCATATAACCTAACCTAACCCATCTAGACCCTCGCTGGTAATTTTTTTACAAAATCCCGGTCGTGTCGTCCCGTACGTCTCGGTGCGGAGATTATATACGTCTATAACGTTATATATCCTAACCTAAGGCAACTTAACATCTCGGATGTAGTATTTCCCAACATTCCTGGCAGGTCGGCCCCATCTTCTCGGTGGGCACATTATATACGTCTATATCGTAATATAACCAAACCTAACCCATATAGACCCTCGCTGGTAATGTTTTACAAAATCCCGTCGTGTCGGCCCGTGCTTCTCGGTGGGGACATTATATACGTCTATAACGTTATATATCCTAACCTAAGGGAACCTATAATCGCGGATGTATTATTTCACAACATTCCTGGCTGGTCGGCGCCAATTCTCGGTGGGAACATTATATACGTCTATATCGTAATATAACCTAACCTAACCCATCTAGACCCTCGCTGGTAATGTTTTACAAAATCCCGGTCGTGTCGTCCCTTACGTCTCGGTTCGGACATTATATACGTCTATAATGTTATATATCCTAACCTAAGGGAACCTAACATCGCGGATGTAGTATTTCACAACATTCCCGGCTGGTCGGCCCCATCTTCTCGGTGGGCACATTATATACGTCTATATCGTAATGTAACCTAACCTAACCCATCTAGACCCTCGCTGGTAATGTTTTACAAAATTCCGGTCGTGTCGGCTCGTACGTCTCGGTGCGGACATTATATGCGTTTATAACGTTATATATCCTAACCCAAGGCAACCTAACATCTCGGATGTAGTATTTTCCAACATTCCTGGCGCGTCGGCCCCAACTTCTCGGTGGGCACATTATATACATCTATATCGTAATATAACCTAACCTAACCCATCTAGACCCTCGCTGGTAATGTTTTACAGAATCCCGGTCGTGTCGTCCCGTACGTCTCGGTGCGGAGATTATATACGTCTATAACGTTATGTATCCTAACCTAAGGCAACTTAACATCTGGGATGTAGTATTTTCCAACATTCCTGGCGAGTCGGCCCCAACTTCTCGGTGGGCACATTATATACGTCTATATCGTAATATAACCTAACCTAACCCATCTAGACCCTCGCTGGTAATGTTTTACATAATCCCGGTCGTGCCGGCCCGTACTTCTCGGTGGGGACATTATATACGTCAATAACGTTATATATCCTAACCTAAGGCAACATAACATCTCGGATGTAGTATTTTCCAACATTCCTGGCGGGTGGGCCCCATGTTCTCGGTGGGCACATAATATACGTCTATATCGTAGTATAACCTAACCTAACCCATCTAGACCCTCGCTGGTAATGTTTTACAAAATCCCGGTCGTGTCGTCCCGTACGTCTCGGAGCGGACATTATATACGTCTATAACGTTACGTATCCTAACCTAAGGCAACTTAACATCTGGGATGTAGTATTTTCCAAAATTCCTGGCGAGTCGGCCCCAACTTCTCGGTGGGCAGATTATATACGTCTATATCGTAATATAACCTAACCTAACCCATCTAGACCCTCGCTGGTAATGTTTTACAAAATCCCGGTCGTGTCGGCCAGTACTTCTCGGTGGGGACATTATATACGTCTATATCGTAATATAACCTAACCTAACCCATCTAGACCCTCGCTGGTAATGTTTTACATAATCCCGGTCGTGTCGGCCCGTACTTCTCGGTGGGGACATTATATGCGTTTATAACGTTATATATCCTAACCTAAGGCAACCTAACACCTCGGATGTAGTATTTTCCAACATTCCTGGCGCGTCGGCCCCAACTTCTCGGTGGGCATATTATATACATCTATATCGTAATATAACCTAACCTAACCCATCTAGACCCTCGCTGGTAATGTTTTACAGAATCCCGGTCGTGTCGTCCCGTACGTCTCGGTGCGGAGATTATATACGTCTATAACGTTATGTATCCTAACCTAAGGCAACTTAACATCTGGGATGTAGTATTTTCCAACATTCCTGGCGAGTCGGCCCCAACATCTCGGTGGGCACATTATATACGTCTATATCGTAATATAACCTAACCTAACCCATCTAGACCCTCGCTGGTAATGTTTTACAGAATCCCGGTCGTGCCGGCCCGTACTTCTCGGTGGGGACATTATATACGTCTATAACGTTATATATCCTAACCTAAGGCAAATTAACATCTCGGATGTAGTATTTTCCAACATTCCTGGCGGGTGGGCCCCATGTTCTCGGTGGGCACATAATATACGTCTATATCGTAATATAACCTAACCTAACCCATCTAGACCCTCGCTGGTAATGTTTTACAAAATCCCGGTCGTGTCGGCCCCATGTTCTCGGTGGGCACATAATATACGTCTATATCGTAATATAACATAACCTAACCCATCTAGACCCTCGCTGGTAATGTTTTACAAAATCCCGGTCAAGTCGTCCCGTACGTCTCGGTGCGGACATTATATACGTCTATAACGTTACGTATCCTAACCTAAGGCAACTTAATATCTGGGATGTAGTATTTTCCAAGATTCCTGGCGCGTCGGCCCCAACTTCTCGGTGGGCACATTATATACATCTATATCGTAATATAACCTAACCTAACCCATCTAGACCCTCGCTGGTAATGTTTTACAGAATCCCGGTCGTGTCGTCCCGTACGTCTCGGTGCGGAGATTATATACGTCTATAACGTTATGTATCCTAACCTAAGGCAACTTAACGTCTGGGATGTAGTATTTTCCAACATTCCTGGCGAGTCGGCCCCAACTTCTCGGTGGGCACATTATATACGTCTATATCGTAATATAACCTAACCTAACCCATCTAGACCCTTGCTGGTAATGTTTTACAGAATCCCGGTCGTGCCGGCCCGTACTTCTCGGTGGGGACATTATATACGTCTATAACGTTATATATCCTAACCTAAGGCAACTTAACATCTCGGATGTAGTATTTTCCAACATTCCTGGCGGGTGGGCCCCATGTTCCCGGTGGGCACATAATATACGTCTATATCGTAGTATAACCTAACCTAACCCATCTAGACCCTCGCTGGTAATGTTTTACAAAATCCCGGTCGTGTCGTCCCGTACGTCTCGGAGCGGACATTATATACGTCTATAACGTTACGTATCCTAACCTAAGGCAACTTAACATCTGGGATGTAGTATTTTCCAAAATTCATGGCGAGTCGGCCCCAACTTCTCGGTGGGCAGATTATATACGTCTATATCGTAATATAACCTAACCTAACCCATCTAGACCCTCGCTGGTAATGTTTTACAAAATCCCGGTCGTGTCGGCCCGTGCTTCTCGGTGGGCACATTATATACATCTATATCGTAATATAACCTAACCTAACCCATCTAGACCCTCGCTGGTAATGTTTTACATAATCCCGGTCGTGTCGGCCCGTACTTCTCGGTGGGGACATTATATGCGTTTATAACGTTATATATCCTAACCTAAGGCAACCTAACACCTCGGATGTAGTATTTTCCAACATTCCTGGCGCGTCGGCCCCAACTTCTCGGTGGGCATATTATATACATCTATATCGTAATACAACCTAACCTAACCCATCAAGACCCTCGCTGGTAATGTTTTACAGAATCCCGGTCGTGTCGTCCCGTACGTCTCGGTGCGGAGATTATATACGTCTATAACGTTATGTATCCTAACCTAAGGCAACTTAACATCTGGGATGTAGTATTTTCCAACATTCCTGGCGAGTCGGCCCCAACTTCTCGGTGGGCACATTATACACATCTATATCGTAATATAACCTAACCTAACCCATCTAGACCCTCGCTGGTAATGTTTTACAGAATCCCGGTCGTGTCGTCCCGTACGTCTCGGTGCGGAGATTATATACGTCTATAACGTTATGTATCCTAACCTAAGGCAACTTAACGTCTGGGATGTAGTATTTTCCAACATTCCTGGCGAGTCGGCCCCAACTTCTCGGTGGGCACATTATATACGTCTATATCGTAATATAACCTAACCTAACCCATCTAGACCCTCGCTGGTAATGTTTTACAGAATCCCGGTCGTGCCGGCCCGTACTTCTCGGTGGGGACATTATATACGTCTATAACGTTATATATCCTAACCTAAGGCAACTTAACATCTCGGATGTAGTATTTTCCAACATTCCTGGCGGGTGGGCCCCATGTTCTCGGTGGGCACATAATATACGTCTATATCGTAGTATAACCTAACCTAACCCATCTAGACCCTCGCTGGTAATGTTTTACAAAATCCCGGTCGTGTCGGCCCGTGCTTCTCGGTGGGCACATTATATACATCTATATCGTAATATAACCTAACCTAACCCATCTAGACCCTCGCTGGTAATGTTTTACATAATCCCGGTCGTGTCGGCCCGTACTTCTCGGTGGGGACATTATATACGTCTATAACGTTATATATTCTAACCTAAGGCAACTTAACATCTCGGATGTAGTATTTTCCAACATTCCTGGCGGGTCGGCCCCATCTTCTCGGTGGGCACATTATATACGTCTATATCGTAATATAACCTAACCTAACCCATCTAGACACTCGCTGGTAATTTTTTTACAAAATCCCGGTCGTGTCGTCCCGTACGTCTCGGTGCGAGATTATATACGTCTATAACGTTATATATCCTAACCCAAGGCAACTTAACATCTCGGATGTAGTATTTCCCAACATTCCTGGCAGGTCGGCCCCATTTTCTCGGTGGGCACATTATATACGTCTATATCGTAATATAACCTAACCTAACCCATATAGACCCTCGCTGGTAATGTTTTACAAAATCCCGGTCGTGTCGGCCCGTGCTTCTCGGTGGGGACATTATATACGTCTATAACGTTATATATCCTAACCTAAGGGAACCTATAATCGCGGATGTATTATTTCACAACATTCCTGGCTGGTCGGCGCCAATTCTCGGTGGGAACATTATATACGTCTATATCGTAATATAACCTAACCTAACCCATCTAGACCCTCGCTGGTAATGTTTCACAAAATCACGGTCGTGTCGGCCCGTACTTCTCGGTGGGGACATCATATACGTCTATAACGTTATATACCCTAACCTAAGGCTACCTAACATCTCGAATGTAGTATTTCACAACATTCCTGGCGGGTCGGCCCGCACTACTCGGTGGGAACATTATATACTTCTATAACGTAATATAACCTAACCCAACCGATCTAGCCCCTCGCTGGTAATGTTTTACAGAATCCCGGACGTGTCGCCCGTACGTCTCAGTGCGGACATTATATGCGTTTATAACGCTATATATCCTAACCTAAGACAACTTAACATCTCGGATGTAATATTTCCCAACATTCCTGGCGGGTCGGCCCCATCTTCTCGGTGGGCACATTATATACGTCTATATCGTAATATAACCTAACCTAACCCATCTAGACCCTCGCTGGTAATGTTTTACAAAATCCCGGTCGTGTCGTCCCGTACGTCTCGGTTCGGACATTATATACGTCTATAATGTTATATATCCTAACCTAAGGGAACCTAACATCGCGGATGTAGTATTTCACAACATTCCCGGCTGGTCGGCCCCATCTTCTCGGTGGGCACATTATATACGTGTATATCGTAATATAACCTAACCTAACCCATCTAGACCCTCGCTGGTAATGTTTTACAAAATCCGGGGCGTGTCGGCCCGTACTTCTCGGTGCGGACATTATATAAGTCTATAACGTTATATACCCTAACCTAAGGGAACCTAACATCTTGGATGTAGTATTTTCCAACATTCCTGGCGGGTCGGCTCCTACTTCTCGGTGGGCATATTATATACGTCTATATCGTAATGTAACCTAACCTAACCCATCTAGACCCTCGCTGGTAATGTTTTACAAAATCCCGGTCGTGTCGGCCCGTACGTCTCGGTGCGGACATTATATGCGTTTATAACGTTATATATCCTAACCTAAGGCAACCTAACATCTCGGATGTAGTATTTTCCAACATTCCTGGCGGGTGGGCCCCATGTTCCCGGTGGGCACATAATATACGTCTATATCGTAGTATAACCTAACCTAACCCATCTAGACCCTCGCTGGTAATGTTTTACAAAATCCCGGTCGTGTCGTCCCGTACGTCTCGGAGCGGACATTATATACGTCTATAACGTTACGTATCCTAACCTAAGGCAACTTAACATCTGGGATGTAGTATTTTCCAAAATTCATGGCGAGTCGGCCCCAACTTCTCGGTGGGCAGATTATATACGTCTATATCGTAATATAACCTAACCTAACCCATCTAGACCCTCGCTGGTAATGTTTTACAAAATCCCGGTCGTGTCGGCCCGCGCTTCTCGGTGGGCACATTATATACATCTATATCGTAATATAACCTAACCTAACCCATCTAGACCCTCGCTGGTAATGTTTTACATAATCCCGGTCGTGTCGGCCCGTACTTCTCGGTGGGGACATTATATGCGTTTATAACGTTATATATCCTAACCTAAGGCAACCTAACACCTCGGATGTAGTATTTTCCAACATTCCTGGCGCGTCGGCCCCAACTTCTCGGTGGGCATATTATATACATCTATATCGTAATATAACCTAACCTAACCCATCTAGACCCTCGCTGGTAATGTTTTACAGAATCCCGGTCGTGTCGTCCCGTACGTCTCGGTGCGGAGATTATATACGTCTATAACGTTATGTATCCTAACCTAAGGCAACTTAACGTCTGGGATGTAGTATTTTCCAACATTCCTGGCGAGTCGGCCCCAACTTCTCGGTGGGCACATTATATACGTCTATATCGTAATATAACCTAACCTAACCCATCTAGACCCTCGCTGGTAATGTTTTACAGAATCCCGGTCGTGCCGGCCCGTACTTCTCGGTGGGGACATTATATACGTCTATAACGTTATATATCCTAACCTAAGGCAACTTAACATCTCGGATGTAGTATTTTCCAACATTCCTGGCGGGTGGGCCCCATGTTCTCGGTGGGCACATAATATACGTCTATATCGTAGTATAACCTAACCTAACCCATCTAGACCCTCGCTGGTAATGTTTTACAAAATCCCGGTCGTGTCGGCCCGTGCTTCTCGGTGGGCACATTATATACATCTATATCGTAATATAACCTAACCTAACCCATCTAGACCCTCGCTGGTAATGTTTTACATAATCCCGGTCGTGTCGGCCCGTACTTCTCGGTGGGGACATTATATACGTCTATAACGTTATATATTCTAACCTAAGGCAACTTAACATCTCGGATGTAGTATTTTCCAACATTCCTGGCGGGTCGGCCCCATCTTCTCGGTGGGCACATTATATACGTCTATATCGTAATATAACCTAACCTAACCCATCTAGACACTCGCTGGTAATTTTTTTACAAAATCCCGTTCGTGTCGTCCCGTACGTCTCGGTGCGGAGATTATATACGTCTATAACGTTATATATCCTAACCCAAGGCAACTTAACATCTCGGATGTAGTATTTCCCAACATTCCTGGCAGGTCGGCCCCATCTTCTCGGTGGGCACATTATATACGTCTATATCGTAATATAACCAAACCTAACCCATATAGACCCTCGCTGGTAATGTTTTACAAAATCCCGGTCGTGTCGGCCCGTGCTTCTCGGTGGGGACATTATATACGTCTATAACGTTATATATCCTAACCTAAGGGAACCTATAATCGCGGATGTATTATTTCACAACATTCCTGGCTGGTCGGCGCCAATTCTCGGTGGGAACATTATATACGTCTATATCGTACTATAACCTAACCTAACCCATCTAGACCCTCGCTGGTAATGTTTCACAAAATCACGGTCGTGTCGGCCCGTACTTCTCGGTGGGGACATCATATACGTCTATAACGTTATATACCCTAACCTAAGGCTACCTAACATCTCGAATGTAGTATTTCACAACATTCCTGGCGGGTCGGCCCGCACTTCTCGGTGGGAACATTATATACTTCTATAACGTAATATAACCTAACCCAACCGATCTAGCCCCTCGCTGGTAATGTTTTACAGAATCCCGGACGTGTCGTCCGTACGTCTCAGTGCGGACATTATATGCGTTTATAACGCTATATATCCTAACCTAAGGCAACTTAACATCTCGGATGTAATATTTCCCAACATTCCTGGCGGGTCGGCCCCATCTTCTCGGTGGGCACATTATATACGTCTATATCGTAATATAACCTAACCTAACCCATCTAGACCCTCGCTGGTAATGTGTTACAAAATCCCGGTCGTGTCGTCCCGTACGTCTCGGTTCGGACATTATATACGTCTATAATGTTATATATCCTAACCTAAGGGAACCTAACATCGCGGATGTAGTATTTCACAACATTCCCGGCTGGTCGGCCCCATCTCCTCGGTGGGCACATTATATACGTCTATATCGTAATATAACCTAACCTAACCCATCTAGAACCTCGCTGGTAATGTTTTCAAAATCCGGGGCGTGTCGGCCCGTACTTCTCGGTGCGGACATTATATAAATCTATAACGTTATATACCCTAACCTAAGGGAACCTAACATCTTGGATGTAGTATTTTCCAACATTCCTGGCGGGTCGGCTCCTACTTCTCGGTGGGCATATTATATACGTCTATATCGTAATGTAACCTAACCTAACCCATCTAGACCCTCGCTGGTAATGTTTTACAAAATCCCGGTCGTGTCGGCCCGTACGTCTCGGTGCGGACATTATATGCGTTTATAACGTTATATATCCTAACCTAAGGCAACCTAACACCTCGGATGTAGTATTTTCCAACATTCCTGGCGCGTCGGCCCCAACTTCTCGGTGGGCATATTATATACATCTATATCGTAATATAACCTAACCTAACCCATCTAGACCCTCGCTGGTAATGTTTTACAGAATCCCGGTCGTGTCGTCCCGTACGTCTCGGTGCGGAGATTATATACGTCTATAACGTTATGTATCCTAACCTAAGGCAACTTAACATCTGGGATGTAGTATTTTCCAACATTCCTGGCGAGTCGGCCCCAACTTCTCGGTGGGCACATTATATACGTCTATATCGTAATATAACCTAACCTAACCCATCTAGACCCTCGCTGGTAATGTTTTACAGAATCCCGGTCGTGTCGGCCCGTGCTTCTCGGTGGGGACATTATATACGTCTATAACGTTATATATCCTAACCTAAGGGAACCTATAATGGCGGATGTATTATTTCACAACATTCCTGGCTGGTCGGCGCCAATTCTCGGTGGGAACATTATATACGTCTATATCGTAATATAACCTAACCTAACCCATCTAGACCCTCGCTGGTAATGTTTCACAAAATCACGGTCGTGTCGGCCCGTACTTCTCGGTGGGGACATCATATACGTCTATAACGTTATATACCCTAACCTAAGGCTACCTAACATCTCGGATGTAGTATTTCACAACATTCCTGGCGGGTCGGCCCCATCTTCTCGGTGGGCACATTATATACGTCTATATCGTAATATAACCTAACCTAACCCATCTAGACCCTCGCTGGTAATTTTTTTACAAAATCCCGGTCGTGTCGTCCCGTACGTCTCGGTGCGGAGATTATATACGTCTATAACATTATATATCCTAACCTAAGGCAACTTAACATCTCGGATGTAGTATTTCCCAACATTCCTGGCAGGTCGGCCCCATCTTCTCGGTGGGCACATTATATACGTCTATATCGTAATATAACCAAACCTAACCCATATAGACCCTCGCTGGTAATGTTTTACAAAATCCCGGTCGTGTCGGCCCGTGCTTCTCGGTGGGGACATTATATACGTCTATAACGTTATATATCCTAACCTAAGGGAACCTATAATGGCGGATGTATTATTTCACAACATTCCTGGCTGGTCGGCGCCAATTCTCGGTGGGAACATTATATACGTCTATATCGTAATATAACCTAACCTAACCCATCTAGACCCTCGCTGGTAATGTTTCACAAAATCACGGTCGTGTCGGCCCGTACTTCTCGGTGGGGACATCATATACGTCTATAACGTTATATACCCTAACCTAAGGCTACCTAACATCTCGAATGTAGTATTTCACAACATTCCTGGCGGGTCGGCCCGCACTTCTCGGTGGGAACATTATATACTTCTATAACGTAATATAACCTAACCCAACCGATCTAGCCCCTCGCTGGTAATGTTTTACAGAATCCCGGACGTGTCGCCCGTACGTCTTAGTGCGGACATTATATGCGTTTATAACGCTATATATCCTAACCTAAGGCAACTTAACATCTCGGATGTAATATTTCCCAACATTCCTGGCGGGTCGGCCCCATCTTCTCGGTGGGCACATTATATACGTCTATATCGTAATATAACCTAACCTAACCCATCTAGACCCTCGCTGGTAATGTTTTACAAAATCCCGGTCGTGTCGTCCCGTACGTCTCGGTTCGGACATTATATACGTCTATAATGTTATATAACCTAACCTAAGGGAACCTAACATCGCGGATGTAGTATTTCACAACGTTCCCGGCTGGTCGGCCCCATCTTCTCGGTGGGCACATTATATACGTGTATATCGTAATATAACCTAACCTAACCCATCTAGACCCTCGCTGGTAATGTTTTACAAAATCCGGGGCGTGTCGGCCCGTACTTCTCGGTGCGGACATTATATGCGTTTATAACGTTATATATCCTAACCTAAGGCAACCTAACATCTCGGATGTAGTATTTTCCAACATTCCTGGCGGGTGGGCCCCATGTTCCCGGTGGGCACATAATATACGTCTATATCGTAGTATAACCTAACCTAACCCATCTAGACCCTCGCTGGTAATGTTTTACAAAATCCCGGTCGTGTCGTCCCGTACGTCTCGGAGCGGACATTATATACGTCTATAACGTTACGTATCCTAAGCTAAGGCAACTTAACATCTGGGATGTAGTATTTTCCAAAATTCATGGCGAGTCGGCCCCAACTTCTCGGTGGGCAGATTATATACGTCTATATCGTAATATAACCTAACCTAACCCATCTAGACCCTCGCTGGTAATGTTTTACAAAATCCCGGTCGTGTCGGCCCGTGCTTCTCGGTGGGGACATTATATACGTCTATAACGTTATATATCCTAACCTAAGGGAACCTATAATGGCGGATGTATTATTTCACAACATTCCTGGCTGGTCGGCGCCAATTCTCGGTGGGAACATTATATACGTCTATATCGTAATATAACCTAACCTAACCCATCTAGACCCTCGCTGGTAATGTTTCACAAAATCACGGTCGTGTCGGCCCGTACTTCTCGGTGGGGACATCATATACGTCTATAACGTTATATACCCTAACCTAAGGCTACCTAACATCTCGGATGTAGTATTTCACAACATTCCTGGCGGGTCGGCCCCATCTTCTCGGTGGGCACATTATATACGTCTATATCGTAATATAACCTAACCTAACCCATCTAGACCCTCGCTGGTAATTTTTTTACAAAATCCCGGTCGTGTCGTCCCGTACGTCTCGGTGCGGAGATTATATACGTCTATAACATTATATATCCTAACCTAAGGCAACTTAACATCTCGGATGTAGTATTTCCCAACATTCCTGGCAGGTCGGCCCCATCTTCTCGGTGGGCACATTATATACGTCTATATCGTAATATAACCAAACCTAACCCATATAGACCCTCGCTGGTAATGTTTTACAAAATCCCGGTCGTGTCGGCCCGTGCTTCTCGGTGGGGACATTATATACGTCTATAACGTTATATATCCTAACCTAAGGGAACCTATAATGGCGGATGTATTATTTCACAACATTCCTGGCTGGTCGGCGCCAATTCTCGGTGGGAACATTATATACGTCTATATCGTAATATAACCTAACCTAACCCATCTAGACCCTCGCTGGTAATGTTTCACAAAATCACGGTCGTGTCGGCCCGTACTTCTCGGTGGGGACATCATATACGTCTATAACGTTATATACCCTAACCTAAGGCTACCTAACATCTCGAATGTAGTATTTCACAACATTCCTGGCGGGTCGGCCCGCACTTCTCGGTGGGAACATTATATACTTCTATAACGTAATATAACCTAACCCAACCGATCTAGCCCCTCGCTGGTAATGTTTTACAGAATCCCGGACGTGTCGCCCGTACGTCTTAGTGCGGACATTATATGCGTTTATAACGCTATATATCCTAACCTAAGGCAACTTAACATCTCGGATGTAATATTTCCCAACATTCCTGGCGGGTCGGCCCCATCTTCTCGGTGGGCACATTATATACGTCTATATCGTAATATAACCTAACCTAACCCATCTAGACCCTCGCTGGTAATGTTTTACAAAATCCCGGTCGTGTCGTCCCGTACGTCTCGGTTCGGACATTATATACGTCTATAATGTTATATAACCTAACCTAAGGGAACCTAACATCGCGGATGTAGTATTTCACAACATTCCCGGCTGGTCGGCCCCATCTTCTCGGTGGGCACATTATATACGTGTATATCGTAATATAACCTAACCTAACCCATCTAGACCCTCGCTGGTAATGTTTTACAAAATCCGGGGCGTGTCGGCCCGTACTTCTCGGTGCGGACATTATATGCGTTTATAACGTTATATATCCTAACCTAAGGCAACCTAACATCTCGGATGTAGTATTTTCCAACATTCCTGGCGGGTGGGCCCCATGTTCCCGGTGGGCACATAATATACGTCTATATCGTAGTATAACCTAACCTAACCCATCTAGACCCTCGCTGGTAATGTTTTACAAAATCCCGGTCGTGTCGTCCCGTACGTCTCGGAGCGGACATTATATACGTCTATAACGTTACGTATCCTAACCTAAGGCAACTTTACATCTGGGATGTAGTATTTTCCAAAATTCATGGCGAGTCGGCCCCAACTTCTCGGTGGGCAGATTATATACGTCTATATCGTAATATAACCTAACCTAACCCATCTAGACCCTCGCTGGTAATGTTTTACAAAATCCCGGTCGTGTCGGCCCGTGCTTCTCGGTGGGCACATTATATACATCTATATCGTAATATAACCTAACCTAACCCATCTAGACCCTCGCTGGTAATGTTTTACATAATCCCGGTCGTGTCGGCCCGTACTTCTCGGTGGGGACATTATATGCGTTTATAACGTTATATATCCTAACCTAAGGCAACCTAACACCTCGGATGTAGTATTTTCCAACATTCCTGGCGCGTCGGCCCCAACTTCTCGGTGGGCATATTATATACATCTATATCGTAATATAACCTAACCTAACCCATCTAGACCCTCGCTGGTAATGTTTTACAGAATCCCGGTCGTGTCGTCCCGTACGTCTCGGTGCGGAGATTATATACGTCTATAACGTTATGTATCCTAACCTAAGGCAACTTAACATCTGGGATGTAGTATTTTCCAACATTCCTGGCGAGTCGGCCCCAACTTCTCGGTGGGCACATTATATACGTCTATATCGTAATATAACCTAACCTAACCCATCTAGACCCTCGCTGGTAATGTTTTACAGAATCCCGGTCGTGCCGGCCCGTACTTCTCGGTGGGGACATTATATACGTCTATAACGTTATATATCCTAACCTAAGGCAACTTAACATCTCGGATGTAGTATTTTCCAACATTCCTGGCGGGTGGGCCCCATGTTCTCGGTGGGCACATAATATACGTCTATATCGTAGTATAACCTAACCTAACCCATCTAGACCGTCGCTGGTAATGTTTTACAAAATCCCGGTCGTGTCGTCCCGTAGGTCTCGGAGCGGACATTATATACGTCTATAACGTTACGTATCCTAACCTAAGGCAACTTAACATCTGGGATGTAGTATTTTCCAAAATTCCTGGCGAGTCGGCCCCAACTTCTCGGTGGGCAGATTATATACGTCTATATCGTAATATAACCTAACCTAACTCATCTAGACCCTCGCTGGTAATGTTTTACAAAATCCCGGTCGTGTCGGCCAGTACTTCTCGGTGGGGACATTATATACGTCTATATCGTAATATAACCTAACCTAACCCATCTAGACCCTCGCTGGTAATGTTTTACAAAATCCCGGTCGTGTCGTCCCGTACGTCCCGGTGCGGAGATTATATACGTCTATAACGTTATATATCCTAACCTAAGGCAACTTAACATCTCGGATGTAGTATTTCCCAACATTCCTGGCAGGTCGGCCCCATCTTCTCGGTGGGCACATTATATACGTCTATATCGTAATATAACCAAACCTATCCCATATAGACCCTCGCTGGTAATGTTTTACAAAATCCCGTCGTGTCGGCCCGTGCTTCTCGGTGGGGACATTATATACGTCTATAACGTTATATATCCTAACCTAAGGGAACCTATAATCGCGGATGTATTATTTCACAACATTCCTGGCTGGTCGGCGCCAATTCTCGGTGGGAACATTATATACGTCTATATCGTAATATAACCTAACCTAACCCATCTAGACCCTCGCTGGTAATGTTTTACAAAATCCCGGTCGTGTCGGTCCGTGCTTCTCCGTGGGCACATTATATACATCTATATCGTAATATAACCTAACCTAAGGGAACCTAACTTCTTGGATGTAGTATTTTCCAACATTCCTGGCGGGTCGGCCCCATCTTCTCGGTGGGCACATTATATACGTCTATATCGTAATGTAACCTAACCTAACCCATCTAGACCCTCGCTGGTAATGTTTTACAAAATCCCGGCCGTGTCGGCTCGTACGTCTCGGTGCGGACATTATATGCATTTATAACGTTATATATCCTAACCTAAGGCAACCTAACATCTCGGATGTAGTATTTCACAACATTCCTGGCTGGTCGGCGCCAATTCTCGGTGGGAACATTATATACGTCCATAACGTAATATAACCTAACCCAACCGATCTAGCCCCTGGCTGGTAATGTTTTACAGAATCCCGGACGTGTCGCCCGTACGTCTCGGTGCGGACATTATATGCGTCTATAACGCTATATATCCTAACCTAACGCAACTTAACATCTCGGATGTAGTATTTTCCAACATTTCTGGCGGGTCGGCCCCAACTTCTCGGTGGGCACATTATATACATCTATATCGTAATATAACCTAACCTAACCCATCTAGACCCTCGCTGGTAATGTTTTACAAAATCCCGGTCGTGTCGGCCCGTACTTCTCGGTGGGGACATTGTATACGTCTATAACGTTATATATCCTAACCTAAGGCAACTTAACATCTCGGATGTAGTATTTTCCAACATTCCTGGCGTGTCGGCCCCATCTTCTCGGTGGGCACATTATATACGTCTATATCGTAGTATAACCTAACCTAACCCATCTAGACCCTCGCTGGTAATGTTTTACAGAATCCCGGTCGTGCCGGCCCGTACTTCTCGGTGGGGACATTATATACGTCTATAACGTTATATATCCTAACCTAAGGCAACTTAACATGTCGGATGTAGTATTTTCCAACATTCCTGGCGGGTGGGCCCCATGTTCTCGGTGGGCACATAATATACGTCTATATCGTAATATAACCTAACCTAACCCATCTAGACCCTCGCTGGTAATGTTTTACAAAATCCCGGTCGTGTCGGCCCCATGTTCTCGGTGGGCACATAATATACGTCTATATCGTAATATAACATAACCTAACCCATCTAGACCCTCGCTGGTAATGTTTTACAAAATCCCGGTCAAGTCGTCCCGTACGTCTCGGTGCGGACATTATATACGTCTATAACGTTACGTATCCTAACCTAAGGCAACTTAATATCTGGGATGTAGTATTTTCCAACATTCCTGGCGCGTCGGCCCCAACTTCTCGGTGGGCACATTATATACATCTATATCGTAATATAACCTAACCTAACCCATCTAGACCCTCGCTGGTAATGTTTTACAGAATCCCGGTCGTGTCGTCCCGTACGTCTCGGTGCGGAGATTATATACGTCTATAACGTTATGTATCCTAACCTAAGGCAACTTAACGTCTGGGATGTAGTTTTTTCCAACATTCCTGGCGAGTCGGCCCCAAATTCTCGGTGGGCACATTATATACGTCTATATCGTAATATAACCTAACCTAACCCATCTAGACCCTCGCTGGTAATGTTTTACAGAATCCCGGTCGTGCCGGCCCGTACTTCTCGGTGGGGACATTATATACGTCTATAACGTTATATATCCTAACCTAAGGCAACTTAACATCTCGGATGTAGTATTTTCCAACATTCCTGGCGGGTGGGCCCCATGTTCTCGGTGGGCACATAATATACGTCTATATCGTAGTATAACCTAACCTAACCCATCTAGACCCTCGCTGGTAATGTTTTACAAAATCCCGGTCGTGTCGGCCCGTGCTTCTCGGTGGGCACATTATATACATCTATATCGTAATATAACCTAACCTAACCCATCTAGACCCTCGCTGGTAATGTTTTACATAATCCCGGTCGTGTCGGCCCGTACTTCTCGGTGGGGACATTATATACGTCTATAACGTTATATATTCTAACCTAAGGCAACTTAACATCTCGGATGTAGTATTTTCCAACATTCCTGGCGGGTCGGCCCCATCTTCTCGGTGGGCACATTATATACGTCTATATCGTAATATAACCTAACCTAACCCATCTAGACCCTCGCTGGTAATTTTTTTACAAAATCCCGGTCGTGTCGTCCCGTACGTCTCGGTGCGGAGATTATATACGTCTATAACGTTATATATCCTAACCCAAGGCAACTTAACATCTCGGATGTAGTATTTCCCAACATTCCTGGCAGGTCGGCCCCATCTTCTCGGTGGGCACATTATATACGTCTATATCGTAATATAACCAAACCTAACCCATATAGACCCTCGCTGGTAATGTTTTACAAAATCCCGGTCGTGTCGGCCCGTGCTTCTCGGTGCTGACATTATATACGTCTATAACGTTATATATCCTAACCTAAGGGAACCTATAATCGCGGATGTATTATTTCACAACATTCCTGGCTGGTCGGCGCCAATTCTCGGTGGGAACATTATATACGTCTATATCGTAATATAACCTAACCTAACCCATCTAGACCCTCGCTGGTAATGTTTCACAAAATCACGGTCGTGTCGGCCCGTACTTCTCGGTGGGGACATCATATACGTCTATAACGTTATATACCCTAACCTAAGGCTACCTAACATCTCGAATGTAGTATTTCACAACATTCCTGGCGGGTCGGCCCGCACTTCTCGGTGGGAACATTATATACTTCTATAACGTAATATAACCTAACCCAACCGATCTAGCCCCTCGCTGGTAATGTTTTACAGAATCCCGGACGTGTCGTCCGTACGTCTCAGTGCGGACATTATATGCGTTTATAACGCTATATATCCTAACCTAAGGCAACTTAACATCTCGGATGTAATATTTCCCAACATTCCTGGCGGGTCGGCCCCATCTTCTCGGTGGGCACATTATATACGTCTATATCGTAATATAACCTAACCTAACCCATCTAGACCCTCGCTGGTAATGTGTTACAAAATCCCGGTCGTGTCGTCCCGTACGTCTCGGTTCGGACATTATATACGTCTATAATGTTATATATCCTAACCTAAGGGAACCTAACATCGCGGATGTAGTATTTCACAACATTCCCGGCTGGTCGGCCCCATCTCCTCGGTGGGCACATTATATACGTCTATATCGTAATATAACCTAACCTAACCCATCTAGAACCTCGCTGGTAATGTTTTCAAAATCCGGGGCGTGTCGGCCCGTACTTCTCGGTGCGGACATTATATAAGTCTATAACGTTATATACCCTAACCTAAGGGAACCTAACATCTTGGATGTAGTATTTTCCAACATTCCTGGCGGGTCGGCTCCTACTTCTCGGTGGGCATATTATATACGTCTATATCGTAATGTAACCTAACCTAACCCATCTATACCCTCGCTGGTAATGTTTTACAAAATCCCGGTCGTGTCGGCCCGTACGTCTCGGTGCGGACATTATATGCGTTTATAACGTTATATATCCTAACCTAAGGCAACCTAACACCTCGGATGTAGTATTTTCCAACATTCCTGGCGCGTCGGCCCCAACTTCTCGGTGGGCATATTATATACATATATATCGTAATATAACCTAACCTAACCCATCTAGACCCTCGCTGGTAATGTTTTACAGAATCCCGGTCGTGTCGTCCCGTACGTCTCGGTGCGGACATTATATACGTCTATAACGTTACGTATCCTAACCTAAGGCAACTTAACATCTGGGATGTAGTATATTCCACAATTCATGGCGAGTCGGCCCCAACTTCTCGGTGGGCAGATTATATACGTCTATATCGTAATATAACCTAACCTAACCCATCTAGACCCTCGCTGGTAATGTTTTACAAAATCCCGGTCGTGTCGGCCCGTGCTTCTCGGTGGGCACATTATATACATCTATATCGTAATATAACCTAACCTAACCCATCTAGACCCTCGCTGGTAATGTTTTACATAATCCCGGTCGTGTCGGCCCGTACTTCTCGGTGGGGACATTATATGCGTTTATAACGTTATATATCCTAACCTAAGGCAACTTAACATCTCGGATGTAGTATTTCCCAACATTCCTGGCAGGTCGGCCCCATCTTCTCGGTGGGCACATTATATACGTCTATATCGTAATATAACCAAACCTAACCCATATAGACCCTCGCTGGTAATGTTTTACAAAATCCCGTCGTGTCGGCCCGTGCTTCTCGGTGGGGACATTATATACGTCTATAACGTTATATATCCTAACCTAAGGGAACCTATAATCGCGGATGTATTATTTCACAACATTCCTGGCTGGTCGGCGCCAATTCTCGGTGGGAACATTATATACGTCTATATCGTAATATAACCTAACCTAACCCATCTAGACCCTCGCTGGTAATGTTTTACAAAATCCCGGTCGTGTCGGTCCGTGCTTCTCGGTGGGCACATTATATACATCTATATCGTAATATAACCTAACCTAAGGGAACCTAACTTCTTGGATGTAGTATTTTCCAACATTCCTGGCGGGTCGGCCCCATCTTCTCGGTGGGCACATTATATACGTCTATATCGTAATGTAACCTAACCTAACCCATCTAGACCCTCGCTGGTAATGTTTTACAAAATCCCGGCCGTGTCGGCTCGTACGTCTCGGTGCGGACATTATATGCGTTTATAACGTTATATATCCTAACCTAAGGCAACCTAACATCTCGGATGTAGTATTTCACAACATTCCTGGCTGGTCGGCGCCAATTCTCGGTGGGAACATTATATACGTCCATAACGTAATATAACCTAACCCAACCGATCTAGCCCCTGGCTGGTAATGTTTTACAGAATCCCGGACGTGTCGCCCGTACGTCTCGGTGCGGACATTGTATACGTCTATAACGTTATATACCCTAACCTAAGGGAACCTAACTTCTTGGATGTATTATTTTCCAACATTCCTAGCGGGTCGGCCCCATCTTCTCGGTGGGCACATTATATACGTCTATATCGTAATATAACCTAACCTAACACATCTAGACCCTCGCTGGTAATGTTTTACAAAATCCCGGTCGTGTCGTCCCTTACGTCTCGGTTCGGACATTATATACGTCTATAATGTTATATATCCTAACCTAAGGGAACCTAACATCGCGGATGTAGTATTTCACAACATTCCCGGCTGGTCGGCCCCATCTTCTCGGTGGGCACATTATATACGTCTATATCGTAATGTAACCTAACCTAACCCATCTAGACCCTCGCTGGTAATGTTTTACAAAATTCCGGTCGTGTCGGCTCGTACGTCTCGGTGCGGACATTATATGCGTTTATAACGTTATATATCCTAACCCAAGGCAACCTAACATCTCGGATGTAGTATTTTCCAACATTCCTGGCGCGTCGGCCCCAACTTCTCGGTGGGCACATTATATACATCTATATCGTAATATAACCTAACCTAACCCATCTAGACCCTCGCTGGTAATGTTTTACAAAATCCCGGTCGTGTCGGCCAGTACTTCTCGGTGGGGACATTATATACGTCTATATCGTAATATAACCTAACCTAACCCATCTAGACCCTCGCTGGTAATGTTTTACAAAATCCCGGTCGTGTCGGCCCGTGCTTCTCGGTGGGCACATTATATACATCTATATCGTAATATAACCTAACCTAACCCATCTAGACCCTCGCTGGTAATGTTTTACAAAATCCCGGTCGTGTCGGCCAGTACTTCTCGGTGGGGACATTATATACGTCTATATTGTAATATAACCTAACCTAACCCATCTAGACCCTCGCTGGTAATGTTTTACAAAATCCCGGTCGTGTCGGCCCCATGTTCTCGGTGGGCACATAATATACGTCTATATCGTAATATAACATAACCTAACCCTTCTAGACCCTCGCTGGTAATGTTTTACAATATCCCGGTCAAGTCGTCCCGTACGTCTCGGTGCGGACATTATATACGTCTATAACGTTACGTATCCTAACCTAAGGCAACTTAACATTTGGGATGTAGTATTTTCCAAAATTCCTGGCGAGTCGGCCCCAACTTCTCGGTGGGCAGATTATATACGTCTATATCATAATATAACCTAACCTAACCCATCTAGACCCTCGCTGGTAATGTTTTACAAAATCCCGGTCGTGTCGGCCAGTACTTCTCGCTGGGGACATTATATACGTCTATATCGTAATATAACCTAACCTAATCCATCTAGACCCTCGCTGGTGATGTTTTACAAAATCCCGGTCGTGTCGGCCCCATGTTCTCGGTGGGCACATAATATACGTCTATATCGTAATATAACATAACCTAACCCATCTAGACCCTCGCTGGTAATGTTTTACAAAATCCCGGTCAAGTCGTCCCGTACGTCTCGGTGCGGACATTATATACGTCTATAACGTTACGTATCCTAACCTAAGGCAACTTAACATCTGGGATGTAGTATTTTCCAACATTCCTGGCGCGTCGGCCCCAACTTCTCGGTGGGCACATTATATACATCTATATCGTAATATAACCTAACCTAACCCATCTAGACCCTCGCTGGTAATGTTTTACAGAATCCCGGTCGTGTCGTCCCGTACGTCTCGGTGCGGAGATTATATACGTCTATAACGTTATGTATCCTAACCTAAGGCAACTTAACATCTGGGATGTAGTATTTTCCAACATTCCTGGCGAGTCGGCCCCAACTTCTCGGTGGGCACATTATATACGTCTATATCGTAATATAACCTAACCTAAACCATCTAGACCCTCGCTGGTAATGTTTTACAGAATCCCGGTCGTGCCGGCCCGTACTTCTCGGTGGGGACATTATATACGTCTATAACGTTATATATCCTAACCTAAGGCAACTTAACATCTCGGATGTAGTATTTTCCAACATTCCTGGCGGGTGGGCCCCATGTTCTCGGTGGGCACATAATATACGTCTATATCGTAGTATAACCTAACCTAACCCATCTAGACCCTCGCTGGTAATGTTTTACAAAATCCCGGTCGTGTCGGCCCGTGCTTCTCGGTGGGCACATTATATACATCTATATCGTAATATAACCTAACCTAACCCATCTAGACCCTCGCTGGTAATGTTTTACATAATCCCGGTCGTGTCGGCCCGTACTTCTCGGTGGGGACATTATATACGTCTATAACGTTATATATTCTAACCTAAGGCAACTTAACATCTCGGATGTAGTATTTTCCAACATTCCTGGCGGGTCGGCCCCATCTTCTCGGTGGGCACATTATATACGTCTATATCGTAATATAACCAAACCTAACCCATATAGACCCTCGCTGGTAATGTTTTACAAAATCCCGGTCGTGTCGGCCCGTGCTTCTCGGTGGGGACATTATATACGTCTATAACGTTATATATCCTAACCTAAGGGAACCTATAATCGCGGATGTATTATTTCACAATATTCCTGGCTGGTCGGCGCCAATTCTCGGTGGGAACATTATATACGTCTATATCGTAATATAACCTAACCTAACCCATCTAGACCCTCGCTGGTAATGTTTCACAAAATCACGGTCGTGTCGGCCCGTACTTCTCGGTGGGGACATCATATACGTCTATAACGTTATATACCCTAACCTAAGGCTACCTAACATCTCGAATGTAGTATTTCACAACATTCCTGGCGGGTCGGCCCGCACTTCTCGGTGGGAACATTATATACTTCTATAACGTAATATAACCTAACCCAACCGATCTAGCCCCTCGCTGGTAATGTTTTACAGAATCCCGGACGTGTCGTCCGTACGTCTCAGTGCGGACATTATATACGTCTATAATGTTATATATCCTAACCTAAGGGAACCTAACATCGCGGATGTAGTATTTCACAACATTCCCGGCTGGTCGGCCCCATCTCCTCGGTGGGCACATTATATACGTCTATATCGTAATATAACCTAACCTAACCCATCTAGAACCTCGCTGGTAATGTTTTACAAAATCCGGGGCGTGTCGGCCCGTACTTCTCGGTGCGGACATTATATAAGTCTATAACGTTATATACCCTAACCTAAGGGAACCTAACATCTTGGATGTAGTATTTTCCAACATTCCTGGCGGGTCGGCCCCATGTTCTCGGTGGGCACATAATATACGTCTATATCGTAATATAACATAACCTAACCCATCTAGACCCTCGCTGGTAATGTTTTACAAAATCCCGGTCGTGTCGGCCCGTACGTCTCGGTGCGGACATTATATGCGTTTATAACGTTATATATCCTAACCTAAGGCAACCTAACACCTCGGATGTAGTATTTTCCAACATTCCTGGCGCGTCGGCCCCAACTTCTCGGTGGGCATATTATATACATCTATATCGTAATATAACCTAACCTAACCCATCTAGACCCTCGCTGGTAATGTTTTACAGAATCCCGGTCGTGTCGTCCCGTACGTCTCGGTGCGGAGATTATATACGTCTATAACGTTATGTATCCTAACCTAAGGCAACTTAACATCTGGGATGTAGTATTTTCCAACATTCCTGGCGAGTCGGCCCCAACTTCTCGGTGGGCACATTATATACGTCTATATCGTAATATAACCTAACCTAACCCATCTAGACCCTCGCTGGTAATGTTTTACAGAATCCCGGTCGTGCCGGCCCGTACTTCTCGGTGGGGACATTATATACGTCTATAACGTTATATATCCTAACCTAAGGCAACTTAACATCTCGGATGTAGTATTTTCCAACATTCCTGGCGGGTGGGCCCCATGTTCTCGGTGGGCACATAATATACGTCTATATCGTAGTATAACCTAACCTAACCCATCTAGACCCTCGCTGGTAATGTTTTACAAAATCCCGGTCGTGTCGTCCCGTACGTCTCGGAGCGGACATTATATACGTCTATAACGTTACGTATCCTAACCTAAGGCAACTTAACATCTGGGATGTAGTATTTTCCAAAATTCCTGGCGAGTCGGCCCCAACTTCTCGGTGGGCAGATTATATACGTCTATATCGTAATATAACCTAACCTAACCCATCTAGACCCTCGCTGGTAATGTTTTACAAAATCCCGGTCGTGTCGGCCAGTACTTCTCGGTGGGGACATTATATACGTCTATATCGTAATATAACCTAACCTAACCCATCTAGACCCTCGCTGGTAATGTTTTACAAAATCCCGGTCGTGTCGGACCGTGCTTCTCGGTGGGCACATTATATACATCTATATCGTAATATAACCTAACCTAACCCATCTAGACCCTCGCTGGTAATGTTTTACATAATCCCGGTCGTGTCGGCCCGTACTACTCGGTGGGGACATTATATACGTGTATAACGTTATATATTCTAACCTAAGGCAACTTAACATCTCGGATGTAGTATTTTCCAACATTCCTGGCGGGTCGGCCCCATCTTCTCGGTGGGCACATTATATACGTCTATATCGTAATATAACCTAACCTAACCCATCTAGACACTCGCTGGTAATTTTTTTACAAAATCCCGGTCGTGTCGTCCCGTACGTCTCGGTGCGGAGATTATATACGTCTATAACGTTATATATCATAACCTAAGGCAACTTAACATCTCGGATGTAGTATTTCCCAACATTCCTGGCAGGTCGGCCCCATCTTCTCGGTGGGCACATTATATACGTCTATATCGTAATATAACCAAACCTAACCCATATAGACCCTCGCTGGTAATGTTTTACAAAATCCCGGTCGTGTCGGCCCGTGCTTCTCGGTGGGGACATTATATACGTCTATAACGTTATATATCCTAACCTAAGGGAACCTGTAATGGCGGATGTATTATTTCACAACATTCCTGGCTGGTCGGCGCCAATTCTCGGTGGGAACATTATATACGTCTATATCGTAATATAACCTAACCTAACCCATCTAGACCCTCGCTGGTAATGTTTCACAAAATCACGGTCGTGTCGGCCCGTACTTCTCGGTGGGGACATCATATACGTCTATAACGTTATATACCCTAACCTAAGGCTACCTAACATCTCGAATGTAGTATTTCACAACATTCCTGGCGGGTCGGCCCGCACATCTCGGTGGGAGCATTATATACTTCTATAACGTAATATAACCTAACCCAACCGATCTAGCCCCTCGCTGGTAATGTTTTACAGAATCCCGGACGTGTCGCCCGTACGTCTCAGTGCGGACATTATATGCGTTTATAACGCTATATATCCTAACCGAAGGCAACTTAACATCTCGGATGTAATATTTCCCAACATTCCTGGCGGGTCGGCCCCATCTTCTCGGTGGGCACATTATATACGTCTATATCGTAATATAACCTAACCTAACCCATCTAGACCCTCGCTGGTAATGTTTTACAAAATCCCGGGCGTGTCGTCCCGTACGTCTCGGTTCGGACATTATATACGTCTATAATGTTATATATCCTAACCTAAGGGAACCTAACATCGCGGATGTAGTATTTCACAACATTCCCGGCTGGTCGGCCCCATCTTCTCGGTGGGCACATTATATACATCTATATCGTAATTTAACCTAACCTAACCCATCTAGACCCTCGCTGGTAATGTTTTACAAAATCCCGGTCGTGTCGGCCAGTACTTCTCGGTGGGGACATTATATACGTCTATATCGTAATATAACCTAACCTAACCCATCTAGACCCTCGCTGGTAATGTTTTACAAAATCCCGGTCGTGTCGGCCCGTGCTTCTCGGTGGGCACATTATATACATCTATATCGTAATATAACCTAACCTAACCCATCTAGACCCTCGCTGGTAATGTTTTACAGAATCCCGGTCGTGCCGGCCCGTACTTCTCGGTGGGAACATTATATACGTCTATAACGTTATATATCCTAACCTAAGGCAACTTAACATCTCGGATGTAGTATTTTCCAACATTCCTGGCGGGTGGGCCCCATGTTCCCGGTGGGCACATAATATACGTCTATATCGTAGTATAACCTAACCTAACCCATCTAGACCCTCGCTGGTAATGTTTTACAAAATCCCGGTCGTGTCGTCCCGTACGTCTCGGAGCGGACATTATATACGTCTATAACGTTATATATCCTAACCTAAGGCAACTTAACATCTCGGATGTAGTATTTTCCAACATTCCTGGCGGGTGGGCCCCATGTTCTCGGTGGGCACATAATATACGTCTATATCGTAGTATAACCTAACCTAACCCATCTAGACCCTCGCTGGTAATGTTTTACAAAATCCCGGTCGTGTCGGCCCGTGCTTCTCGGTGGGCACATTATATACATCTATATCGTAATATAACCTAACCTAACCCATCTAGACCCTCGCTGGTAATGTTTTACATAATCCCGGTCGTGTCGGCCCGTACTTCTCGGTGGGGACATTATATACGTCTATAACGTTATATATTCTAACCTAAGGCAACTTAACATCTCGGATGTAGTATTTTCCAACATTCCTGGCGGGTCGGCCCCATCTTCTCGGTGGGCACATTATATACGTCTATATCGTAATATAACCAAACCTAACCCATATAGACCCTCGCTGGTAATGTTTTACAAAATCCCGGTCGTGTCGGCCCGTGCTTCTCGGTGGGGACATTATATACGTCTATAACGTTATATATCCTAACCTAAGGGAACCTATAATCGCGGATGTATTATTTCACAATATTCCTGGCTGGTCGGCGCCAATTCTCGGTGGGAACATTATATACGTCTATATCGTAATATAACCTAACCTAACCCATCTAGACCCTCGCTGGTAATGTTTCACAAAATCACGGTCGTGTCGGCCCGTACTTCTCGGTGGGGACATCATATACGTCTATAACGTTATATACCCTAACCTAAGGCTACCTAACATCTCGAATGTAGTATTTCACAACATTCCTGGCGGGTCGGCCCGCACTTCTCGGTGGGAACATTATATACTTCTATAACGTAATATAACCTAACCCAACCGATCTAGCCCCTCGCTGGTAATGTTTTACAGAATCCCGGACGTGTCGTCCGTACGTCTCAGTGCGGACATTATATACGTCTATAATGTTATATATCCTAACCTAAGGGAACCTAACATCGCGGATGTAGTATTTCACAACATTCCCGGCTGGTCGGCCCCATCTCCTCGGTGGGCACATTATATACGTCTATATCGTAATATAACCTAACCTAACCCATCTAGAACCTCGCTGGTAATGTTTTACAAAATCCGGGGCGTGTCGGCCCGTACTTCTCGGTGCGGACATTATATAAGTCTATAACGTTATATACCCTAACCTAAGGGAACCTAACATCTTGGATGTAGTATTTTCCAACATTCCTGGCGGGTCGGCCCCATGTTCTCGGTGGGCACATAATATACGTCTATATCGTAATATAACATAACCTAACCCATCTAGACCCTCGCTGGTAATGTTTTACAAAATCCCGGTCGTGTCGGCCCGTACGTCTCGGTGCGGACATTATATGCGTTTATAACGTTATATATCCTAACCTAAGGCAACCTAACACCTCGGATGTAGTATTTTCCAACATTCCTGGCGCGTCGGCCCCAACTTCTCGGTGGGCATATTATATACATCTATATCGTAATATAACCTAACCTAACCCATCTAGACCCTCGCTGGTAATGTTTTACAGAATCCCGGTCGTGTCGTCCCGTACGTCTCGGTGCGGAGATTATATACGTCTATAACGTTATGTATCCTAACCTAAGGCAACTTAACATCTGGGATGTAGTATTTTCCAACATTCCTGGCGAGTCGGCCCCAACTTCTCGGTGGGCACATTATATACGTCTATATCGTAATATAACCTAACCTAACCCATCTAGACCCTCGCTGGTAATGTTTTACAGAATCCCGGTCGTGCCGGCCCGTACTTCTCGGTGGGGACATTATATACGTCTATAACGTTATATATCCTAACCTAAGGCAACTTAACATCTCGGATGTAGTATTTTCCAACATTCCTGGCGGGTGGGCCCCATGTTCTCGGTGGGCACATAATATACGTCTATATCGTAGTATAACCTAACCTAACCCATCTAGACCCTCGCTGGTAATGTTTTACAAAATCCCGGTCGTGTCGTCCCGTACGTCTCGGAGCGGACATTATATACGTCTATAACGTTACGTATCCTAACCTAAGGCAACTTAACATCTGGGATGTAGTATTTTCCAAAATTCCTGGCGAGTCGGCCCCAACTTCTCGGTGGGCAGATTATATACGTCTATATCGTAATATAACCTAACCTAACCCATCTAGACCCTCGCTGGTAATGTTTTACAAAATCCCGGTCGTGTCGGCCAGTACTTCTCGGTGGGGACATTATATACGTCTATATCGTAATATAACCTAACCTAACCCATCTAGACCCTCGCTGGTAATGTTTTACAAAATCCCGGTCGTGTCGGACCGTGCTTCTCGGTGGGCACATTATATACATCTATATCGTAATATAACCTAACCTAACCCATCTAGACCCTCGCTGGTAATGTTTTACATAATCCCGGTCGTGTCGGCCCGTACTACTCGGTGGGGACATTATATACGTGTATAACGTTATATATTCTAACCTAAGGCAACTTAACATCTCGGATGTAGTATTTTCCAACATTCCTGGCGGGTCGGCCCCATCTTCTCGGTGGGCACATTATATACGTCTATATCGTAATATAACCTAACCTAACCCATCTAGACACTCGCTGGTAATTTTTTTACAAAATCCCGGTCGTGTCGTCCCGTACGTCTCGGTGCGGAGATTATATACGTCTATAACGTTATATATCATAACCTAAGGCAACTTAACATCTCGGATGTAGTATTTCCCAACATTCCTGGCAGGTCGGCCCCATCTTCTCGGTGGGCACATTATATACGTCTATATCGTAATATAACCAAACCTAACCCATATAGACCCTCGCTGGTAATGTTTTACAAAATCCCGGTCGTGTCGGCCCGTGCTTCTCGGTGGGGACATTATATACGTCTATAACGTTATATATCCTAACCTAAGGGAACCTGTAATGGCGGATGTATTATTTCACAACATTCCTGGCTGGTCGGCGCCAATTCTCGGTGGGAACATTATATACGTCTATATCGTAATATAACCTAACCTAACCCATCTAGACCCTCGCTGGTAATGTTTCACAAAATCACGGTCGTGTCGGCCCGTACTTCTCGGTGGGGACATCATATACGTCTATAACGTTATATACCCTAACCTAAGGCTACCTAACATCTCGAATGTAGTATTTCACAACATTCCTGGCGGGTCGGCCCGCACATCTCGGTGGGAGCATTATATACTTCTATAACGTAATATAACCTAACCCAACCGATCTAGCCCCTCGCTGGTAATGTTTTACAGAATCCCGGACGTGTCGCCCGTACGTCTCAGTGCGGACATTATATGCGTTTATAACGCTATATATCCTAACCGAAGGCAACTTAACATCTCGGATGTAATATTTCCCAACATTCCTGGCGGGTCGGCCCCATCTTCTCGGTGGGCACATTATATACGTCTATATCGTAATATAACCTAACCTAACCCATCTAGACCCTCGCTGGTAATGTTTTACAAAATCCCGGGCGTGTCGTCCCGTACGTCTCGGTTCGGACATTATATACGTCTATAATGTTATATATCCTAACCTAAGGGAACCTAACATCGCGGATGTAGTATTTCACAACATTCCCGGCTGGTCGGCCCCATCTTCTCGGTGGGCACATTATATACATCTATATCGTAATTTAACCTAACCTAACCCATCTAGACCCTCGCTGGTAATGTTTTACAAAATCCCGGTCGTGTCGGCCAGTACTTCTCGGTGGGGACATTATATACGTCTATATCGTAATATAACCTAACCTAACCCATCTAGACCCTCGCTGGTAATGTTTTACAAAATCCCGGTCGTGTCGGCCCGTGCTTCTCGGTGGGCACATTATATACATCTATATCGTAATATAACCTAACCTAACCCATCTAGACCCTCGCTGGTAATGTTTTACAGAATCCCGGTCGTGCCGGCCCGTACTTCTCGGTGGGAACATTATATACGTCTATAACGTTATATATCCTAACCTAAGGCAACTTAACATCTCGGATGTAGTATTTTCCAACATTCCTGGCGGGTGGGCCCCATGTTCCCGGTGGGCACATAATATACGTCTATATCGTAGTATAACCTAACCTAACCCATCTAGACCCTCGCTGGTAATGTTTTACAAAATCCCGGTCGTGTCGTCCCGTACGTCTCGGAGCGGACATTATATACGTCTATAACGTTACGTATCCTAACCTAAGGCAACTTAACATCTGGGATGTAGTATTTTCCAAAATTCATGGCGAGTCGGCCCCAACTTCTCGGTGGGCACATAATATACGTCTATATCGTAGTATAACCTAACCTAACCCATCTAGACCCTCGCTGGTAATGTTTTACAAAATCCCGGTCGTGTCGGCCCGTGCTTCTCGGTGGGCACATTATATACATCTATATCGTAATATAACCTAACCTAACCCATCTAGACCCTCGCTGGTAATGTTTTACATAATCCCGGTCGTGTCGGCCCGTACTTCTCGGTGGGGACATTATATACGTCTATAACGTTATATATTCTAACCTAAGGCAACTTAACATCTCGGATGTAGTATTTTCCAACATTCCTGGCGGGTCGGCCCCATCTTCTCGGTGGGCACATTATATACGTCTATATCGTAATATAACCAAACCTAACCCATATAGACCCTCGCTGGTAATGTTTTACAAAATCCCGGTCGTGTCGGCCCGTGCTTCTCGGTGGGGACATTATATACGTCTATAACGTTATATATCCTAACCTAAGGGAACCTATAATCGCGGATGTATTATTTCACAATATTCCTGGCTGGTCGGCGCCAATTCTCGGTGGGAACATTATATACGTCTATATCGTAATATAACCTAACCTAACCCATCTAGACCCTCGCTGGTAATGTTTCACAAAATCACGGTCGTGTCGGCCCGTACTTCTCGGTGGGGACATCATATACGTCTATAACGTTATATACCCTAACCTAAGGCTACCTAACATCTCGAATGTAGTATTTCACAACATTCCTGGCGGGTCGGCCCGCACTTCTCGGTGGGAACATTATATACTTCTATAACGTAATATAACCTAACCCAACCGATCTAGCCCCTCGCTGGTAATGTTTTACAGAATCCCGGACGTGTCGTCCGTACGTCTCAGTGCGGACATTATATGCGTTTATAACGCTATATATCCTAACCTAAGGCAACTTAACATCTCGGATGTAATATTTCCCAACATTCCTGGCGGGTCGGCCCCATCTTCTCGGTGGGCACATTATATACGTCTATATCGTAATATAACCTAACCTAACCCATCTAGACCCTCGCTGGTAATGTGTTACAAAATCCCGGTCGTGTCGTCCCGTACGTCTCGGTTCGGACATTATATACGTCTATAATGTTATATATCCTAACCTAAGGGAACCTAACATCGCGGATGTAGTATTTCACAACATTCCCGGCTGGTCGGCCCCATCTCCTCGGTGGGCACATTATATACGTCTATATCGTAATATAACCTAACCTAACCCATCTAGAACCTCGCTGGTAATGTTTTACAGAATCCCGGTCGTGTCGTCCCGTACGTCTCGGTGCGGAGATTATATACGTCTATAACGTTATGTATCCTAACCTAAGGCAACTTAACATCTGGGATGTAGTATTTTCCAACATTCCTGGCGAGTCGGCCCCAACTTCTCGGTGGGCACATTATATACGTCTATATCGTAATATAACCTAACCTAACCCATCTAGACCCTCGCTGGTAATGTTTTACAGAATCCCGGTCGTGCCGGCCCGTACTTCTCGGTGGGGACATTATATACGTCTATAACGTTATATATCCTAACCTAAGGCAACTTAACATCTCGGATGTAGTATTTTCCAACATTCCTGGCGGGTGGGCCCCATGTTCTCGGTGGGCACATAATATACGTCTATATCGTAGTATAACCTAACCTAACCCATCTAGACCCTCGCTGGTAATGTTTTACAAAATCCCGGTCGTGTCGTCCCGTACGTCTCGGAGCGGACATTATATACGTCTATAACGTTACGTATCCTAACCTAAGGCAACTTAACATCTGGGATGTAGTATTTTCCAAAATTCCTGGCGAGTCGGCCCCAACTTCTCGGTGGGCAGATTATATACGTCTATATCGTAATATAACCTAACCTAACCCATCTAGACCCTCGCTGGTAATGTTTTACAAAATCCCGGTCGTGTCGGCCAGTACTTCTCGGTGGGGACATTATATACGTCTATATCGTAATATAACCTAACCTAACCCATCTAGACCCTCGCTGGTAATGTTTTACAAAATCCCGGTCGTGTCGGACCGTGCTTCTCGGTGGGCACATTATATACATCGATATCGTAATATAACCTAACCTAACCCATCTAGACCCTCGCTGGTAATGTTTTACATAATCCCGGTCGTGTCGGCCCGTACTTCTCGGTGGGGACATTATATACGTGTATAACGTTATATATTCTAACCTAAGGCAACTTAACATCTCGGATGTAGTATTTTCCAACATTCCTGGCGGGTCGGCCCCATCTTCTCGGTGGGCACATTATATACGTCTATATCGTAATATAACCTAACCTAACCCATCTAGACACTCGCTGGTAATTTTTTTACAAAATCCCGGTCGTGTCGTCCCGTACGTCTCGGTGCGGAGATTATATACGTCTATAACGTTATATATCATAACCTAAGGCAACTTAACATCTCGGATGTAGTATTTCCCAACATTCCTGGCAGGTCGGCCCCATCTTCTCGGTGGGCACATTATATACGTCTATATCGTAATATAACCAAACCTAACCCATATAGACCCTCGCTGGTAATGTTTTACAAAATCCCGGTCGTGTCGGCCCGTGCTTCTCGGTGGGGACATTATATACGTCTATGACGTTATATATCCTAACCTAAGGGAACCTGTAATGGCGGATGTATTATTTCACAACATTCCTGGCTGGTCGGCGCCAATTCTCGGTGGGAACATTATATACGTCTATATCGTAATATAACCTAACCTAACCCATCTAGACCCTCGCTGGTAATGTTTCACAAAATCACGGTCGTGTCGGCCCGTACTTCTCGGTGGGGACATCATATACGTCTATAACGTTATATACCCTAACCTAAGGCTACCTAACATCTCGAATGTAGTATTTCACAACATTCCTGGCGGGTCGGCCCGCACATCTCGGTGGGAGCATTATATACTTCTATAACGTAATATAACCTAACCCAACCGATCTAGCCCCTCGCTGGTAATGTTTTACAGAATCCCGGACGTGTCGCCCGTACGTCTCAGTGCGGACATTATATGCGTTTATAACGCTATATATCCTAACCGAAGGCAACTTAACATCTCGGATGTAATATTTCCCAACATTCCTGGCGGGTCGGCCCCATCTTCTCGGTGGGCACATTATATACGTCTATATCGTAATATAACCTAACCTAACCCATCTAGACCCTCGCTGGTAATGTTTTACAAAATCCCAGTCGTGTCGTCCCGTACGTCTCGGTTCGGACATTATATACGTCTATAATGTTATATATCCTAACCTAAGGGAACCTAACATCGCGGATGTAGTATTTCACAACATTCCCGGCTGGTCGGCCCCATCTTCTCGGTGGGCACATTATATACATCTATATCGTAATTTAACCTAACCTAACCCATCTAGACCCTCGCTGGTAATGTTTTACAAAATCCCGGTCGTGTCGGCCAGTACTTCTCGGTGGGGACATTATATACGTCTATATCGTAATATAACCTAACCTAACCCATCTAGACCCTCGCTGGTAATGTTTTACAAAATCCCGGTCGTGTCGGCCCGTGCTTCTCGGTGGGCACATTATATACATCTATATCGTAATATAACCTAACCTAACCCATCTAGACCCTCGCTGGTAATGTTTTACAGAATCCCGGTCGTGCCGGCCCGTACTTCTCGGTGGGAACATTATATACGTCTATAACGTTATATATCCTAACCTAAGGCAACTTAACATCTCGGATGTAGTATTTTCCAACATTCCTGGCGGGTGGGCCCCATGTTCCCGGTGGGCACATAATATACGTCTATATCGTAGTATAACCTAACCTAACCCATCTAGACCCTCGCTGGTAATGTTTTACAAAATCCCGGTCGTGTCGTCCCGTACGTCTCGGAGCGGACATTATATACGTCTATAACGTTACGTATCCTAACCTAAGGCAACTTAACATCTGGGATGTAGTATTTTCCAAAATTCATGGCGAGTCGGCCCCAACTTCTCGGTGGGCAGATTATATACGTCTATATCGTAATATAACCTAACCTAACCCATCTAGACCCTCGCTGGTAATGTTTTACAAAATCCCGGTCGTGTCGGCCCGTGCTTCTCGGTGGGCACATTATATACATCTATATCGTAATATAACCTAACCTAACCCATCTAGACCCTCGCTGGTAATGTTTTACATAATCCCGGTCGTGTCGGCCCGTACTTCTCGGTGGGGACATTATATACGTCTATAACGTTATATATTCTAACCTAAGGCAACTTAACATCTCGGATGTAGTATTTTCCAACATTCCTGGCGGGTCGGCCCCATCTTCTCGGTGGGCACATTATATACGTCTATATCGTAATATAACCTAACCTAACCCATCTAGACCCTCGCTGGTAATTTTTTTACCAAATCCCGGTCGTGTCGTCCCGTACGTCTCGGTGCGGAGATTATATACGTCTATAACGTTATATATCCTAACCTAAGGCAACTTAACATCTCGGATGTAGTATTTCCCAACATTCCTGGCAGGTCGGCCCCATCTTCTCGGTGGGAACATTATATACTTCTATAACGTAATATAACCTAACCCAACCGATCTAGCCCCTCGCTGGTAATGTTTTACAGAATCCCGGACGTGTCGTCCGTACGTCTCTGTGCGGACATTATATGCGTTTATAACGCTATATATCCTAACCTAAGGCAACTTAACATCTCGGATGTAATATTTCCCAACATTCCTGGCGGGTCGACCCCATCTTCTCGGTGGGCACATTATATACGTCTATATCGTAATGTAACCTAACCTAACCCATCTAGACCCTCGCTGGTAATGTTTTACAAAATCCCGGTCGTGTCGGCCCGTGCTTCTCGGTGGGGACATTATATACGTCTATAACGTTATATATCCTATCCTAAGGGAACCTATAATCGCGAATGTATTATTTCACAACATTCCTGGCTGGTCGGCGCCAATTCTCGGTGGGAACATTATATACGTCTATGTCGTAATATAACCTAACCTAACCCATCTAGACCCTCGCTGGTAATGTTTCACAAAATCACGGTCTTGTCGGCCCGTACTTCTCGGTGGGGACATCATATACGTCTATAACGTTATATACCCTAACCTAAGGCTACCTAACATCTCGAATGTAGTATTTCACAACATTCCTGGCGGGTCGGCCCGCACTTCTCGGTGGGAACATTATATACTTCTATAACGTAATATAACCTAACCCAACCGATCTAGCCCCTCGCTGGTAATGTTTTACAGAATCCCGGACGTGTCGCCCGTACGTCTCAGTGCGGACATTATATGCGTTTATAACGCTATATATCCTAACCTAAGGCAACTTAACATCTCGGATGTAATATTTCCCAACATTCCTGGCGGGTCGGCCCCATCTTCTCGGTGGGCACATTATATACGTCTATATCGTAATATAACCTAACCTAACCCATCTAGACCCTCGCTGGTAATGTTTTACAAAATCCCGGTCGTGTCGTCCCGTACGTCTCGGTTCGGACATTATATACGTCTATAATGTTATATATCTTAACCTAAGGGAACCTAACATCGCGGATGTAGTATTTCACAACATTCCCGGCTGGTCGGCCCCATCTTCTCGGTGGGCACATTATATACGTCTATATCGTAATATAACCTAACCTAACCCATCTAGACCCTCGCTGGTAATGTTTTACAAAATCCCGGTCGTGTCGGCCAGTACTTCTCGGTGGGAACATTATATACGTCTATATCGTAATATAACCTAACCTAACCCATCTAGAACCTCGCTGGTAATGTTTTACAAAATCCCGGTCGTGTCGGCCCGTGCTTCTCGGTGGGGACATTATATACGTCTATAACCTTATATATCCTAACCTAAGGGAACCTAACATCGCGGATGTATTCTTTCACAACATTCCTGGCGTGTCGGCCCCATCTTCTCGGTGGGCACATTATATACGTCTATATCGTAATATAACCTAACCTAACCCATCTAGACCCTCGCTGGTAATGTTTTACAAAATCCGGGGCGTGTCGGCCCGTACTTCTCGGTGCGGACATTATATAAGTCTATAACGTTATATACCCTAACCTAAGGGAACCTAACATCTTGGATGTAGTATTTTCCAACATTCCTGGCGGGTCGGCTCCTACTTCTCGGTGGGCATATTATATACGTCTATATCGTAATGTAACCTAACCTAACCCATCTAGACCCTCGCTGGTAATGTTTTACAAAATCCCGGTCCTGTCGGCCCGTATGTCTCGGTGCGGACATTATATGCGTTTATAACGTTATATATCCTAACCTAAGGCAACCTAACATCTCGGATGTAGTATTTTCCAACATTCCTGGCGCGTCGGCCCCAACTTCTCGGTGGGCACATTATATACATCTATATCGTAATATAACCTAACCTAACCCATCTAGACCCTCGCTGGTAATGTTTTACAAAATCCCGGTCGTGTCGGCCAGTACTTCTCGGTGGGGACATTATATACGTCTATATCGTAATATAACCTAACCTAACCCATCTAGACCCTCGCTGGTAATGTTTGACAAAATCCCGGTCGTGTCGGCCCGTGCTTCTCGGTGGGCACGTTATATACGTCTATATCGTAATATAACCTAACCTAACCCGTCTAGACCCTCGCTAGTAATGTTTTACAAAATCCGGGGCGTGTCGGCCCGTACTTCTCGGTGCGGACATTATATAAGTCTATAACGTTACATACCCTAACCTAAGGGAACCTAACATCTTGGATGTAGTATTTTCCAACATTCCTGGCGGGTCGGCTCCTACTTCTCGGTGGGCATATTATATACGTCTATATCGTAATGTAACCTAACCTAACCCATCTAGACCCTCGCTGGTAATGTTTTACAAAATCCCGGTCGTGTCGGCCCGTACGTCTCGGTGCGGACATTATATGCGTTTATAACGTTATATATCCTAACCTAAGGCAACCTAACATCTCGAATGTAGTATTTTCCAACATTCCTGGCGCGTCGGCCCCAACTTCTCGGTGGGCATATTATATACATCTATATCGTAATATAACCTAACCTAACCCATCTAGACCCTCGCTGGTAATGTTTTACAAAATCCCGGTCGCGTCGGCCAGTACTTCTCCGTGGGGACATTATATACGTCTATATCGTAATATAACCTAACCTAACCCATCTAGACCCTCGCTGGTAATGTTTTACAAAATCCCGGTCGTGTCGGCCCGTGCTTCTCGGTGGGCACATTATATACGTCTATATCGTAATATAACCTAACCTAACCCATCTAGACCCTCGCTGGTAATGTTTTACAAAATCCCGGTCGTGTCGGCCAGTACTTCTCGGTGGGAACATTATATACGTCTATATCGTAATATAACCTAACCTAACCCATCTAGACCCTCGCTGGTAATGTTTTACAAAATCCCGGTCGTGTCGGCCCGTGCTTCTCGGTGGGGACATTATATACGTCTATAACCTTATATATCCTAACCTAAGGGAACCTAACATCGCGGATGTATTCTTTCACAACATTCCTGGCGTGTCGGCCCCATCTTCTCGGTGGGCACATTATATACGTCTATATCGTAATATAACCTAACCTAACCCATCTAGACCCTCGCTGGTAATGTTTTACAAAATCCCGGGCGTGCCGGCCCGTACTTCTCGGTGCGGACATTATATAAGTCTATAACGTTATATACCCTAACCTCAGGGAACCTAACTTCTTGGATGTAGTATTTTCCAACATTCCTGGCGGGTCGGCCCCATCTTTTCGGTGGGCACATTATAAACGTCTATATCGTAATATAACCTAACCTAAGCCATCTAGACCCTCGCTGGTAATGTTTTACAAAATCCCGGTCGTGTCGTCCCGTACGTCTCGGTTCGGACATTATATACGTCTATAATGTTATATATCCTAACCTAAGGGAACCTAACATCGCGGATGTAGTATTTCACAACATTCCCGGCTGGTCGGCCCCATCTTCTCGGTGGGCACATTATATACGTCTATATCGTAATATAACCTAACCTAACCCATCTAGACCCTCGCTGGTAATGTTTTACAAAATCCGGGGCGTGTCGGCCCGTACTTCTCGGTGCGGACATTATATAAGTCTATAACGTTATATACCCTAACCTAAGGGAACCTAACATCTTGGATGTAGTATTTTCCAACATTCCTGGCGGGTCGGCTCCTACTTCTCGGTGGGCATATTATATACGTCTATATCGTAATGTAACCTAACCTAACCCATCTAGACCCTCGCTGGTAATGTTTTACAAAATCCCGGTCCTGTCGGCCCGTATGTCTCGTTGCGGACATTATATGCGTTTATAACGTTATATATCCTAACCTAAGGCAACCTAACATCTCGGATGTAGTATTTTCCAACATTCCTGGCGCGTCGGCCCCAACTTCTCGGTGGGCACATTATATACATCTATATCGTAATATAACCTAACCTAACCCATCTAGACCCTCGCTGGTAATGTTTTACAAAATCCCGGTCGTGTCGGCCAGTACTTCTTGGTGGGGACATTATATACGTCTATATCGTAATATAACCTAACCTAACCCATCTAGACCCTCGCTGGTAATGTTTTACAAAATCCCGGTCGCGTCGGCCAGTACTTCTCGGTGGGGACATTATATACGTCTATATCGTAATATAACCTAACCTAACCCATCTAGACCCTCGCTGGTAATGTTTTACAAAATCCCGGTCGTGTCGGCCCGTGCTTCTCGGTGGGCACATTATATACGTCTATATCGTAATATAACCTAACCTAACCCATCTAGACCCTCGCTGGTAATGTTTTACAAAATCCCGGTCGTGTCGGCCCATGCTTCTCGGTGGGCACATTATATACGTCTATATCGTAATATAACCTAACCTAACCCATCTAGACCCTCGCTGGTAACGTTTTACATAATCCCGGTCGTGTCGGCCCGTACTTCTCGGTGGGGACATTATATACGTCTATAACGTTATATATTCTAACCTAAGGCAACTTAACATCTCGGATGTAGTATTTTCCAACATTCCTGGCGGGTCGGCCCCATCTTCTCGGTGGGCACATTATATACGTCTATATCGTAATATAACCTAACCTAACCCATCTAGACCCTCGCTGGTAATGTTTTACAAAATCCCGGTCGCGTCGGCCCGTGCTTCTCGGTGGGCACATTATATACATCTATATCGTAATATAACCTAACCAACCTATCTAGACCCTCGCTGGTAATGTTTTACATAATCCCGGTCGTCTCGGCCCGTACTTCTCGGTGGGGACATTATATACGTCTATAACGTTATATATCCTAACCTAAGGGAACCTATAATCGCGAATGTATTATTTCACAACATTCCTGGCTGGTCGGCGCCAATTCTCGGTGGGAACATTATATACGTCTATATCGTAATATAACCTAACCTAACCCATCTAGACCCTCGCTGGTAATGTTTCACAAAATCACGGCCTTGTCGGCCCGTACTTCTCGGTGGGGACATCATATACGTCTATAACGTTATATACCCTAACCTAAGGCTACCTAACATCTCGAATGTAGTATTTCACAACATTCCTGGCGGGTCGGCCCGCACTTCTCGGTGGGAACATTATATACTTCTATAACGTAATATAACCTAACCCAACCGATCTAGCCCCTCGCTGGTAATGTTTTACAGAATCCCGGACGTGTCGCCCGTACGTCTCAGTGCGGACATTATATGCGTTTATAACGCTATATATCCTAACCTAAGGCAACTTAACATCTCGGATGTAATATTTCCCAACATTCCTGGCGGGTCGGCCCCATCTTCTCGGTGGGCACATTATATACGTCTATATCGTAATATAACCTAACCTAACCCATCTAGACCCTCGCTGGTAATGTTTTACAAAATCCCGGTCGTGTCGTCCCGTACGTCTCGGTTCGGACATTATATACGTCTATAATGTTATATATCCTAACCTAAGGGAACCTAACATCGCGGATGTAGTATTTCACAACATTCCCGGCTGGTCGGCCCCATCTTCTCGGTGGGGACATTATATACGTCTATATCGTAATATAACCTAACCTAACCCATCTAGACCCTCGCTGGTAATGTTTTACAAAATCCCGGTCGTGTCGGCCCGTGCTTCTCGGTGGGGACATTATATACGTCTATAACCTTATATATCCTAACCTAAGGGAACATAACATCGCGTATGTATTCTTTCACAACATTCCTGGCTGGTCGGCGCCAATTCTCGGTGGGAACATTATATACGTCCATAACGTAATATAACCTAACCCAACCGATCTAGCCCCTGGCTGGTAATGTTTTACAGAATCCCGGACGTGTCGCCCGTACGTCTCGGTGCGGACATTATATGCGTCTATAACGCTATATATCCTAACCTAAGGCAACTTAACATCTCGGATGTAGTATTTTCCAACATTCCAGGCGGGTCGGCCCCATCTTCTCGGTGGGCACATTATATACGTCTATATCGTAATATAACCTAACCTAACCCATCTAGACCCTCGCTGGTAATGTTTTACAAAATCCCGGTCCTGTCGGCCCGTATGTCTCGGTGCGGACATTATATGCGTTTATAACGTTATATATCCTAACCTAAGGCAACCTAACATCTCGGATGTAGTATTTTCCAACATTCCTGGCGCGTCGGCCCCAACTTCTCGGTGGGCACATTATATACATCTATATCGTAATATAACCTAACCTAACCCATCTAGACCCGCGCTGGTAATGTTTTACAAAATCCCGGTCGTGTCGGCCAGTACTTCTCGGTGGGGACATTATATACGTCTATATCGTAATATAACCTAACCTAACCCATCTAGACCCTCGCTGGTAATGTTTGACAAAATCCCGGTCGTGTTGGCCCGTGCTTCTCGGTGGGCACGTTATATACGTCTATATCGTAATATAACCTAACCTCACCCGTCTAGACCCTCGCTGGTAATGTTTTACAAAATCCGGGGCGTGTCGGCCCGTACTTCTCGGTGCGGACATTATATAAGTCTATAACGTTATATACCCTAACCTAAGGGAACCTAACATCTTGGATGTAGTATTTTCCAACATTCCTGGCGGGTCGGCTCCTACTTCTCGGTGGGCATATTATATACGTCTATATCGTAATGTAACCTAACCTAACCCATCTAGACCCTCGCTGGTAATGTTTTACAAAATCCCGGTCCTGTCGGCCCGTATGTCTCGGTGCGGACATTATATGCGTTTATAACGTTATATATCCTAACCTAAGGCAACCTAACATCTCGGATGTAGTATTTTCCAACATTCCTGGCGCGTCGGCCCCAACTTCCCGGTGGGCACATTATATACATCTATATCGTAATATAACCTAACCTAACCCATCTAGACCCTCGCTGGTAATGTTTTACAAAATCCCGGTCGTGTCGGCCAGTACTTCTCGGTGGGGACATTATATACGTCTATATCGTAATATAACCTAACCTAACCCAACTAGACCCTCGCTGGTAATGTTTGACAAAATCCCGGTCGTGTCGGCCCGTGCTTCTCGGTGGGCACGTTATATACGTCTATATCGTAATATAACCTAACCCAACCCGTCTAGACCCTCGCTAGTAATGTTTTACAAAATCCGGGGCGTGTCGGCCCGTACTTCTCGGTGCGGACATTATATAAGTCTATAACGTTACATACCCTAACCTAAGGGAACCTAACATCTTGGATGTAGTATTTTCCAACATTCCTGGCGGGTCGGCTCCTACTTCTCGGTGGGCATATTATATACGTCTATATCGTAATGTAACCTAACCTAACCCATCTAGACCCTCGCTGGTAATGTTTTACAAAATCCCGGTCGTGTCGGCCCGTACGTCTCGGTGCGGACATTATATGCGTTTATAACGTTATATATCCTAACCTAAGGCAACCTAACATCTCGAATGTAGTATCTTCCAACATTCCTGGCGCGTCGGCCCCAACTTCTCGGTGGGCATATTATATACATCTATATCGTAATATAACCTAACCTAACCCATCTAGACCCTCGCTGGTAATGTTTTACAAAATCCCGGTCGCGTCGGCCAGTACTTCTCGGTGGGGACATTATATACGTCTATATCGTAATATAACCTAACCTAACCCATCTAGACCCTCGCTGGTAATGTTTTACAAAATCCCGGTCGTGTCGGCCCGTGCTTCTCGGTGGGCACATTATATACGTCTATATCGTAATATAACCTAACCTAACCCATCTAGACCCTCGCTGGTAATGTTTTACAAAATCCCGGTCGTGTCGGCCCATGCTTCTCGGTGGGCACATTATATACGTCTATATCGTAATATAACCTAACCTAACTCATCTAGACCCTCGCTGGTAATGTTTTACAAAATCCCGGTCGTGTCGTCCCGTACGTCTCGGTGCGGAGATTATATACGTCTATAACGTTATATATCCTAACCTAAGGCAACTTAACATCTCGGATGTAGTATTTCCCAACATTCCTGGCAGGTCGGCCCCATCTTCTCGGTGGGCACATTATATACGTCTATATCGTAATATAACCAAACCTAACCCATCTAGACCCTCGCTGGTAATGTTTTACAAAATCCCGGTCGTGTCGGCCCGTGCTTCTCGGTGGGGACATTATATACGTCTATAACGTTATATATCCTAACCTAAGGGAACCTATAATCGCGAATGTATTATTTCACAACATTCCTGGCTGGTCGGCGCCAATTCTCGGTGGGAACATTATATACGTCTATATCGTAATATAACCTAACCTAACCCATCTAGACCCTCGCTGGTAATGTTTCACAAAATCACGGCCTTGTCGGCCCGTACTTCTCGGTGGGGACATCATATACGTCTATAACATTATATACCCTAACCTAAGGCTACCTAACATCTCGAATGTAGTATTTCACAACATTCCTGGCGGGTCGGCCCGCACTTCTCGGTGGGAACATTATATACTTCTATAACGTAATATAACCTAACCCAACCGATCTAGCCCCTCGCTGGTAATGTTTTACAGAATCCCGGACGTGTCGCCCGTACGTCTCAGTGCGTACATTATATGCGTTTATAACGCTATATATCCTAACCTAAGGCAACTTAACATCTCGGATGTAATATTTCCCAACATTCCTGGCGGGTCGGCCCCATCTTCTCGGTGGGGACATTATATACGTCTATATCGTAATATAACCTAACCTAACCCATCTAGACCCTCGCTGGTAATGTTTGACAAAATCCCGGTCGTGTCGGCCCGTGCTTCTCGGTGGGCACGTTATATACGTCTATATCGTAATATAACCTAACCTCACCCGTCTAGACCCTCGCTGGTAATGTTTTACAAAATCCGGGGCGTGTCGGCCCGTACTTCTCGGTGCGGACATTATATAAGTCTATAACGTTATATACCCTAACCTAAGGGAACCTAACTTCTTGGATGTAGTATTTTCCAACATTCCTGGCGGGTCGGCCCCATCTTTTCGGTGGGCACATTATAAACGTCTATATCGTAATATAACCTAACCTACGCCATGTAGACCCTCGCTGGTAATGTTTTACAAAATCCCGGTCGTGTCGTCCCGTACGTCTCGGTTCGGACATTATATACGTCTATAATGTTATATATCCTAACCTAAGGGAACCTAACATCGCGGATGTAGTATTTCACAACATTCCCGGCTGGTCGGCCCCATCTTCTCGGTGGGCACATTATATACGTCTATATCGTAATATAACCTAACCTAACCCATCTAGACCCTCGCTGGTAATGTTTTACAAAATCCGGGGCGTGTCGGCCCGTACTTCTCGGTGCGGACATTATATAAGTCTATAACGTTATATACCCTAACCTAAGGGAACCTAACATCTTGGATGTAGTATTTTCCAACATTCCTGGCGGGTCGGCTCCTACTTCTCGGTGGGCATATTATATACGTCTATATCGTAATGTAACCTAACCTAACCCATCTAGACCCTCGCTGGTAATGTTTTACAAAATCCCGGTCCTGTCGGCCCGTATGTCTCGGTGCGGACATTATATGCGTTTATAACGTTATATATCCTAACCTAAGGCAACCTAACATCTCGGATGTAGTATTTTCCAACATTCCTGGCGCGTCGGCCCCAACTTCTCGGTGGGCACATTATATACATCTATATCGTAATATAACCTAACCTAACCCATCTAGACCCTCGCTGGTAATGTTTTACAAAATCCCGGTCGTGTCGGCCAGTACTTCTCGGTGGGGACATTATATACGTCTATATCGTAATATAACCTAACCTAACCCATCTAGACCCTCGCTGGTAATGTTTGACAAAATCCCGGTCGTGTCGGCCCGTGCTTCTCGGTGGGCACGTTATATACGTCTATATCGTAATATAACCTAACCTAACCCGTCTAGACCCTCGCTAGTAATGTTTTACAAAATCCGGGGCGTGTCGGCCCGTACTTCTCGGTGCGGACATTATATAAGTCTATAACGTTACATACCCTAACCTAAGGGAACCTAACATCTTGGATGTAGTATTTTCCAACATTCCTGGCGGGTCGGCTCCTACTTCTCGGTGGGCATATTATATACGTCTATATCGTAATGTAACCTAACCTAACCCATCTAGACCCTCGCTGGTAATGTTTTACAAAATCCCGGTCGTGTCGGCCCGTACGTCTCGGTGCGGACATTATATGCGTTTTTAACGTTATATATCCTAACCTAAGGCAACCTAACATCTCGAATGTAGTATTTTCCAACATTCCTGGCGCGTCGGCCCCAACTTCTCGGTGGGCATATTATATACATCTATATCGTAATATAACCTAACCTAACCCATCTAGACCCTCGCTGGTAATGTTTTACAAAATCCCGGTCGCGTCGGCCAGTACTTCTCGGTGGGGACATTATATACGTCTATATCGTAATATAACCTAACCTAACCCATCTAGACCCTCGCTGGTAATGTTTTACAAAATCCCGGTCGTGTCGGCCCGTGCTTCTCGGTGGGCACATTATATACGTCTATATCGTAATATAACCTAACCTAACCCATCTAGACCCTCGCTGGTAATGTTTTACAAAATCCCGGTCGTGTCGGCCCGTGCTTCTCGGTGGGCACATTATATACGTCTATATCGTAATATAACCTAACCTAACCCATCTAGACCCTCGCTGGTAATGTTTTACATAATCCCGGTCGTGTCGGCCCGTACTTCTCGGTGGGGACATTATATACGTCTATAACGTTATATATTCTAACCTAAGGCAACTTAACATCTCGGATGTAGTATTTTCCAACATTCCTGGCGGGTCGGCCCCATCTTCTCGGTGGGCACATTATATACGTCTATATCGTAATATAACCTAACCTAACCCATCTAGACCCTCGCTGGTAATGTTTTACAAAATCTCGGTCGTGTCGTCCCGTACGTCTCGGTGCGGAGATTATATACGTCTATAACGTTATATATCCTAACCTAAGGCAACTTAACATCTCGGATGTAGTATTTCCCAACATTCCTGGCAGGTCGGCCCCATCTTCTCGGTGGGCACATTATATACGTCTATATCGTAATATAACCAAACCTAACCCATCTAGACCCTCGCTGGTAATGTTTTACAAAATCCCGGTCGTGTCGGCCCGTGCTTCTCGGTGGGGACATTATATACGTCTATAACTTTATATATCCTAACCTAAGGGAACCTATAATCGCGAATGTATTATTTCACAACATTCCTGGCTGGTCGGCGCCAATTCTCGGTGGGAACATTATATACGTCTATATCGTAATATAACCTAACCTAACCCATCTAGACCCTCGCTGGTAATGTTTCACAAAATCACGGCCTTGTCGGCCCGTACTTCTCGGTGGGGACATCATATACGTCTATAACGTTATATACCCTAACCTAAGGCTACCTAACATCTCGAATGTAGTATTTCACAACATTCCTGGCGGGTCGGCCCGCACTTCTCGGTGGGAACATTATATACTTCTATAACGTAATATAACCTAACCCAACCGATCTATCCCCTCGCTGGTAATGTTTTACAGAATCCCGGACGTGTCGCCCGTACGTCTCAGTGCGGACATTATATGCGTTTATAACGCTATATATCCTAACCTAAGGCAACTTAACATCTCGGATGTAATATTTCCCAACATTCCTGGCGGGTCGGCCCCATCTTCTCGGTGGGCACATTATATACGTCTATATCGTAATATAACCTAACCTAACCCATCTAGACCCTCGCTGGTAATGTTTTACAAAATCCCGGTCGTGTCGGCCCGTGCTTCTCGGTGGGGACATTATATACGGCTATAACCTTATATATCCTAACCTAAGGGAACCTAACATCGCGGATGTATTCTTTCACAACATTCCTGGCTGGTCGGCGCCAATTCTCGGTGGGAACATTATATACGTCCATAACGTAATATAACCTAACCCAACCGATCTAGCCCCTGGCTGGTAATGTTTTACAGAATCCCGGACGTGTCGCCCGTACGTCTCGGTGCGGACATTATATGCGTCTATAACGCTATATATCCTAACATAAGGCAACTTAACATCTCGGATGTAGTATTTTCCAACATTCCAGGCGGGTCGGCCCCATCTTCTCGGTGGGCACATTATATACGTCTATATCGTAATATAACCTAACCTAATCCATCTAGACCCTCGCTGGTAATGTTTTACAAAATCCCGGTCCTGTCGGCCAGTACTTCTCGGTGGGGACATTATATACGTCTATATCGTAATATAACCTAACCTAACCCATCTAGACCCTCGCTGGTAATGTTTGACAAAATCCCGGTCGTGTCGGCCCGTGCTTCTCGGTGGGCACGTTATATACGTCTATATCGTAATATAACCTAACCTCACCCGTCTAGACCCTCGCTGGTAATGTTTTACAAAATCCGGGGCGTGTCGGCCCGTACTTCTCGGTGCGGACATTATATAAGTCTATAACGTTACATACCCTAACCTAAGGGAACCTAACATCTTGGATGTAGTATTTTCCAACATTCCTGGCGGGTCGGCTCCTACTTCTCGGTGGGCATATTATATACGTCTTTATCGTAATGTAACCTAACCTAACCCATCTAGACCCTCGCTGGTAATGTTTTACAAAATCCCGGTCGTGTCGGCCCGTACGTCTCGGTGCGGACATTATATGCGTTTATAACGTTATATATCCTAACCTAAGGCAACCTAACATCTCGAATGTAGTATTTTCCAACATTCCTGGCGCGTCGGCCCCAACTTCTCGGTGGGCTTATTATATACATCTATATCGTAATATAACCTAACCTAACCCATCTAGACCCTCGCTGGTAATGTTTTACAAAATCCCGGTCGCGTCGGCCAGTACTTCTCGGTGGGGACATTATATACGTCTATATCGTAATATAACCTAACCTAACCCATCTAGACCCTCGCTGGTAATGTTTTACAAAATCCCGGTCGTGTCGGCCAGTACTTCTCGGTGGGGACATTATATACGTCTATATCGTAATATAACCTAACCTAACCCATCTAGACCCTAGCTGGTAATGTTTGACAAAATCCCGGTCGTGTCGGCCCGTGCTTCTCGGTGGGCACGTTATATACGTCTATATCGTAATATAACCTAACCTAACCCGTCTAGACCCTCGCTGGTAATGTTTTACAAAATCCGGGGCGTGTCGGCCCGTACTTCTCGGTGCGGACATTATATAAGTCTATAACGTTACATACCCTAACCTAAGGGAACCTAACATCTTGGATGTAGTATTTTCCAACATTCCTGGCGGGTCGGCTCCTACTTCTCGGTGGGCATATTATATACGTCTATATCGTAATATAACCTAACCTAACCCATCTAGACCCTCGCTGGTAATGTTTTACAAAATCCCGGTCGTGTCGGCCAGTACTTCTCGGTGGGGACATTATATACGTCTATATCGTAATATAACCTAACCTAACCCATCTAGACCCTCGCTGGTAATGTTTTACAAAATCCCGGTCCTGTCGGCCCGTGCTTCTCGGTGGGGACATTATATACGTCTATAACCTCATATATCCTAACCTAAGGGAACCTAACATCGCGGATGTATTCTTTCACAACATTCCTGGCTGGTCGGCGCCAATTCTCGGTGGGAACATTATATACGTCCATAACGTAATATAACCTAACCCAACCGATCTAGCCCCTGGCTGGTAATGTTTTACAGAATCCCGGTCGTGTCGCCCGTACGTCTCGGTGCGGACATTATATGCGTCTATAACGCTATATATCCTAACCTAAGGCAACTTAACATCTCGGATGTAGTATTCTCCAACATTCCTGGCGGGTCGGCCCCAACTTCTCGGTGGGCACATTATGTACATCTATATCGTAATATAACCTAACCTAACCCATCTAGACCCTCGCTGGTAATGTTTTACATAATCCCGGTCGTGTCGACCAGTACTTCTCGGTGGGGACATTATATACGTCTATATCGTAATATAACCTAACCTAACCCATCTAGACCCTCGCTGGTAATGTTTGACAAAATCCCGGTCGTGTCGGCCCGTGCTTCTCGGTGGGCACGTTATATACGTCTATATCGTAATATAACCTAACCTAACCCGTCTAGACCCTCGCTGGTAATGTCTTACAAAATCCGGGGCGTGTCGGCCCGTACTTCTCGGTGCGGACATTATATAAGTCTATAACGTTACATACCCTAACCTAAGGGAACCTAACATCTTGGATGTAGTATTTTCCAACATTCCTGGCGGGTCGGCTCCTACTTCTCGGTGGGCATATTATATACGTCTATATCGTAATGTAACCTAACCTAACCCATCTAGACCTTCGCTGGTAATGTTTTACAAAATCCCGGTCGTGTCGGCCCGTACGTCTCGGTGCGGACATTATATGCGTTTATAACGTTATATATCCTAACCTAAGGCAACCTAACATCTCGAATGTAGTATTTTCCAACATTCCTGGCGCGTCGGCCCCAACTTCTCGGTGGGCACATTATATACATCTATATCGTAATATAACCTAACCTAACCCATCTAGACCCTCGCTGGTAATGTTTTACAAAATCCCGGTCGCGTAGGCCAGTACTTCTCGGTGGGGACATTATATACGTCTATATCGTAATATAACCTAACCTAACCCATCTAGACCCTCGCTGGTAATGTTTTACAAAATCCCGGTCGTGTCGGCCCGTGCTTCTCGGTGGGCACATTATATACATCTATATCGTAATATAACCTAACCTAACCCATCTAGACCCTCGCTGGTAATGTTTTACAAAATCCCGGTCGCGTCGGCCAGTACTTCTCGGTAGGGACATTATATACGTCTGTATCGTAATATAACCTAACCTAACCCATCTAGACCCTCGCTGGTAATGTTTTACAAAATCCCGGTCGTGTCGGCCCGTGCTTCTCGGTGGGCACATTATATACATCTATATCGTAATATAACCTATCCTAACCCATCTAGACCCTCGCTGGTAATGTTTTACATAATCCCGGTCGTGTCGGCCCGTACTTCTCGGTGGGGACATTATATACGTCTATAACGTTATATATCCTAACCTAAGGCAACTTAACATCTCGGATGTAGTATTTTCCAACATTCCTGGCGGGTCGGCCCCATCTTCTCGGTGGGCACATTATATACGTCCATATCGTAATATAACCTAACCTAACCCATCTAGACCCTCGCTGGTAATGTTTTACAAAATCCCGGGCGTGTCGGCCCGTACTTCTCGGTGCGGACATTATATAAGTCTATAACGTTATATACCCTAACCTAAGGGAACCTAACATCTCGGATGTAGTATTTTCCAACATTTCTGGCGCGTCGGCCCCAACATCTCGGTGGGCACATTATATACATCTATATCGTAATATAACCTACCCTAACCCATCTAGACCCTCGCTGGTAATGTTTTACAGAATCCCGGTCGTGTCGTCCCGTACGTCTCGGTGCGGAGATTATATACGTCTATAACGTTATGTATCCTAACCTAAGGCAACTTAACATCTGGGATGTAGTATTTTCCAACATTCCTGGCTAGTCGGCCCCAACTTCTCGGTGGGCGCATTATATACGTCTATATCGTAATATAACCTAACCTAACCCATCTAGACCCTCGCTGGTAATGTTTTACAAAATCCCGGTCGTGTCGGCCCGTGCTTCTCGTTGGGCATATTATATACATCTATATCGTAACATAACCTCGCCTAACCCATCTAGACCCTCGCTGGTAATGTTTTACAAAATCCCGGTCGTGTCGGCGCGTACTTCTCGGTGGGGACATTATATACGTCTATAACGTTATATATCCTAACCTAAGGCAACTTAACATCTCGGATGTAGTATTTTCCAACATTCCTGGCGGGTCGGCCCCATCTTCTCGGTGGGCACATTATATACGTCTATATCGTAATATAACCTAACCTAACCCATCTAGACCCTCGCTGGTAATGTTTTACAAAATCCCGGTACGTGTCGTCCCGTACGTCTCGGTTCGGACATTATATACGTCTATAATGTTATATATCCTAACCTAAGGGAACCTAACATCGCGAATGTAGTATTTCACAACATTCCCGGCTGGTCGGCCCCATCTTCTCGGTGGGCACATTATATACGTCTATATCGTAATATAACCTAACCTAACCCATCTAGACCCTCGCTGGTAATGTTTTACAAAATCCGGGGCGTGTCGGCGCGTACTTCTCGGTGGGGACATTATATACGTCTATAACGTTATATATCCTAACCTAAGGCAACTTAACATCTCGGATGTAGTATTTCCCAACATTCCTGGCGGGTCGGCCCCATCTTCTCGGTGGGCACATTATATACGTCTATATCGTAATATAACCTAACCTAACCCATCTAGACCCTCGCTGGTAATGTTTTACAAAATCCCGGTACGTGTCGTCCCGTACGTCTCGGTTCGGACATTATATACTTCTATAATGTTATATATCCTAACCTAAGGGAACCTAACATCGCGGATGTAGTATTTCACAACATTCCCGGCTGGTCGGCCCCATCTTCTCGGTGGGCACATTATATACGTCTATATCGTAATATAACCTAACCTAACCCATCTAGACCCTCGCTGGTAATGTTTTACAAAATCCGGGGCGTGTCGGCCCGTACTTCTCGGTGCGGACATTATATAAGTCTATAACGTTATATACCCTAACCTAAGGGAACCTAACATCTTGGATGTAGTATTTTCCAACATTCCTGGCGGGTCGGCTCCTACTTCTCGGTGGGCATATTATATACGTCTATATCGTAATGTAACCTAACCTAACCCATCTAGACCCTCGCTGGTAATGTTTTACAAAATCCCGGTCCTGTCGGCCCGTACGTCTCGGTGCGGACATTATATGCGTTTTTAACGTTATATATCCTAACCTAAGGCAACCTAACATCTCGAATGTAGTATTTTCCAACATTCCTGGCGCGTCGGCCCCAACTTCTCGTTGGGCACATTATATACATCTATATCGTAATATAACCTAACCTAACCCATCTAGACCCTCGCTGGTAATGTTTTACAAAATCCCGGTCGTGTCGGCCAGTACTTCTCGGTGGGGACATTATATACGTCTATATCGTAATATAACCTAACCTAACCCATCTAGACCCTCGCTGGTAATGTTTTACAAAATCCCGGTCGTGTCGGCCCGTGCTTCTCGGTGGGCACATAATATACGTCTATATCGTAATATAACCTAACCTAACCCATCTAGACCCTCGCTGGTAATGTTTTACAAAATCCCGCTCGTGTCGTCCCGTACGTCTCGGTGTGGACATTATATACGTCTATAACGATACGTATCCTAACCTAAGGCAACTTAACATCTGCGATGTAGTATTTTCCAAAATTCCTGGCGACTCGGCCCCAACTTCTCGGTGGGCAGATTATATACGTCTATATCGTAATATAACCTAACCTAACCCATCTAGACCCTCGCTGGTAATGTTTTACAAAATCCCGGTCGTGTCGGCCCGTGCTTCTCGGTGGGCACATTATATACGTCTATATCGTAATATAACCTAACCTAACCCATCTAGACCCTCGCTGGTAATGTTTTACAAAATCCGGGGCGTGTCGGCCCGTGCTTCTCGGTGGGCACATTATATACATCTATATCGTAATATAACCTAACCTAACCCATCTAGACCCTCGCTGGTAATGTTTTACATAATCCCGGTCGTCTCGGCCCGTACTTCTCGGTGGGGACATTATATACGCCTATAACGTTATATATCCTAACCTAAGGCAACTTAACATCTCGGATGTAGTATTTTCCAACATTCCTGGCGGGTCGGCCCTATCTTCTCGGTGGGCACATTATATACGTCTATATCGTAATATAACCTAACCTAACCCATCTAGACCCTCGCTGGTAATGTTTTACAAAATCCCGGTACGTGTCGTCCCGTACGTCTCGGTTCGGACATTATATACGTCTATAATGTTATATATCTTAACCTAAGGGAACCTAACATCGCGGATGTAGTATTTCACAACATTCCCGGCTGGTCGGCCCCATCTTCTCGGTGGGCACATTATATACCTCTATATCGTAATATAACCTAACCTAACCCATCTAGACCCTCGCTGGTAATGTTTTACAAAATCCGGGGCGTGTCGGCCCGTACTTCTCGGTGCGGACATTATATAAGTCTATAACGTTATATACCCTAACCTAAGGGAACCTAACATCTTGGATGTAGTATTTTCCAAAATTCCTGGCGAGTCGGCCCCAACTTCGCGGTGGGCAGATTATATACGTCTATATCGTAATATAACCTAACCTAACCCATCTAGACCCTCGCTGGTAATGTTTTACAAAATCCCGGTCGTGTCGGCCAGTACTTCTCGGTGGGGACATTATATACGTCTATATCGTAATATAACCTAACCTAACCCATCTAGACCCTCGCTGGTAATGTTTTACAAAATCCCGGTCGTGTCGGCCCGTGCTTCTCGGTGGGCACATTATATACGTCTATATCGTAATATAACCTAACCTAACCCATCTAGACCCTCGCTGGTAATGTTTTACAAAATCCGGGGCGTGTCCGCCCGTACTTCTCGGTGTGGACATTATATAAGTCTATAACGTTATATACCCTAACCTAAGGGAACCTAACATCTTGGATGTAGTATTTTCCAACATTCCTGGCGGGTCGGCTCCTACTTCTCGGTGGGCATATTATATACGTCTATATCGTAATGTAACCTAACCTAACCCATCTAGACCCTCGCTGGTAATGTTTTACAAAATCCCGGTCGTGTCGGCCCGTACGTCTCGGTGCGGACATTATATGCGTTTTTAACGTTATATATCCTAACCTAAGGGAACCTAACATCTTGGATGTAGTATTTTCCAACATTCCTGGCGGGTCGGCTCCTACTTCTCGGTGGGCATATTATATACGTCTATATCGTAATGTAACCTAACCTAACCCATCTAGACCCTCGCTGGTAATGTTTTACAAAATCCCGGTCGCGTCAGCCAGTACTTCTCGGTGGGGACATTATATACGTCTATATCGTAATATAACCTAACCTAACCCATCTAGACCCTCGCTGGTAATGTTTTACAAAATCCGGGTCGTGCCGGCCCGTGCTTCTCGGTGGGCACATTATATACATCTATATCGTAATATAACCTAACCTAACCCATCTAGACCCTCGCTGGTAATGTTTTACAGAATCCCGGTCGTGTCGGCCCGTACGTCTCGGAGCGGACATTATATACGTCTATAACGTTACGTATCCTAACCTAAGGCAACTTAACATCTGGGATGTAGTATTTTCCAAAATTCCTGGCGAGTCGGCCCCAACTTCTCGGTGGGCAGATTATATACGTCTATATCGTAATATAACCTAACCTAACCCATCTAGACCCTCGCTGGTAATGTTTTACAAAATCCCGGTCGTGTCGGCCAGTACTTCTCGGTGGGGACATTATATACGTCTATATCGTAATATAACCTAACCTAACCCATCTAGACCCTCGCTGGTAATGTTTTACAAAATCCCGGTCGCGTCGGCCCGTGCTTCTCGGTGGGCACATTATATACATCTATATCGTAATATAACCTAACCAACCTATCTAGACCCTCGCTGGTAATGTTTTACATAATCCCGGTCGTCTCGGCCCGTACTTCTCGGTGGGGACATTATATACGTCTATAACGTTATATATCCTAACCTAAGGGAACCTAACATCGCGGATGTAGTATTTCACAACATTCCCGGCTGGTCGGCCCCATCTTCTCGGTGGGCACATTATATACGTCTATATCGTAATATAACCTAACCTAACCCATCTAGACCCTCGCTGGTAATGTTTTACAAAATCCGGGGCGTGTCGGCCCGTACTTCTCGGTGCGGACATTATATAAGTCTATAACGTTATATACCCTAACCTAAGGCAACCTAACATCTCGGATGTAGTATTTTCCAACATTCCTGGCGCGTCGGCCCCAATTTCTCGGTGGGCAGATTATATACGTCTATATCGTAATATAACCTAACCTAACCCATCTAGACCCTCGCTGGTAATGTTTTACAAAATCCCGGTCGTGTCGGCCCGTGCTTCTCGGTGGGCACATTATATACATCTATATCGTAATATAACCTAACCTAACCCATCTAGACCCTCGCTGGTAATGTTTTACAGAATCCCGGTCGTGTCGGCCCGTACTTCTCGGTGGGGACATTATATACGTCTATAACGTTATATATCCTAACCTAAGGCAACTTAACATCTCGGATGTAGTATTTTCCAACATTCCAGGCGGGTCGGCCCCATGTTCTCGGTGGGCACATAATATACGTCTATATCGTGATATAACCTAACCTAACCCATCTAGACCCTCGCTGGTAATGTTTTACAAAATCCCGGTCGTGTCGTCCCGTACGTCTCGGAGCGGACATTATATACGTCTATAACGTTACGTATCCTAACCTAAGGCAACTTAACATCTGGGATGTAGTATTTTCCAAAATTCCTGGCGAGTCGGCCCCAACTTCTCGGTGGGCAGATTATATACGTCTATATCGTAATATAACCTAACCTAACCCATCTAGACCCTCGCTGGTAATGTTTTACAAAATCCCGGTCGTGTCGGCCAGTACTTCTCGGTGGGGACATTATATACGTCTATATCGTAATATAACCTAACCTAACCCATCTAGACCCTCGCTGGTAATGTTTTACAAAATCCCGGTCGTGTCGGCCCGTGCTTCTCGGTGGGCACATTATATACGTCTATATCGTAATATAACCTAACCTAACCCATCTAGACCCTCGCTGGTAATGTTTTACAAAATCCGGGGCGTGTCGGCCCGTACTTCTCGGTGTGGACATTATATAAGTCTATAACGTTATATACCCTAACCTAAGGGAACCTAACATCTTGGATGTAGTATTTTCCAACATTCCTGGCGGGTCGGCTCCTACTTCTCGGTGGGCATATTATATACGTCTATATCGTAATGTAACCTAACCTAACCCATCTAGACCCTCGCTGGTAATGTTTTACAAAATCCCGGTCGTGTCGGCCCGTACGTCTCGGTGCGGACATTATATGCGTTTTTAACGTTATATATCCTAACCTAAGGGAACCTAACATCTTGGATGTAGTATTTTCCAACATTCCTGGCGGGTCGGCTCCTACTTCTCGGTGGGCATATTATATACGTCTATATCGTAATGTAACCTAACCTAACCCATCTAGACCCTCGCTGGTAATGTTTTACAAAATCCCGGTCGCGTCAGCCAGTACTTCTCGGTGGGGACATTATATACGTCTATATCGTAATATAACCTAACCTAACCCATCTAGACCCTCGCTGGTAATGTTTTACAGAATCCCGGTCGTGTCGGCCCGTACTTCTCGGTGGGGACATTATATACGTCTATAACGTTATATATCCTAACCTAAGGCAACTTAACATCTCGGATGTAGTATTTTCCAACATTCCTGGCGGGTCGGCCCCATGTTCTCGGTGGGCACATAATATACGTCTATATCGTGATATAACCTAACCTAACCCATCTAGACCCTCGCTGGTAATGTTTTACAAAATCCCGGTCGTGTCGTCCCGTACGTCTCGGAGCGGACATTATATACGTCTATAACGTTACGTATCCTAACCTAAGGCAACTTAACATCTGGGATGTAGTATTTTCCAAAATTCCTGGCGAGTCGGCCCCAACTTCTCGGTGGGCAGATTATATACGTCTATATCGTAATATAACCTAACCTAACCCATCTAGACCCTCGCTGGTAATGTTTTACAAAATCCCGGTCGTGTCGGCCAGTACTTCTCGGTGGGGACATTATATACGTCTATATCGTAATATAACCTAACCTAACCCATCTAGACCCTCGCTGGTAATGTTTTACAAAATCCCGGTCGCGTCGGCCCGTGCTTCTCGGTGGGCACATTATATACATCTATATCGTAATATAACCTAACCAACCTATCTAGACCCTCGCTGGTAATGTTTTACATAATCCCGGTCGTCTCGGCCCGTACTTCTCGGTGGGGACATTATATACGTCTATAACGTTATATATCCTAACCTAAGGGAACCTAACATCGCGGATGTAGTATTTCACAACATTCCCGGCTGGTCGGCCCCATCTTCTCGGTGGGCACATTATATACGTCTATATCGTAATATAACCTAACCTAACCCATCTAGACCCTCGCTGGTAATGTTTTACAAAATCCGGGGCGTGTCGGCCCGTACTTCTCGGTGCGGACATTATATAAGTCTATAACGTTATATACCCTAACCTAAGGCAACCTAACATCTCGGATGTAGTATTTTCCAACATTCCTGGCGCGTCGGCCCCAATTTCTCGGTGGGCAGATTATATACGTCTATATCGTAATATAACCTAACCTAACCCATCTAGACCCTCGCTGGTAATGTTTTACAAAATCCCGGTCGTGTCGGCCCGTGCTTCTCGGTGGGCACATTATATACATCTATATCGTAATATAACCTAACCTAACCCATCTAGACCCTCGCTGGTAATGTTTTACAGAATCCCGGTCGTGTCGGCCCGTACTTCTCGGTGGGGACATTATATACGTCTATAACGTTATATATCCTAACCTAAGGCAACTTAACATCTCGGATGTAGTATTTTCCAACATTCCTGGCGGTTCGGCCCCATGTTCTCGGTGGGCACATAATATACGTCTATATCGTGATATAACCTAACCTAACCCATCTAGACCCTCGCTGGTAATGTTTTACAAAATCCCGGTCGTGTCGTCCCGTACGTCTCGGAGCGGACATTATATACGTCTATAACGTTACGTATCCTAACCTAAGGCAACTTAACATCTGGGATGTAGTATTTTCCAAAATTCCTGGCGAGTCGGCCCCAACTTCTCGGTGGGCAGATTATATACGTCTATATCGTAATATAACCTAACCTAACCCATCTAGACCCTCGCTGGTAATGTTTTACAAAATCCCGGTCGTGTCGGCCAGTACTTCTCGGTGGGGACATTATATACGTCTATATCGTAATATAACCTAACCTAACCCATCTAGACCCTCGCTGGTAATGTTTTACAAAATCCCGGTCGTGTCGGCCCGTGCTTCTCGGTGGGCACATTATATACGTCTATATCGTAATATAACCTAACCTAACCCACCTAGACCCTCGCTGGTAATGTTTTACAAAATCCGGGGCGTGTCGGCCCGTACTTCTCGGTGTGGACATTATATAAGTCTATAACGTTATATACCCTAACCTAAGGGAACCTAACATCTTGGATGTAGTATTTTCCAACATTCCTGGCGGGTCGGCTCCTACTTCTCGGTGGGCATATTATATACGTCTATATCGTAATGTAACCTAACCTAACCCATCTAGACCCTCGCTGGTAATGTTTTACAAAATCCCGGTCGTGTCGGCCCGTACGTCTCGGTGCGGACATTATATGCGTTTTTAACGTTATATATCCTAACCTAAGGGAACCTAACATCTTGGATGTAGTATTTTCCAACATTCCTGGCGGGTCGGCTCCTACTTCTCGGTGGGCATATTATATACGTCTATATCGTAATGTAACCTAACCTAACCCATCTAGACCCTCGCTGGTAATGTTTTACAAAATCCCGGTCGCGTCAGCCAGTACTTCTCGGTGGGGACATTATATACGTCTATATCGTAATATAACCTAACCTAACCCATCTAGACCCTCGCTGGTAATGTTTTACAAAATCCGGGTCGTGCCGGCCCGTGCTTCTCGGTGGGCACATTATATACATCTATATCGTAATATAACCTAACCTAACCCATCTAGACCCTCGCTGGTAATGTTTTACAGAATCCCGGTCGTGTCGGCCCGTACTTCTCGGTGGGGACATTATATAAGGCTATTACGTTATATACCCTAACCTAAGGGAACCTAACGTCTTGGATGTAGTATTTTCCAACATTCCTGGCGGGTCGGCTCCTACTTCTCGGTGGGCATATTATATACGTCTATATCGTAATGTAACCTAACCTAACCCATCTAGACCCTCGCTGGTAATGTTTTACAAAATCCCGGTCGCGTCAGCCAGTACTTCTCGGTGGGGACATTATATACGTCTATATCGTAATATAACCTAACCTAACCCATCTAGACCCTCGCTGGTAATGTTTTACAAAATCCCGGTCGTGTCGGCCCGTGCTTCTCGGTGGGCACATTATATACATCTATATCGTAATATAGCCTAACCTAACCCATCTAGACCCTCGCTGGTAATGTTTTACAAAATCCCGGGCGTGTCGGCCCGTACTTCTCGGTGCGGACATTATATAAGTCTATTACGTTATATACCCTAACCTAAGGGAACCTAACGTCTTGGATGTAGTATTTTCCAACATTCCTGGCGGGTCGGCTCCTACTTCTCGGTGGGCATATTATATACGTCTATATCGTAATGTAACCTAACCTAACCCATCTAGACCCTCGCTGGTAATGTTTTACAAAATCCCGGTCGCGTCAGCCAGTACTTCTCGGTGGGGACATTATATACGTCTATATCGTAATATAACCTAACTTAACCCATCTAGACCCTCGCTGGTAATGTTTTACAAAATCCCGGTCGTGTCGGCCCGTGCTTCTCGGTGGGCACATTATATACATCTATATCGTAATATAACCTAACCTAACCCATCTAGACCCTCGCTGGTAATGTTTTACAGAATCCCGGTCGTGTCGGCCCGTACTTCTCGGTGGGGACATTATATACGTCTATAACGTTATATATCCTAACCTAAGGCAACTTAACATCTCGGATGTAGTATTTTCCAACATTCCTGGCGGGTCGGCCCGTGCTTCTCGGTGGGCACATTATATACATCTATATCGTAATATAACCTAACCTAACCCATCTAGACCCTCGCTGGTAATGTTTTACAAAATCCCGGGCGTGTCGGCCCGTACTTCTCGGTGCGGACATTATATAAGTCTATAACGTTATATACCCTAACCTAAGGGAACCTAACGTCTTGGATGTAGTATTTTCCAACATTCCTGGCGGGTCGGCCCCTACTTCTCGGTGGACACATTATATACGTCTATATCGTAATATAACCTAACCTAACCCATCTAGACCCTCTCTGGTAATGTTTTACAAAATCCCGGTCGTGTCGGCCCGTACGTCTCGGTACGGACATTATATGCGTTTATAACGTTATATATCATAACCTAAGGCAACTTAACATCTCGGATGTAGTATTTTCCAACATTTCTGGCGCGTCGGCCCCAACTTCTCGGTGGGCACATTATATACATCTATATCGTAATATAACCTACCCTAACCCATCTAGACCCTCGCTGGTAATGTTTTACAGAATCCCGGTCGTGTCGTCCCGTACGTCTCGGTGCGGAGATTATATACGTCTATAACGTTATGTATCCTAACCTAAGGCAACTTAACATCTGGGATGTAGTATTTTCCAACATTCCTGGCGAGTCGGCCCCAACTTCTCGGTGGGCACATTATATACGTCTATATCGTAATATAACCTAATCTAACCCATCTAGACCCTCGCTGGTAATGTTTTACAAAATCCCGGGCGTGTCGGCCCGTGCTTCTCGTTGGGCATATTATATACATCTATGTCGTAACATAACCTAACCTAACCCATCTAGACCCTCGCTGGTAATGTTTACAAAATCCCGGTCGTGTCGGCGCGTACTTCTCGGTGGGGACATTATATACGTCTATAACGTTATATATCCTAACCTAAGGCAACTTAACATCTCGGATGTAGTATTTCCCAACATTCCTGTCGGGTCGGCCCCATCTTCTCGGTGGGCACATTATATACGTCTATATCGTAATATAACCTAACCTAACCCATCTAGACCCTCGCTGGTAATGTTTTACAAAATCCCGGTACGTGTCGTCCCGTACGTCTCGGTTCGGACATTATATACGTCTATAATGTTATATATCCTAACCTAAGGGAACCTAACATCGCGGATGTAGTATTTCGCAACATTCCCGGCTGGTCGGCCCCATCTTCTCGGTGGGCACATTATATACGTCTATATCGTAATATAACCTAACCTAACCCATCTAGACCCTCGCTGGTAATGTTTTACAAAATCCGGGGCATGTCGGCCCGTACTTCTCGGTGCGGACATTATATAAGTCTATAACGTTATATACCCTAACCTAAGGCAACCTAACATCTCGGATGTAGTATTTTCCAACATTCCTGGCGCGTCGGCCCCAATTTCTCGGTGGGCAGATTATATACGTCTATATCGTAATATAACCTAACCTAACCCATCTAGACCCTCGCTGGTAATGTTTTACAAAATCCCGGTCGTGTCGGCCCGTGCTTCTCGGTGGGCACATAATGTACGTCTATATCGTAATATAACCTAACCTAACCCATCTAGACCGTCGCTGGTAATGTTTTACAAAATCCCGCTCGTGTCGTCCCGTACGTCTCGGTGCGGACATTATATACGTCTATAACGATACGTATCCTAACCTAAGGCAACTTAACATCTGGGATGTAGTATTTTCCAAAATTCCTGGCGAGTCGGCCCCAACTTCTCGGTGGGCAGATTATATACGTCTATATCGTAATATAACCTAACCTAACCCATCTAGACCCGCGCTGGTAATGTTTTACAAAATCCCGGTCGTGTCGGCCCGTACTTCTCGGTGGGGACATTATATACGTCTATAACGTTATATATCCCAACCTAAGGCAACTTAACATCTCGGATGTAGTATTTTCCAACATTCCTGGCGGGTCGGCCCCATCTGCTCGGTGGGCACATTATATACGTCTATATCGTAATATAACCTAACCTAACCCATGTAGACCCTCGCTGGTAATGTTTTACAGAATCCCGGTCGTGTCGTCCCGTACGTCTCGGTGCGTACATTATATACGTCTATAACGTTATATATCCCAACCTAAGGCAACTTAACATCTCGGATGTAGTATTTTCCAACATTCCTGGCGGGTCGGCCCCTACTTCTCGGTGGGCACATTATATACGTCTATATCGTAATATAACCTAACCTAACCCATCTAGACCCTCGGTGGTAATGTTTTACAAAATCCCGGTCGTGTCGGACCGTGCTTCTCGGTGGGGACATTATATACGTCTATAATGTTATATATCCTAACATGAGGGAACCTAACATCGCGGATGTAGTATTTCACAACATTCCTGGCTGGTCGGCGCCAATTCTCGGTGGGAACATTATATACGTCTATATGGTAATATAACCTAACCTAACCCATCTGGACCCTGGCTGGTAATGTTTCACAAAGTCCCGGTCGCGTCGGCCCGTACTTCCCGGTGGGGACATCATATACGTCTATAATGTTATATACCCTAACCTAAGGCTACCTAACATCTCGAATGTAGTTTTTCACAACATTCCTGGCGGGTCGGCCCCACTTCTCGGTGGGAACATTATGTACGTCTATAACGTAATATAACCTAACATAACCGATCTAGACCCTCGCTGGTAATGTTTTACAGAATCCCGGTCGTGTCGTCCCGTACGTCTCGGTGCGGACATTATATGGGTTTATAACGTTATATATCCTAACCTAAGGCAACTTAACATCTGGGATGTAGTATTTTCCAACATTCCTGGCGGGTCGGCCCCAACTTCTCGGTGGGCACATTATATACATGTATATCGTAATATAACCTAACTTAACCCATCTAGACTCTCGCTGGTAATGTTTTACAGAATCCCGGTCGTGTCGTCCCGTACGTCTCGGTGCGGACATTATATACGTCTATAACGTTATGTATCCTAACCTAAGGCAAATTAACATTTGGGATGTAGTATTTTCCAACATTCCTGGCGGGTCGGCCCCTACTTCTCGGTGGGCACATTATATACGTCTATATCATAATATAACCTAACCTAACCCATCTAGAACCGTGCTGGTAATATTTTACAAAATCCCGGTTTTGTCGGCCCGTACTTCTCGGTGCGGACATTATATGCGTTTATAACGTTATATATCCTAACCTAAGGCAACTTAACATCTGGGATGTAGCATTTTCCAACATTCCTGGCGGGTCGGCCCCAACTACTCGGTGGGCACATTATATACATATATATCGTAATATAACCTAACCTAACCCATCCAGACTCTCGCTGGTAGTGTTTTACAGATTCCCGGTCGTGTCGTCCCGTACGTCTCGGTGCGGACATTATATACGTCTATAACGATACGTATCCTAACCTAAGGCAACTTAACATCTGGGATGTAGTATTTTCCAAAATTCCTGGCGAGTCGGCCCCAACTTCTCGGTGGGCAGATTATATACGTCTATATCATAATATAACCTAACCTAACCCATCTAGACCCTTGCTGGTAATATTTTACAAAATCCCGGTCGTGTCGGCCCGTACTTCTCGGTGGGGACATTATATACGTCTATAACGTTATATATCCCAACCTAAGGCAACTTAACATCTCGGATGTAGTATTTTCCAACATTCCTGGCGGGTCGGCCCCATCTGCTCGGTGGGCACATTATATACGTCTATATCGTAATATAACCTAACCTAACCCATGTAGACCCTCGCTGGTAATGTTTTACAGAATCCCGGTCGTGTCGTCCCGTACGTCTCGGTGCGTACATTATATACGTCTATAACGTTATATATCCCAACCTAAGGCAACTTAACATCTCGGATGTAGTATTTTCCAACATTCCTGGCTGGTCGGCCCCTACTTCTCGGTGGGCACATTATATACGTCTATATCGTAATATAACCTAACCTAACCCATCTAGACCCTCGGTGGTAATGTTTTACAAAATCCCGGTCGTGTCGGACCGTGCTTCTGGGTGGGGACATTATATACGTCTATAATGTTATATATCCTAACATGAGGGAACCTAACATCGCGGATGTAGTATTTCACAACATTCCTGGCTGGTCGGCGCCAATTCTCGGTGGGAACATTATATACGTCTATATGGTAATATAACCTAACCTAACCCATCTGGACCCTCGCTGGTAATGTTTCACAAAATCCCGGTCGCGTCGGCCCGTACTTCCCGGTGGGGACATCATATACGTCTATAATGTTATATACTCTAACCTAAGGCTACCTAACATCTCGAATGTAGTTTTTCACAACATTCCTGGCGGGTCGGCCCCACTTCTCGGTGGGAACATTATGTACGTCTATAACGTAATATAACCTAACATAACCGATCTAGACCCTCGCTGGTAATGTTTCAAAAAATCCCGGTTGTGTTGGCCCGTACGTCTCGGTGCGGACATTATATGCGTTTATAACGTTATATATCCTAACCTAAGGCAACTTAACATCTCGGATGTAGTATTTTCCAACATTCCTGGCGGGTCGGCCCCAACTTTTCGGTGGGCACATTATATACATCTATATCGTAATATAACCTAACCTAACCCATGTAGACCCTCGCTGGTAATGTTTTACAGAATCCCGGTCGTGTCGTCCCGTACGTCTCGGTGCGGACATTATATGCGTTTATAACGTTATATATCCTAACCTAAGGCAACTTAACATCTGGGATGTAGTATTTTCCAACATTCCTGGCGGGTCGGCCCCAACTACTCGGTGGGCACATTATATACATATATATCGTAATATAACCTAACCTAACCCATCTAGACTCTCGCTGGTAGTGTTTTACAGATTCCCGGTCGTGTCGTCCCGTACGTCTCGGTGCGGACGTTATATACGTCTATAACGTTATGTATCCTAACCTAAGGCAACTTAACATCTGGGATGTATTATTTTCCAACATTCCTGGCGGGTCGGCCCCTACTTCTCGGTGGGCACATTATATACGTCTATATCATAATATAACCTAACCTAACCCATCTAGACCCTTGCTGGTAATATTTTACAAAATCCCGGTCGTGTCGGCCCGTACTTCTCAGTGGCGTCATTATATACGTCTATAACGTTATATATCCTAACCTAAGGCAACTTAACATCTGGGATGTAGTATTTTCCAACATTCATGGCGGGTCGGCCCCACTTCTCGGTGGGAACATTATATACGTCTATAACGTAATATAATCTAACCAAACCGATCTAGCCCCTCGCTGGTAATGTTTTACATAATCCCGGTCGTGTCGTCCCGTACGTCTCGGTGCGGACATTATATACGTCTATAACGTTATATATCCTAACCTAAGGGAACCTAATATCTCGGATGTAGTATATTCCAACATTCCTGGCGGGTCGGCCCCTACTTCTCGGTGGGAACATTATATACGTCTATAGCGTAATATAACCTAACCTAACCCATCCAGACGCTCGCTGGTAATGTTTTAGAAAATCCCGGTCGTGTCGTCCCGTACGTCTCGGTGCGGACGTTATATACGTCTATAACGTTATGTATCCTAACCTAAGGCAACTTAACATCTCGGATGTAGTATTTTCCAACATGCCTGGCGGGTCGGCCCCAACTTCTCGGTGGGCACATTATATACATCTATATCGTAATATAACCTAACCTAACCCATGTAGACCCTCGCTGGTAATGTTTTACAGAATCCCGGTCGTGTCGTCCCGTGCTTCTGGGTGGGCACATTATATACATCTATATCGTAATATAACCTAACCTAACCGATCTAGACCCTCGCTGGTAATGTTTTACAGAATCCCGGTCGTGCCGGCCCGTACTTCCCGGTGGGGACATCATATACGTCTATAATGCTATATACCCTAACCTAAGGCTACCTAACATCTCGAATGTAGTTTTTCACAACATTCCTGGCGGGTCGGCCCCACTTCTCGGTGGGAACATTATGTACGTCTATAACGTAATATAACCTAACCTAACCGATCTAGCCCCTCGCTGGTAATGTTTTACAGAATCCCGGTCGTGTCGTACCGTACGTCTCGGTGCGGACATTATATGGATTTATAACGTTATATATCCTAACCTAAGGCAACTTAACATCTGGGATGTAGTATTTTCCAACATTCCTGGCGGGTCGGCCCCTACTTCTCGGTGGGAACATTTTATACGTCTATAGCGTAATATAACCTAACCTAACCCATCCAGACGCTCGCTGGTAATGTTTTACAAAATCCCGGTCGTGTCGGACCGTGCTTCTCGGTGGGGACATTATATACGTCTATAATGTTATATATCCTAACATAAGGGAACCTAACATCGCTGATGTAGTATTTCACAACATTCCTGGCTGGTCGGCGCCAATTCTCGGTGGGAACATTATATACGTCTATATGGTAATATAACCTAACCTAACCCATCTGGACCCTCGCTGGTAATGTTTTACAAAATCCCGGTCGTGTCGGCCCGTACTTCCCGGTGGGGACATCATATACGTCTATAATGTTATATACCCTAACCTAAGGCTACCTAACATCTCGAATGTAGTTTTTCACAACATTCCTGGCGGGTCGGCCCCACTTCTCGGTGGGAACATTATGTACGTCTATAACGTAATATAACCTAACATAACCGATCTAGCCCCTCGCTGGTAATGCTTTACAGAATCCCGGTCGTGTCGTCCCGTACGTCTCGGTGCGGACATTATATGGGTTTATAACGTTATATATCCTAACCTAAGGCAACTTAACATCTGGGATGTAGTATTTTCCAACATTCCTGGCGGGTCGGCCCCAACTTCTCGGTGGGCACATTATATACATATATATCGTAATATAACCTAACCTAACCCATCTAGACCCTCGCTGGTAATGTTTTACAAAATCCCGGTCGTGTCGGCCCGTGCTTCTCGGTGGGCACATTATATACATCTATATCGCAATATAACCTAACCTAACCTATCTAGACCCTCGCTGGTAATGTTTTACGTAATCCCGGTCGTCTCGGCCCGTACTTCTCGGTGGGGACATTATATACGTCTATATCGTAATATAACCTAACCTAACCCATCTAGACCCTCGCTGGTAATGTTTTACAAAATCCCGGGCGTGTCGGCCCGTACTTCTCGGTGCGGACATTATATAAGTCTGTTACGTTATATACCCTAACCTAAGGGAACCTAACGTCTTGGATGTAGTATTTTCCAACATTCCTGGCGGGTCGGCTCCTACTTCTCGGTGGGCATATTATATACGTCTATATCGTAATGTAACCTAACCTAACCCATCTAGACCCTCGCTGGTAATGTTTTACAAAATCCCGGTCGCGTCAGCCAGTACTTCTCGGTGGGGACATTATATACGTCTATATCGTAATATAACCTAACCTAACCCATCTAGACCCTCGCTGGTAATGTTTTACAAAATCCCGGTCGTGTCGGCCCGTGCTTCTCGGTGGGCACATTATATACATCTATATCGTAATATAACCTAACCTAACCCATCTAGACCCTCGCTGGTAATGTTTTACAAAATCCCGGGCGTGTCGGCCCGTACTTCTCGGTGCGGACATTATATAAGTCTATTACGTTATATACCCTAACCTAAGGGAACCTAACGTCTTGGATGTAGTATTTTCCAACATTCATGGCGGGTCGGCTCCTACTTCTCGGTGGGCATATTATATACGTCTATATCGTAATGTAACCTAACCTAACCCATCTAGACCCTCGCTGGTAATGTTTTACAAAATCCCGGTCGCGTCAGCCAGTACTTCTCGGTGGGGACATTATATACGTCTATATCGTAATATAACCTAACCTAACCCATCTAGACCCTCGCTGGTAATGTTTTACAAAATCCCGGTCGTGTCGGCCCGTGCTTCTCGGTGGGCACATTATATACATCTATATCGTAATATAACCTAACCTAACCCATCTAGACCCTCGCTGGTAATGTTTTACAGAATCCCGGTCGTGTCGGCCCGTACTTCTCGGTGGGGACATTATATACGTCTATAACGTTATATATCCTAACCTAAGGCAACTTAACATCTCGGATGTAGTATTTTCCAACATTCCTGGCGGGTCGGCCCGTGCTTCTCGGTGGGCACATTATATACATCTATATCGTAATATAACCTAACCTAACCTATCTAGACCTTCGCTGGTAATGTTTTACATAATCCCGGTCGTCTCGGCCCGTACTTCTCGGTGGGGACATTATATACGTCTATAACGTTATATATCCTAACCTAAGGCAACTTAACATCTCGGATGTAGTATTTTCCAACATTCCTGGCGGGTCGGCCCCATCTTCTCGGTGGGCACATTATATACGTCTATATCGTAATATAACCTAACCTAACCCATCTAGACCCTCGCTGGTAATGTTTTACAAAATCCCGGGCGTGTCGGCCCGTACTTCTCGGTGCGGACATTATATAAGTCTATAACGTTATATACCCTAACCTAAGGGAACCTAACGTCTTGGATGTAGTATTTTCCAACATTCCTGGCGGGTCGGCCCCTACTTCTCGGTGGGCACATTATATACGTCTATATCGTAATATAACCTAACCTAACCCATCTAGACCCTCTCTGGTAATGTTTTACAAAATCCCGGTCGTGTCGGCCCGTACGTCTCGGTACGGACATTATATGCGTTTATAACGTTATATATCATAACCTAAGGCAACTTAACATCTCGGATGTAGTATTTTCCAACATTTCTGGCGCGTCGGCCCCAACTTCTCGGTGGGCACATTATATACATCTATATCGTAATATAACCTACCCTAACCCATCTAGACCCTCGCTGGTAATGTTTTACAGAATCCCGGTCGTGTCGTCCCGTACGTCTCGGTGCGGAGATTATATACGTCTATAACGTTATGTATCCTAACCTAAGGCAACTTAACATCTGGGATGTAGTATTTTCCAACATTCCTGGCGAGTCGGCCCCAACTTCTCGGTGGGCACATTATATACGTCTATATCGTAATATAACCTAATCTAACCCATCTAGACCCTCGCTGGTAATGTTTTACAAAATCCCGGGCGTGTCGGCCCGTGCTTCTCGTTGGGCATATTATATACATCTATATCGTAACATAACCTAACCTAACCCATCTAGACCCTCGCTGGTAATGTTTACAAAATCCCGGTCGTGTCGGCGCGTACTTCTCGGTGGGGACATTATATACGTCTATAACGTTATATATCCTAACCTAAGGCAACTTAACATCTCGGATGTAGTATTTCCCAACATTCCTGTCGGGTCGGCCCCATCTTCTCGGTGGGCACATCATATACGTCTATATCGTAATATAACCTAACCTAACCCATCTAGACCCTCGCTGGTAATGTTTTACAAAATCCCGGTACGTGTCGTCCGGTACGTCTCGGTTCGGACATTATATACGTCTATAATGTTATATATCCTAACCTAAGGGAACCTAACATCGCGGATGTAGTATTTCACAACATTCCCGGCTGGTCGGCCCCATCTTCTCGGTGGGCACATTATATACGTCTATATCGTAATATAACCTAACCTAACCCATCTAGACCCTCGCTGGTAATGTTTTACAAAATCCGGGGCATGTCGGCCCGTACTTCTCGGTGCGGACATTATATAAGTCTATAACGTTATATACCCTAACCTAAGGCAACCTAACATCTCGGATGTAGTATTTTCCAACATTCCTGGCGCGTCGGCCCCAATTTCTCGGTGGGCAGATTATATACGTCTATATCGTAATATAACCTAACCTAACCCATCTAGACCCTCGCTGGTAATGTTTTACAAAATCCCGGTCGTGTCGGCCCGTGCTTCTCGGTGGGCACATTATATACATATATATCGTAATATAAACGAACCTAACCCATCTAGACCCTCGCTGGTAATGTTTTACAAAATCCGGGGCGTGTCGGCCCGTACTTCTCGGTGCGGACATTATATAAGTCTATAACGTTATATACCCTAACCTAAGGTAACCTAACATCTTGGATGTAGTATTTTCCAACATTCCTGCTGGGTCGGCTCCTACTTCTCGGTGGGCATATTATATACGTCTATATCGTAATGTAACCTAACCTAACCCATCTAGACCCTCGCTGGTAATGTTTTACAAAATCCCGGTCGTGTCGGCCAGTACTTCTCGGTGGGGACATTATATACGTCTATATCGTAATATAACCTAACCTAACCCATCTAGACCCTCGCTGGCAATGTTTTACAAAATCCCGGTCGTGTCGGCCCGTGCTTCTCGGTGGGCACATTATATACGTCTATATCGTAATATAACCTAACCTAACCCATCTAGACCCTCGCTGGTAATGTTTTACAAAATCCCGGTCGTGTCGGCCAGTACTTCTCGGTGGGCACATTATATACGTCTATATCGTAATATAACCTAACCTAACCCATCTAGACCCTCGCTGGTAATGTTTTACAAAATCCGGGGCGTGTCGGCCCGTACTTCTCGGTGCGGACATTATATAAGTCTATAACGTTATATACCCTAACCTAAGGGAACCTAACATCTTGGATGTAGTATTTTCCAACATTCCTGGCGAGTCGGCTCCTACTTCTCGGTGGGCATATTATATACGTCTATATCGTAATGTAACCTAACCTAACCCATCTAGACCCTCGCTGGCAATGTTTTACAAAATCCCGGTCCTGTCGGCCCGTACGTCTCGGTGCGGACATTATATGCGTTTATAACGTTGTATATCCTAACCTAAGGCAACCTAACATCTCGGATGTAGTATTTTCCAACATTCCTGGCGCGTCGGCCCCAATTTCTCGGTGGGCACATTATATACATCTATATCGTAATATAACCTAACCTAACCCATCTAGACCCTCGCTGGTAATGTTTTACAAAATCCCGGTACGTGTCGTCCGGTACGTCTCGGTTCGGACATTATATACGTCTATAATGTTATATATCCTAACCTAAGGGAACCTAACATCGCGGATGTAGTATTTCACAACATTCCCGGCTGGTCGGCCCCATCTTCTCGGTGGGCACATTATATACGTCTATATCGTAATATAACCTAACCTAACCCATCTAGACCCTCGCTGGTAATGTTTTACAAAATCCGGGGCATGTCGGCCCGTACTTCTCGGTGCGGACATTATATAAGTCTATAACGTTATATACCCTAACCTAAGGCAACCTAACATCTCGGATGTAGTATTTTCCAACATTCCTGGCGCGTCGGCCCCAATTTCTCGGTGGGCAGATTATATACGTCTATATCGTAATATAACCTAACCTAACCCATCTAGACCCTCGCTGGTAATGTTTTACAAAATCCCGGTCGTGTCGGCCCGTGCTTCTCGGTGGGCACATTATATACATATATATCGTAATATAAACGAACCTAACCCATCTAGACCCTCGCTGGTAATGTTTTACAAAATCCCGGTCGCGTCGGCCCGTACTTCCCGGTGGGGACATCATATACGTCTATAATGTTATATACCCTAACCTAAGGCTACCTAACATCTCGAATGTAGTTTTTCACAACATTCCTGGCGGGTCGGCCCCACTTCTCGGTGGGAACATTATGTACGTCTATAACGTAATATAACCTAACATAACCGATCTAGACCCTCGCTGGTAATGTTTTACAGAATCCCGGTCGTGTCGTCCCGTACGTCTCGGTGCGGACATTATATGCGTTTATAACGTTATATATCCTAACCTAAGGCAACTTAACATCTGGGATGTAGTATTTTCCAACATTCCTGGCGGGTCGGCCCCAACTACTCGGTGGGCACATTATATACATATATATCGTAATATAACCTAACCTAACCCATCTAGACTCTCGCTGGTAGTGTTTTACAGATTCCCGGTCGTGTCGTCCAGTACGTCTCGGTGCGGACATTATATACGTCTATAACGATACGTATCCTAACCTAAGGCAACTTAACATCTGGGATGTAGTATTTTCCAAAATTCCTGGCGAGTCGGCCCCAACTTCTCGGTGGGCAGATTATATACGTCTATATCATAATATAACCTAACCTAACCCATCTAGACCCTTGCTGGTAATATTTTACAAAATCCCGGTCGTGTCGGCCCGTACTTCTCGGTGGGGACATTATATACGTCTATAACGTTATATATCCCAACCTAAGGCAACTTAACATCTCGGATGTAGTATTTTCCAACATTCCTGGCGGGTCGGCCCCATCTGCTCGGTGGGCACATTATATACGTCTATATCGTAATATAACCTAACCTAACCCATGTAGACCCTCGCTGGTAATGTTTTACAGAATCCCGGTCGTGTCGTCCCGTACGTCTCGGTGTGTACATTATATACGTCTATAACGTTATATATCCCAACCTAAGGCAACTTAACATCTCGGATGTAGTATTTTCCAACATTCCTGGCGGGTCGGCCCCTACTTCTCGGTGGGCACATTATATACGTCTATATCGTAATATAACCTAACCTAACCCATCTAGACCCTCGGTGGTAATGTTTTACAAAATCCCGGTCGTGTCGGACCGTGCTTCTCGGTGGGGACATTATATACGTCTATAATGTTATATATCCTAACATGAGGGAACCTAACATCGCGGATGTAGTATTTCACAACATTCCTGGCTGGTCGGCGCCAATTCTCGGTGGGAACATTATATACGTCTATATGGTAATATAACCTAACCTAACCCATCTGGACCCTCGCTGGTAATGTTTCACAAAATCCCGGTCGCGTCGGCCCGTACTTCCCGGTGGGGACATCATATACGTCTATAATGTTATATACCCTAACCTAAGGCTACCTAACATCTCGAATGTAGTTTTTCACAACATTCCTGGCGGGTCGGCCCCACTTCTCGGTGGGAACATTATATACGTCTATATCGTAATATAACCTAATCTAACCCATCTAGACCCTCGCTGGTAATGTTTTACAAAATCCCGGGCGTGTCGGCCCGTGCTTCTCGTTGGGCATATTATATACATCTATATCGTAACATAACCTAACCTAACCCATCTAGACCCTCGCTGGTAATGTTTACAAAATCCCGGTCGTGTCGGCGCGTACTTCTCGGTGGGGACATTATATACGTCTATAACGTTATATATCCTAACCTAAGGCAACTTAACATCTCGGATGTAGTATTTCCCAACATTCCTGTCGGGTCGGCCCCATCTTCTCGGTGGGCACATCATATACGTCTATATCGTAATATAACCTAACCTAACCCATCTAGACCCTCGCTGGTAATGTTTTACAAAATCCCGGTACGTGTCGTCCCGTACGTCTCGGTTCGGACATTATATACGTCTATAATGTTATATATCCTAACCTAAGGGAACCTAACATCGCGGATGTAGTATTTCACAACATTCCCGGCTGGTCGGCCCCATCTTCTCGGTGGGCACATTATATACGTCTATATCGTAATATAACCTAACCTAACCCATCTAGACCCTCGCTGGTAATGTTTTACAAAATCCGGGGCATGTCGGCCCGTACTTCTCGGTGCGGACATTATATAAGTCTATAACGTTATATACCCTAACCTAAGGCAACCTAACATCTCGGATGTAGTATTTTCCAACATTCCTGGCGCGTCGGCCCCAATTTCTCGGTGGGCAGATTATATACGTCTATATCGTAATATAACCTAACCTAACCCATCTAGACCCTCGCTGGTAATGTTTTACAAAATCCCGGTCGTGTCGGCCAGTACTTCGCGGTGGGGACATTATATACGTCTATATCGTAATATAACCTAACCTAACCCATCTAGACCCTCGCTGGTAATGTTTTACAAAATCCCGGTCGTGTCGGCCCGTGCTTCTCGGTGGGCACATAATGTACGTCTATATCGTAATATAACCTAACCTAACCCATCTAGACCGTCGCTGGTAATGTTTTACAAAATCCCGCTCGTGTCGTCCCGTACGTCTCGGTGCGGACATTATATACGTCTATAACGATACGTATCCTAACCTAAGGCAACTTAACATCTGGGATGTAGTGTTTTCCAAAATTCCTGGCGAGTCGGCCCCAACTTCTCGGTGGGCACATTATATACGTCTATATCGTAATATAACCTAACCTAACCCATGTAGACCCTCGCTGGTAATGTTTTACAGAATCCCGGTCGTGTCGTCCCGTACGTCTCGGTGCGTACATTATATACGTCTATAACGTTATATATCCCAACCTAAGGCAACTTAACATCTCGGATGTAGTATTTTCCAACATTCCTGGCGGGTCGGCCCCTACTTCTCGGTGGGCACATTATATACGTCTATATCGTAATATAACCTAACCTAACCCATCTAGACCCTCGGTGGTAATGTTTTACAATATCCCGGTCGTGTCGGACCGTGCTTCTCGGTGGGGACATTATATACCTCTATAATGTTATATATCCTAACATGAGGGAACCTAACATCGCGGATGTTGTATTTCACAACATTCCTGGCTGGTCGGCGCCAATTCTCGGTGGGAACATTATATACGTCTATATGGTAATATAACCTAACCTAACCCATCTGGACCCTCGCTGGTAATGTTTCACAAAATCCCGGTCGCGTCGGCCCGTACTTCCCGGTGGGGACATCATATACGTCTATAATGTTATATACCCTAACCTAAGGCTACCTAACATCTCGAATGTAGTTTTTCACAACATTCCTGGCGGGTCGGCCCCACTTCTCGGTGGGAACATTATGTACGTCTATAACGTAATATAACCTAACATAACCGATCTAGACCCTCGCTGGTAATGTTTTACAGAATCCCGGTCGTGTCGTCCCGTACGTCTCGGTGCGGACATTATATGGGTTTATAACGTTATATATCCTAACCTAAGGCAACTTAACATCTGGGATGTAGTATTTTCCAACATTCCTGGCGGATCGGCCCCAACTTCTCGGTGGGCACATTATATACATGTATATCGTAATATAACCTAACTTAACCCATCTAGACTCTCGCTGGTAATGTTTTACAGAATCCCGGTCGTGTCGTCCCGTACGTCTCGGTGCGGACATTATATACGTCTATAACGTTATGTATCCTAACCTAAGGCAAATTAACATTTGGGATGTAGTATTTTCCAACATTCCTGGCGGGTCGGCCCCTACTTCTCGGTGGGCACATTATATACGTCTATATCATAATATAACCTAACCTAACCCATCTAGAACCGTGCTGGTAATATTTTACAAAATCCCGGTTTTGTCGGCCCGTACTTCTCAGTGGGGTCATTATATACGTCTATAACGTTATATATTCTAACCTAAGGCAACTTAACATCTGGGATGTAGTTTTTTCCAACATTCATGGCGGGTCGGACCCAACTTTTCGGTGGGCACATTATATACATCTATATCGTAATATAACCTAACCTAACCCATGTAGACCCTCGCTGGTAATGTTTTACAGAATCCCGGTCGTGTCGTCCCGTACGTCTCGGTGCGGACATTATATGCGTTTATAACGTTATATATCCTAACCTAAGGCAACTTAACATCTGGGATGTAGTATTTTCCAACATTCCTGGCGGGTCGGCCCCAACTACTCGGTGGGCACATTATATACATATATATCGTAATATAACCTAACCTAACCCATCTAGACTCTCGCTGGTAGTGTTTTACAGATTCCCGGTCGTGTCGTCCAGTACGTCTCGGTGCGGACATTATATACGTCTATAACGATACGTATCCTAACCTAAGGCAACTTAACATCTGGGATGTAGTATTTTCCAAAATTCCTGGCGAGTCGGCCCCAACTTCTCGGTGGGCAGATTATATACGTCTATATCATAATATAACCTAACCTAACCCATCTAGACCCTTGCTGGTAATATTTTACAAAATCCCGGTCGTGTCGGCCCGTACTTCTCGGTGGGGACATTATATACGTCTATAACGTTATATATCCCAACCTAAGGCAACTTAACATCTCGGATGTAGTATTTTCCAACATTCCTGGCGGGTCGGCCCCATCTGCTCGGTGGGCACATTATATACGTCTATATCGTAATATAACCTAACCTAACTCATGTAGACCCTCGCTGGTAATGTTTTACAGAATCCCGGTCGTGTCGTCCCGTACGTCTCGGTGTGTACATTATATACGTCTATAACGTTATATATCCCAACCTAAGGCAACTTAACATCTCGGATGTAGTATTTTCCAACATTCCTGGCGGGTCGGCCCCTACTTCTCGGTGGGCACATTATATACGTCTATATCGTAATATAACCTAACCTAACCCATCTAGACCCTCGGTGGTAATGTTTTACAAAATCCCGGTCGTGTCGGACCGTGCTTCTCGGTGGGGACTTTATATACGTCTATAATGTTATATATCCTAACATGAGGGAACCTAACATCGCGGATGTAGTATTTCACAACATTCCTGGCTGGTCGGCGCCAATTCTCGGTGGGAACATTATATACGTCTATATGGCAATATAACCTAACCTAACCCATCTGGACCCTCGCTGGTAATGTTTCACAAAATCCCGGTCGCGTCGGCCCGTACTTCCCGGTGGGGACATCATATACGTCTATAATGTTATATACCCTAACCTAAGGCTACCTAACATCTCGAATGTAGTTTTTCACAACATTCCTGGCGGGTCGGCCCCACTTCTCGGTGGGAACATTATATACGTCTATATCGTAATATAACCTAATCTAACCCATCTAGACCCTCGCTGGTAATGTTATACAAAATCCCGGGCGTGTCGGCCCGTGCTTCTCGTTGGGCATATTATATACATCTATATCGTAACATAACCTAACCTAACCCATCTAGACCCTCGCTGGTAATGTTTACAAAATCCCGGTCGTGTCGGCGCGTACTTCTCGGTGGGGACATTATATACGTCTATAACGTTATATATCCTAACCTAAGGCAACTTAACATCTCGGATGTAGTATTTCCCAACATTCCTGTCGGGTCGGCCCCATCTTCTCGGTGGGCACATCATATACGTCTATATCGTAATATAACCTAACCTAACCCATCTAGACCCTCGCTGGTAATGTTTTACAAAATCCCGGTACGTGTCCTCCCGTACGTCTCGGTTCGGACATTATATACGTCTATAATGTTATATATCCTAACCTAAGGGAACCTAACATCGCGGATGTAGTATTTCACAACATTCCCGGCTGGTCGGCCCCATCTTCTCGGTGGGCACATTATATACGTCTATGTCGTAATATAACCTAACCTAACCCATCTAGACCCTCGCTGGTAATGTTTTACAAAATCCGGGGCATGTCGGCCCGTACTTCTCGGTGCGGACATTATATAAGTCTATAACGTTATATACCCTAACCTAAGGCAACCTAACATCTCGGATGTAGTATTTTCCAACATTCCTGGCGCGTCGGCCCCAATTTCTCGGTGGGCAGATTATATACGTCTATATCGTAATATAACCTAACCTAACCCATCTAGACCCTCGCTGGTAATGTTTTACAAAATCCCGGTCGTGTCGGCCCGTGCTTCTCGGTGGGCACAGTATATACATATATATCGTAATATAAACGAACCTAACCCATCTAGACCCTCGCTGGTAATGTTTTACAAAATCCGGGGCGTGTCGGCCCGTACTTCTCGGTGCGGACATTATATAAGTCTATAACGTTATATACCCTAACCTAAGGTAACCTAACATCTTGGATGTAGTATTTTCCAACATTCCTGCTGGGTCGGCTCCTACTTCTCGGTGGGCATATTATATACGTCTATATCGTAATGTAACCTAACCTAACCCATCTAGACCCTCGCTGGTAATGTTTTACAAAATCCCGGTCGTGTCGGCCAGTACTTCTCGGTGGGGACATTATATACGTCTATATCGTAATATAACCTAACCTAACCCATCTAGACCCTCGCTGGCAATGTTTTACAAAATCCCGGTCGTGTCGGCCCGTGCTTCTCGGTGGGCACATTATATACATCTATATCGTAATATAACCTAACCTAACCCATCTAGACCCTCGCTGGTAATGTTTTACAAAATCCCGGTCATGTCGGCGCGTACTTCTCGGTGGGGACATTATATACGTCTATAACGTTATATATCCTAACCTAAGGCAACTTAACATCTCGGATGTTGTATTTCCCAACATTCCTGGCGGGTCGGCCCCATCTTCTCGGTGGGCACATTATATACGTCTATATCGTAATATAACCTAACCTAACCCATCTAGACCCTCGCTGGTAATGTTTTACAAAATCCCGGTACGTGTCGTCCCGTACGTCTCGGTTCGGAGATTATATACGTCTATAATGTTATATATCCTAACCTAAGGGAAACTAACATCGCGGATGTAGTATTTCACAACATTCCCGGCTGGTCGGCCCCATCTTCTCGGTGGGCACATTATATACGTCTATATCGTAATATAACCTAACCTAACCCATCTAGACCCTCGCTGGTAATGTTTTACAAAATCCGGGGCGTGTCGGCCCGTACTTCTCGGTGCGGACATTATATAAGTCTATAACGTTATATACCCTAACCTAAGGGAACCTAACATCTTGGATGTAGTATTTTCCAACATTCCTGGCGAGTCGGCTCCTACTTCTCGGTGGGCATATTATATACGTCTATATCGTAATGTAACCTAACCTAACCCATCTAGACCCTCGCTGGCAATGTTTTACAAAATCCCGGTCCTGTCGGCCCGTACGTCTCGGTGCGGACATTATATGCGTTTATAACGTTGTATATCCTAACCTAAGGCAACCTAACATCTCGGATGTAGTATTTTCCAACATTCCTGGCGCGTCGGCCCCAATTTCTCGGTGGGCACATTATATACATCTATATCGTAATATAATCTAACCTAACCCATCTAGACCCTCGCTGGTAATGTTTTACAAAATCCCGGTCGTGTCGGCCAGTACTTCGCGGTGGGGACATTATATACGTCTATATCGTAATAGAACCTAACCTAACCCATCTAGACCCTCGCTGGTAATGTTTTACAAAATCCCGGTCGTGTCGGCCCGTGCTTCTCGGTGGGCACATAATGTACGTCTATATCGTAATATAACCTAACCTAACCCATCTAGACCGTCGCTGGTAATGTTTTACAAAATCCCGCTCGTGTCGTCCCGTACGTCTCGGTGCGGACATTATATACGTCTATAACGATACGTATCCTAACCTAAGGCAACTTAACATCTGGGATGTAGTATTTTCCAAAATTCCTGGCGAGTCGGCCCCAACTTCTCGGTGGGCACATTATATACGTCTATATCGTAATATAACCTAACCTAACCCATGTAGACCCTCGCTGGTAATGTTTTACAGAATCCCGGTCGTGTCGTCCCGTACGTCTCGGTGCGTACATTATATACGTCTATAACGTTATATATCCCAACCTAAGGCAACTTAACATCTCGGATGTAGTATTTTCCAACATTCCTGGCGGGTCGGCCCCTACTTCTCGGTGGGCACATTATATACGTCTATATCGTAATATAACCTAACCTAACCCATCTAGACCCTCGGTGGTAATGTTTTACAATATCCCGGTCGTGTCGGACCGTGCTTCTCGATGGGGACATTATATACGTCTATAATGTTATATATCCTAACATGAGGGAACCTAACATCGCGGATGTAGTATTTCACAACATTCCTGGCTGGTCGGCGCCAATTCTCGGTGGGAACATTATATACGTCTATATGGTAATATAACCTAACCTAACCCATCTGGACCCTCGCTGGTAATGTTTCACAAAATCCCGGTCGCGTCGGCCCGTACTTCCCGGTGGGGACATCATATACGTCTATAATGTTATATACCCTAACCTAAGGCTACCTAACATCTCGAATGTAGTTTTTCACAACATTCCTGGCGGGTCGGCCCCACTTCTCGGTGGGAACATTATGTACGTCTATAACGTAATATAACCTAACATAACCGATCTAGACCCTCGCTGGTAATGTTTTACAGAATCCCGGTCGTGTCGTCCCGTACGTCTCGGTGCGGACATTATATGGGTTTATAACGTTATATATCCTAACCTAAGGCAACTTAACATCTGGGATGTAGTATTTTCCAACATTCCTGGCGGGTCGGCCCCAACTACTCGGTGGGCACATTATATACATATATATCGTAATATAACCTAACCTAACCCATCTAGACTCTCGCTGGTAGTGTTTTACAGATTCCCGGTCGTGTCGTCCAGTACGTCTCGGTGCGGACATTATATACGTCTATAACGATACGTATCCTAACCTAAGGCAACTTAACATCTGGGATGTAGTATTTTCCAAAATTCCTGGCGAGTCGGCCCCAACTTCTCGGTGGGCAGATTATATACGTCTATATCATAATATAACCTAACCTAACCCATCTAGACCCTTGCTGGTAATATTTTACAAAATCCCGGTCGTGTCGGCCCGTACTTCTCGGTGGGGACATTATATACGTCTATAACGTTATATATCCCAACCTAAGGCAACTTAACATCTCGGATGTAGTATTTTCCAACATTCCTGGCGGGTCGGCCCCATCTGCTCGGTGGGCACATTATATACGTCTATATCGTAATATAACCTAACCTAACCCATGTAGACCCTCGCTGGTAATGTTTTACAGAATCCCGGTCGTGTCGTCCCGTACGTCTCGGTGTGTACATTATATACGTCTATAACGTTATATATCCCAACCTAAGGCAACTTAACATCTCGGATGTAGTATTTTCCAACATTCCTGGCGGGTCGGCCCCTACTTCTCGGTGGGCACATTATATACGTCTATATCGTAATATAACCTAACCTAACCCATCTAGACCCTCGGTGGTAATGTTTTACAAAATCCCGGTCGTGTCGGACCGTGCTTCTCGGTGGGGACATTATATACGTCTATAATGTTATATATCCTAACATGAGGGAACCTAACATCGCGGATGTAGTATTTCACAACATTCCTGGCTGGTCGGCGCCAATTCTCGGTGGGAACATTATATACGTCTATATGGTAATATAACCTAACCTAACCCATCTGGACCCTCGCTGGTAATGTTTCACAAAATCCCGGTCGCGTCGGCCCGTACTTCCCGGTGGGGACATCATATACGTCTATAATGTTATATACCCTAACCTAAGGCTACCTAACATCTCGAATGTAGTTTTTCACAACATTCCTGGCGGGTCGGCCCCACTTCTCGGTGGGAAAATTATGTACGTCTATAACGTAATATAACCTAACATAACCGATCTAGACCCTCGCTGGTAATGTTTTACAGAATCCCGGTCGTGTCGTCCCGTACGTCTCGGTGCGGACATTATATGGGTTTATAACGTTATATATCCTAACCTAAGGCAACTTAACATCTGGGATGTAGTATTTTCCAACATTCCTGGCGGGCCGGCCCCAACTTCTCGGTGGGCACATTATATACATGTATATCGTAATATAACCTAACTTAACCCATCTAGACTCTCGCTGGTAATGTTTTACAGAATCCCGGTCGTGTCGTCCCGTACGTCTCGGTGCGGACATTATATACGTCTATAACGTTATGTATCCTAACCTAAGGCAAATTAACATTTGGGATGTAGTATTTTCCAACATTCCTGGCGGGTCGGCCCCAACTACTCGGTGGGCACATTATATACATATATATCGTAATATAACCTAACCTAACCCATCTAGACTCTCGCTGGTAGTGTTTTACAGATTCCCGGTCGTGTCGTCCCGTACGTCTCGGTGCGGACGTTATATACGTCTATAACGTTATGTATCCTAACCTAAGGCAACTTAACATCTGGGATGTATTATTTTCCAACATTCCTGGCGGGTCGGCCCCTACTTCTCGGTGGGCACATTATATACGTCTATATCATAATATAACCTAACCTAACCCATCTAGACCCGTGCTGGTAATATTTTACAAAATCCCGGTCGTGTCGGCCCGTACTTCTCAGTGGCGTCATTATATACGTCTATAACGTTATATATCCTAACCTAAGGCAACTTAACATCTGGGATGTAGTATTTTCCAACATTCATGGCGGGTCGGCCCCACTTCTCGGTGGGAACATTATATACGTCTATAACGTAATATAATCTAACCTAACCGATCTAGCCCCTCGCTGGTAATGTTTTACATAATCCCGGTCGTGTCGTCCCGTACGTCTCGGTGCGGACATTATATACGTCTATAACGTTATCTATCCTAACCTAAGGGAACCTAATATCTCGGATGTAGTATATTCCAACATTCCTGGCGGGTCGGCCCCTACTTCTCGGTGGGAACATTATATACGTCTATAGCGTAATATAACCTAACCTAACCCATCCAGACGCTCGCTGGTAATGTTTTACAAAATCCCGGTCGTGTCGTCCCGTACGTCTCGGTGCGGACATTATATACGTCTATAATGTTATATATCCTAACCTAAGGGAACCTAACATCGCGGATGTAGTATTTCACAACATTCCTGGCTGGTCGGCGGCAATTCTCGGTGGGAACATTATATACGTCTATATCGTAATATAACCTAACCTAACCCATCTGGACCCTCGCTGGTAATGTTTCTCAAAATCCCGGTCGTGTCGGCCCGTACGTCTCGGTGCGGACATTATATGCGTTTATAACGTTATATATCCTAACCTAAGGCAACTTAACATCTCGGATGTAGTATTTTCCAACATGCCTGGCGGGTCGGCCCCAACTTCTCGGTGGGCACATTATATACATCTATATCGTAATATAACCTAACCTAACCCATGTAGACCCTCGCTGGTAATGTTTTACAGAATCCCGGTCGTGTCGTCCCGTACGTCTCGGTGCGGACATTATATACGTCTATAACGTTATATATCCTAACCTAAGGGAACCTAATATCTCGGATGTAGTATATTCCAACATTCCTGGCGGGTCGGCCCCTACTTCTCGGTGGGAACATTATATACGTCTATAGCGTAATATAACCTAACCTAACCCATCCAGACGCTCGCTGGTAATGTTTTACAAAATCCCGGTCGTGTCGTCCCGTACGTCTCGGTGCGGACATTATATACGTCTATAATGTTATATATCCTAACCTAAGGGAACCTAACATCGCGGATGTAGTATTTCACAACATTCCTGGCTGGTCGGCGGCAATTCTCGGTGGGAACATTATATACGTCTATATCGTAATATAACCTAACCTAACCCATCTGGACCCTCGCTGGCAATGTTTCACAAAATCCCGGTCGTGTCGGCCCGTACGTCTCGGTGCGGACATTATATGCGTTTATAACGTTATATATCCTAACCTAAGGCAACTTAACATCTCGGATGTAGTATTTTCCAACATGCCTGGCGGGTCGGCCCCAACTTCTCGGTGGGCACATTATATACATCTATATCGTAATATAACCTAACCTAACCCATGTAGACCCTCGCTGGTAATGTTTTACAGAATCCCGGTCGTGTCGTCCCGTGCTTCTCGGTGGGCACATTATATACATCTATATCGTAATATAACCTAACCTAACCGATCTAGACCCTCGCTGGTACTGTTTTACAGAATCCCGGTCGTGCCGGCCCGTACTTCCCGGTGGGGACATCATATACGTCTATAATGTTATATACCCTAACCTAAGGCTACCTAATATCTCGAATGTAGTTTTTCACAACATTCCTGGCGGGTCGGCCCCACTTCTCGGTGGGAACATTATGTACGTCTATAACGTAATATAACCTAACCTAACCGATCTAGCCCCTCGCTGGTAATGTTTTACAGAATCCCGGTCGTGTCGTCCCGTACGTCTCGGTGCGGACATTATATGGATTTATAACGTTATATATCCTAACCTAAGGCAACTTAACATCTGGGATGTAGTATTTTCCAACATTCCTGGCGGGTCGGCCCCTACTTCTCGGTGGGAACATTTTATACGTCTATAGCGTAATATAACCTAACCTAACCCATCCAGACGCTCGCTGGTAATGTTTTACAAAATCCCTGTCGTGTCGGACCGTGCTTCTCGGTGGGGGCATTATATACGTCTATAATGTTATATATCCTAACATAAGGGAACCTAACATCGCGGATGTAGTATTTCACAACATTCCCGGCTGGTCGGCCCCATCTTCTCGGTGGGAACATTATATACGTCTATATGGTAATATAACCTAACCTAACCCATCTGGACCCTCGCTGGTAATGTTTTACAAAATCCCGGTCGTGTCGGCCCGTACTTCCCGGTGGGGACATCATATACGTCTATAATGTTATATACCCTAACCTAAGGCTACCTAACATCTCGAATGTAGTTTTTCACAACATTCCTGGCGGGTCGGCCCCACTTCTCGGTGGGAACACTATGTACGTCTATAACGTAATATAACCTAACATAACCGATCTAGCCCCTCGCTGGTAATGCTTTACAGAATCCCGGTCGTGTCGTCCCGTACGTCTCGGTGCGGACATTATATGGGTTTATAACGTTATATATCCTAACCTAAGGCAACTTAACATCTGGGATGTAGTTTTTTCCAACATTCATGGCGGGTCGGCCCCACTTCTCGGTGGGAACATTATATACGTCTATAACGTAATATAATCTAACCTAACCGATCTAGCCCCTCGCTGGTAATGTTTTACATAATCCCGGTCGTGTCGTCCCGTACGTCTCGGTGCGGACATTATATACGTCTATAACGTTATATATCCTAACCTAAGGGAACCTAACATTTCGGATGTAGTATATTCCAACATTCCTGGCGGGTCGGCCCCTACTTCTCGGTGGGAACATTATATACGTCTATAGCGTAATATAACCTAACCTAACCCATCCAGACGCTCGCTGGTAATGTTTTACAAAATCCCGGTCGTGTCGTCCCGTACGTCTCGGTGCGGACATTATATACGTCTATAATGTTATATATCCTAACCTAAGGGAACCTAACATCGCGGATGTAGTATTTCACAACATTCCTGGCTGGTCGGCGGCAATTCTCGGTGGGAACATTATATACGTCTATATCGTAATATAACCTAACCTAACCCATCTGGACCCTCGCTGGCAATGTTTCACAAAATCCCGGTCGTGTCGGCCCGTACGTCTCGGTGCGGACATTATATGCGTTTATAACGTTATATATCCTAACCTAAGGCAACTTAACATCTCGGATGTAGTATTTTCCAACATGCCTGGCGGGTCGGCCCCAACTTCTCGGTGGGCACATTATATACATCTATATCGTAATATAACCTAACCTAACCCATGTAGACCCTCGCTGGTAATGTTTTACAGAATCCCGGTCGTGTCGTCCCGTGCTTCTCGGTGGGCACATTATATACATCTATATCGTAATATAACCTAACCTAACCGATCTAGACCCTCGCTGGTACTGTTTTACAGAATCCCGGTCGTGCCGGCCCGTACTTCCCGGTGGGGACATCATATACGTCTATAATGTTATATACCCTAACCTAAGGCTACCTAATATCTCGAATGTAGTTTTTCACAACATTCCTGGCGGGTCGGCCCCACTTCTCGGTGGGAACATTATGTACGTCTATAACGTAATATAACCTAACCTAACCGATCTAGCCCCTCGCTGGTAATGTTTTACAGAATCCCGGTCGTGTCGTCCCGTACGTCTCGGTGCGGACATTATATGGATTTATAACGTTATATATCCTAACCTAAGGCAACTTAACATCTGGGATGTAGTATTTTCCAACATTCCTGGCGGGTCGGCCCCTACTTCTCGGTGGGAACATTTTATACGTCTATAGCGTAATATAACCTAACCTAACCCATCCAGACGCTCGCTGGTAATGTTTTACAAAATCCCTGTCGTGTCGGACCGTGCTTCTCGGTGGGGGCATTATATACGTCTATAATGTTATATATCCTAACATAAGGGAACCTAACATCGCGGATGTAGTATTTCACAACATTCCCGGCTGGTCGGCCCCATCTTCTCGGTGGGAACATTATATACGTCTATATGGTAATATAACCTAACCTAACCCATCTGGACCCTCGCTGGTAATGTTTTACAAAATCCCGGTCGTGTCGGCCCGTACTTCCCGGTGGGGACATCATATACGTCTATAATGTTATATACCCTAACCTAAGGCTACCTAACATCTCGAATGTAGTTTTTCACAACATTCCTGGCGGGTCGGCCCCACTTCTCGGTGGGAACACTATGTACGTCTATAACGTAATATAACCTAACATAACCGATCTAGCCCCTCGCTGGTAATGCTTTACAGAATCCCGGTCGTGTCGTCCCGTACGTCTCGGTGCGGACATTATATGGGTTTATAACGTTATATATCCTAACCTAAGGCAACTTAACATCTGGGATGTAGTTTTTTCCAACATTCATGGCGGGTCGGCCCCACTTCTCGGTGGGAACATTATATACGTCTATAACGTAATATAATCTAACCTAACCGATCTAGCCCCTCGCTGGTAATGTTTTACATAATCCCGGTCGTGTCGTCCCGTACGTCTCGGTGCGGACATTATATACGTCTATAACGTTATATATCCTAACCTAAGGGAACCTAACATTTCGGATGTAGTATATTCCAACATTCCTGGCGGGTCGGCCCCTACTTCTCGGTGGGAACATTATATACGTCTATAGCGTAATATAACCTAACCTAACCCATCCAGACGCTCGCTGGTAATGTTTTACAAAATCCCGGTCGTGTCGTCCCGTACGTCTCGGTGCGGACATTATATACGTCTATAATGTTATATATCCTAACCTAAGGGAACCTAACATCTCGGATGTAGTATCTTCCAACATTCCTGGCGGGTCGGCCCCAACTTTTCGGTGGGCACATTATATACATCTATATCGTAATATAACCTAACCTAACCCATGTAGACCCTCGCTGGTAATGTTTTACAGAATCCCGGTCGTGTCGTCCCGTACGACTCGGTGCGGACATTATATGCGTTTATAACGTTATATATCCTAACCTAAGGCAACTTAACATCTGGGATGTAGTATTTTCCAACATTCCTGGCGGGTCGGCCCCAACTACTCGGTGGGCACATTATATACATATATATCATAATATAACCTAACCTAACCCATCTAGAACCTTGCTGGTAATATTTTACAAAATCCCGGTTTTGTCGGCTCGTACTTCTCAGTGGGGTCATTATATACGTCTATAACGTTATATATCCTAACCTAAGGCAACTTAACATCTGGGATGTAGTATTTTCCAACATTCATGGCGGGTCGGCCCCACTTCTCGGTGGGAACATTATATACGTCTATAACTTAATATAATCTAACCTAACCGATCTAGCCCCTCGCTGGTAATGTTTTACATAATCCCGGTCGTGTCGTCCCGTACGTCTCGGTGCGGACATTATATACGTCTATAATGTTATATATCCTAACGTAAGGGAACCTAACATCGCGGATGTAGTATTTCACAACATTCCTGGCGGGTCGGCCCCTACTTCTCGGTGGGCACATTATATACGTCTATATCATAATATAACCTAACCTAACCCATCTAGAACCTTGCTGTTAATATTTTACAAAATCCCGGTTTTGTCGGCTCGTACTTCTCAGTGGGGTCATTATATACGTCTATAACGTTATATATCCTAACCTAAGGCAACTTAACATCTGGGATGTAGTATTTTCCAACATTCATGGCGGGTCGGCCCCACTTCTCGGTGGGAACATTATATACGTCTATAACGTAATATAATCTAACCTAACCGATCTAGCCCCTCGCTGGTAATGTTTTACATAATCCCGGTCGTGTCGTCCCGTACGTCTCGGTGCGGACATTATATACGTCTATAATGTTATATATCCTAACGTAAGGGAACCTAACATCGCGGATGTAGTATTTCACAACATTCCTGGCGGGTCGGCCCCTACTTCTCGGTGGGCACATTATATACGTCTATATCATAATATAACCTAACCTAACCCATCTAGAACCTTGCTGTTAATATTTTACAAAATCCCGGTTTTGTCGGCTCGTACTTCTCAGTGGGGTCATTATATACGTCTATAACGTTATATATCCTAACCTAAGGCAACTTAACATCTGGGATGTAGTATTTTCCAACATTCATGGCGGGTCGGCCCCACTTCTCGGTGGGAACATTATATACGTCTATAACGTAATATAATCTAACCTAACCGATCTAGCCCCTCGCTGGTAATGTTTTACATAATCCCGGTCGTGTCGTCCCGTACGTCTCGGTGCGGACATTATATACGTCTATAACGTTATATATCCTAACCTAAGGGAACCTAACATCTCGGATGTAGTATATTCCAACATTCCTGGCGGGTCGGCCCCTACTTCTCGGTGGGAACATTATATACGTCTATAGCGTAACATAACCTAACCTAACCCATCCAGACGCTCGCTGGTAATGTTTTACAAAATCCCGATCGTGTCATCCCGTACGTCTCGGTGCGGACATTATATACGTCTATAATGTTATATATCCTAACCTAAGGGAACCTAACATCGCGGATGTAGTATTTCACAACATTCGTGGCTGGTCGGCGGCAATTCTCGGTGGGAACATTATATACGTCTATATCGTAATATAACCTAACCTAACCCATCTGGACCCTCGCTGGTAATGTTTCACAAAATCCCGGTCGTGTCGGCCCGTACGTCTCGGTGCGGACATTATATGCGTTTATAACGTTATATATCCTAACCTAAGGCAACTTAACATCTCGGATGTAGTATTTTCCAACATTCCTGGCGGGTCGGCCCCAACTTCTCGGTGGGCACATTATATACATCTATATCGTAATATAACCTAACCTAACCCATGTAGACCCTCGCTGGTAATGTTTTACAGAATCCCGGTCGTGTCGTCCCGTACGTCTCGGTGCGGACATTATACACGTCTATAACGTTATATATCCCAACCTAAGGCAACTTAACATCTCGGATGTAGTATTTTCCAACATTCCTGGCGGGTCGGCCCCTACTTCTCGGTGGGCACATTATATACGTCTATATCGTAATATAACCTAACCTAAATCATCTAGACCCTCGGTGGCAATGTTTTACAAAATCCCGGTCGTGTCGGACCGTGCTTCTCGGTGGGGACATTATATACGTCTATAATGTTATATATCCTAACATAAGGGAACCTAACATCGCGGATGTAGTATTTCACAACATTCCTGGCTGGTCGGCGCCAATTCTCGGTGGGAACATTATATACGTCCATATGGTAATATAACCTAACCTAACCCATCTGGACCCTCGCTGGTAATGTTTCACAAAATCCCGGTCGTATCGGCCCGTACTTCCCGGTGGGGACATCATATACGTCTATAATGTTATATACCCTAACCTAAGGCTACCTAACACCTCGAATGTAGTTTTTCACAACATTCCTGGCGGGTCGGCCCCACTTCTCGGTGGGAACATTATGTACGTCTATAACGTAATATAACCTAACCTAACCGATCTGGACCCTCGCTGGTAATGTTTCACAAAATCCCGGTCGTGTTGGCCCGTACGTCTCGGTGCGGACATTATATGCGTTTATAACGTTATATATCCTAACCTAAGGCAACTTAACATCTCGGATGTAGTATTTTCCAACATTCCTGGCGGGTCGGCCCCTACTTCTCGGTGGGAACATTATATACGTCTATAGCGTAATATAACCTAACCTAACCCATCCAGACGCTCGCTGGTAATGTTTTACAAAATCCCGGTCGTGTCGTCCCGTACGTCTCGGTGCGGACATTATATACGTCTATAATGTTATATATCCTAACCTAAGGGAACCTAACATCGCGGATGTAGTATTTCACAACATTCCTGGCTGGTCGGCGGCAATTCTCGGTGGGAACATTATATACGTCTATATCGTAATATAACCTAACCTAACCCATCTGGACCCTCGCTGGTAATGTTTCACAAAATCCCGGTCGTGTCGGCCCGTACTTCCCGGTGGGGACATCATATACGTCTATAATGTTATATACCCTAACCTAAGGCTACCTAACATCTCGAATGTAGTTTTTCACAACATTCCTGGCGGGTCGGCCCCACTTCTCGGTGGGAACATTATGTACGTCTATAACGTAATATAACCTAACATAACCGATCTAGCCCCTCGCTGGTAATGTTTTACAGAATCCCGGTCGTGTCGTCCCGTACTTCTCGGTGCGGACATTATATGGGTTTATAACGTTATATATCCTAACCTAAGGCAACTTAACATCTGGGATGTAGTATTTTCCAACATTCCTGGCGGGTCGGCCCCAACTTCTCGGTGGGCACATTATATACATATATATCGTAATATAACCTAACCTAACCCATCTAGACTCTCGCTGGTAATGTTTTACAGAATCCCGGTCGTGTCGTCCCGTACGTCTCGGTGCGGACATTATATACGTCTATAACGTTATGTATCCTAACCTAAGGCAAATTAACAATTGGGATGTAGTTTTTTCCAACATTCCTGGCGGGTCGGCCCCTACTTCTCGGTGGGCACATTATATACGTCTATATCATAATATAACCTAACCTAACCCATCTAGAACCTTGCTGGTAATATTTTACAAAATCCCGGTTTTGTCGGCTCGTACTTCTCAGTGGGGTCATTATATACGTCTATAACGTTATATATCCTAACCTAAGGCAACTTAACATCTGGGATGTAGTTTTTTCCAACATTCATGGCGGGTCGGCCCCACTTCTCGGTGGGAACATTATATACGTCTATAACGTAATATAATCTAACCTAACCGATCTAGCCCCTCGCTGGTAATGTTTTACATAATCCCGGTCGTGTCGTCCCGTACGTCTCGGTGCGGACATTATATACGTCTATAACGTTATATATCCTAACCTAAGGGAACCTAACATCTCGGATGTAGTATATTCCAACATTCCTGGCGGGTCGGCCCCTACTTCTCGGTGGGAACATTATATACGTCTATAGCGTAACATAACCTAACCTAACCCATCCAGACGCTCGCTGGTAATGTTTTACAAAATCCCGGTCGTGTCATCCCGTACGTCTCGGTGCGGACATTATATACGTCTATAATGTTATATATCCTAACCTAAGGGAACCTAACATCGCGGATGTAGTATTTCACAACATTCGTGGCTGGTCGGCGGCAATTCTCGGTGGGAACATTATATACGTCTATATCGTAATATAACCTAACCTAACCCATCTGGACCCTCGCTGGTAATGTTTCACAAAATCCCGGTCGTGTCGGCCCGTACGTCTCGGTGCGGACATTATATGCGTTTATAACGTTATATATCCTAACCTAAGGCAACTTAACATCTCGGATGTAGTATTTTCCAACATTCCTGGCGGGTCGGCCCCAACTTCTCGGTGGGCACATTATATACATCTATATCGTAATATAACCTAACCTAACCCATGTAGACCCTCGCTGGTAATGTTTTACAGAATCCCGGTCGTGTCGTCCCGTACGTCTCGGTGCGGACATTATACACGTCTATAACGTTATATATCCCAACCTAAGGCAACTTAACATCTCGGATGTAGTATTTTCCAACATTCCTGGCGGGTCGGCCCCTACTTCTCGGTGGGCACATTATATACGTCTATATCGTAATATAACCTAACCTAAATCATCTAGACCCTCGGTGGCAATGTTTTACAAAATCCCGGTCGTGTCGGACCGTGCTTCTCGGTGGGGACATTATATACGTCTATAATGTTATATATCCTAACATAAGGGAACCTAACATCGCGGATGTAGTATTTCACAACATTCCTGGCTGGTCGGCGCCAATTCTCGGTGGGAACATTATGTACGTCTATAACGTAATATAACCTAACCTAACCGATCTGGACCCTCGCTGTTAATGTTTCACAAAATCCCGGTCGTGTTGGCCCGTACGTCTCGGTGCGGACATTATATGCGTTTATAACGTTATATATCCTAACCTAAGGCAACTTAACATCTCGGATGTAGTATTTTCCAACATTCCTGGCGGGTCGGCCCCTACTTCTCGGTGGGAACATTATATACGTCTATAGCGTAATATAACCTAACCTAACCCATCCAGACGCTCGCTGGTAATGTTTTACAAAATCCCGGTCGTGTCGTCCCGTACGTCTCGGTGCGGACATTATATACGTCTATAATGTTATATATCCTAACCTAAGGGAACCTAACATCGCGGATGTAGTATTTCACAACATTCCTGGCTGGTCGGCGGCAATTCTCGGTGGGAACATTATATACGTCTATATCGTAATATAACCTAACCTAACCCATCTGGACCCTCGCTGGTAATGTTTCACAAAATCCCGGTCGTGTCGGCCCGTACTTCCCGGTGGGGACATCATATACGTCTATAATGTTATATACCCTAACCTAAGGCTACCTAACATCTCGAATGTAGTTTTTCACAACATTCCTGGCGGGTCGGCCCCTCTTCTCGGTGGGAACATTATGTACGTCTATAACGTAATATAACCTAACATAACCGATCTAGCCCCTCGCTGGTAATGTTTTACAGAATCCCGGTCGTGTCGTCCCGTACTTCTCGGTGCGGACATTATATGGGTTTATAACGTTATATATCCTAACCTAAGGCAACTTAACATCTGGGATGTAGTATTTTCCAACATTCCTGGCGGGTCGGCCCCAACTTCTCGGTGGGCACATTATATACATATATATCGTAATATAACCTAACCTAACCCATCTAGACTCTCGCTGGTAATGTTTTACAGAATCCCGGTCGTGTCGTCCCGTACGTCTCGGTGCGGACATTATATACGTCTATAACGTTATGTATCCTAACCTAAGGGAACCTAACATCTTGGATGTAGTTTTTTCCAACATTCCTGGCGGGTCGGCCCCTACTTCTCGGTGGGCACATTATATACGTCTATATCATAATATAACCTAACCTAACCCATCTGGAACCTTGCTGGTAATATTTTACAAAATCCCGGTTTTGTCGGCCCGTACTTCTCAGTGGGGTCATTATATACGTCTATAACGTTATATATTCTAACCTAAGGCAACTTAACATCTGGGATGTAGTTTTTTCCAACATTCATGGCGGGTCGGCCCCACTTCTCGGTGGGAACATTATATACGTCTATAGCGTAATATAACCTAACCTAACCCATCCAGACGCTCGCTGGTAATGTTTTACAAAATCCCGGTCGTGTCGTCCCGTACGTCTCGGTGCGGACATTATATACGTCTATAATGTTATATATCCTAACCTAAGGGAACCTAACATCGCGGATGTAGTATTTCACAACATTCCTGGCTGGTCGGCGGCAATTCTCGGTGGGAACATTATATACGTCTATATCGTAATATAACCTAACCTAACCCATCTAGACCCTCGCTGGCAATGTTTTACAAAATCCCGGTCGTGTCGGCCCGTGCTTCTCGGTGGGCACATTATATACATCTATATCGTAATATAACCTAACCTAACCCATCTAGACCCTCGCTGGTAATGTTTTACAAAATCCCGGTCATGTCGGCGCGTACTTCTCGGTGGGGACATTATATACGTCTATAACGTTATATATCCTAACCTAAGGCAACTTAACATCTCGGATGTTGTATTTCCCAACATTCCTGGCGGGTCGGCCCCATCTTCTCGGTGGGCACATTATATACGTCTATATCGTAATATAACCTAACCTAACCCATCTAGACCCTCGCTGGTAATGTTTTACAAAATCCCGGTACGTGTCGTCCCGTACGTCTCGGTTCGGAGATTATATACGTCTATAATGTTATATATCCTAACCTAAGGGAAACTAACATCGCGGATGTAGTATTTCACAACATTCCCGGCTGGTCGGCCCCATCTTCTCGGTGGGCACATTATATACGTCTATATCGTAATATAACCTAACCTAACCCATCTAGACCCTCGCTGGTAATGTTTTACAAAATCCGGGGCGTGTCGGCCCGTACTTCTCGGTGCGGACATTATATAAGTCTATAACGTTATATACCCTAACCTAAGGGAACCTAACATCTTGGATGTAGTATTTTCCAACATTCCTGGCGAGTCGGCTCCTACTTCTCGGTGGGCATATTATATACGTCTATATCGTAATGTAACCTAACCTAACCCATCTAGACCCTCGCTGGCAATGTTTTACAAAATCCCGGTCCTGTCGGCCCGTACGTCTCGGTGCGGACATTATATGCGTTTATAACGTTGTATATCCTAACCTAAGGCAACCTAACATCTCGGATGTAGTATTTTCCAACATTCCTGGCGCGTCGGCCCCAATTTCTCGGTGGGCACATTATATACATCTATATCGTAATATAATCTAACCTAACCCATCTAGACCCTCGCTGGTAATGTTTTACAAAATCCCGGTCGTGTCGGCCAGTACTTCGCGGTGGGGACATTATATACGTCTATATCGTAATATAACCTAACCTAACCCATCTAGACCCTCGCTGGTAATGTTTTACAAAATCCCGGTCGTGTCGGCCCGTGCTTCTCGGTGGGCACATAATGTACGTCTATATCGTAATATAACCTAACCTAACCCATCTAGACCGTCGCTGGTAATGTTTTACAAAATCCCGCTCGTGTCGTCCCGTACGTCTCGGTGCGGACATTATATACGTCTATAACGATACGTATCCTAACCTAAGGCAACTTAACATCTGGGATGTAGTATTTTCCAAAATTCCTGGCGAGTCGGCCCCAACTTCTCGGTGGGCACATTATATACGTCTATATCGTAATATAACCTAACCTAACCCATGTAGACCCTCGCTGGTAATGTTTTACAGATTCCCGGTCGTGTCGTCCAGTACGTCTCGGTGCGGACATTATATACGTCTATAACGATACGTATCCTAACCTAAGGCAACTTAACATCTGGGATGTAGTATTTTCCAAAATTCCTGGCGGGTCGGCCCCTACTTCTCGGTGGGCACATTATATACGTCTATATCGTAATATAACCTAACCTAACCCATCTAGACCCTCGGTGGTAATGTTTTACAATATCCCGGTCGTGTCGGACCGTGCTTCTCGATGGGGACATTATATACGTCTATAATGTTATATATCCTAACATGAGGGAACCTAACATCGCGGATGTAGTATTTCACAACATTCCTGGCTGGTCGGCGCCAATTCTCGGTGGGAACATTATATACGTCTATATGGTAATATAACCTAACCTAACCCATCTGGACCCTCGCTGGTAATGTTTCACAAAATCCCGGTCGCGTCGGCCCGTACTTCCCGGTGGGGACATCATATACGTCTATAATGTTATATACCCTAACCTAAGGCTACCTAACATCTCGAATGTAGTTTTTCACAACATTCCTGGCGGGTCGGCCCCACTTCTCGGTGGGAACATTATGTACGTCTATAACGTAATATAACCTAACATAACCGATCTAGACCCTCGCTGGTAATGTTTTACAGAATCCCGGTCGTGTCGTCCCGTACGTCTCGGTGCGGACATTATATGGGTTTATAACGTTATATATCCTAACCTAAGGCAACTTAACATCTGGGATGTAGTATTTTCCAACATTCCTGGCGGGTCGGCCCCAACTACTCGGTGGGCACATTATATACATATATATCGTAATATAACCTAACCTAACCCATCTAGACTCTCGCTGGTAGTGTTTTACAGATTCCCGGTCGTGTCGTCCAGTACGTCTCGGTGCGGACATTATATACGTCTATAACGATACGTATCCTAACCTAAGGCAACTTAACATCTGGGATGTAGTATTTTCCAAAATTCCTGGCGAGTCGGCCCCAACTTCTCGGTGGGCAGATTATATACGTCTATATCATAATATAACCTAACCTAACCCATCTAGACCCTTGCTGGTAATATTTTACAAAATCCCGGTCGTGTCGGCCCGTACTTCTCGGTGGGGACATTATATACGTCTATAACGTTATATATCCCAACCTAAGGCAACTTAACATCTCGGATGTAGTATTTTCCAACATTCCTGGCGGGTCGGCCCCATCTGCTCGGTGGGCACATTATATACGTCTATATCGTAATATAACCTAACCTAACCCATGTAGACCCTCGCTGGTAATGTTTTACAGAATCCCGGTCGTGTCGTCCCGTACGTCTCGGTGTGTACATTATATACGTCTATAACGTTATATATCCCAACCTAAGGCAACTTAACATCTCGGATGTAGTATTTTCCAACATTCCTGGCGGGTCGGCCCCTACTTCTCGGTGGGCACATTATATACGTCTATATCGTAATATAACATAACCTAACCCATCTAGACCCTCGGTGGTAATGTTTTACAAAATCCCGGTCGTGTCGGACCGTGCTTCTCGGTGGGGACATTATATACGTCTATAATGTTATATATCCTAACATGAGGGAACCTAACATCGCGGATGTAGTATTTCACAACATTCCTGGCTGGTCGGCGCCAATTCTCGGTGGGAACATTATATACGTCTATATGGTAATATAACCTAACCTAACCCATCTGGACCCTCGCTGGTAATGTTTCACAAAATCCCGGTCGCGTCGGCCCGTACTTCCCGGTGGGGACATCATATACGTCTATAATGTTATATACCCTAACCTAAGGCTACCTAACATCTCGAATGTAGTTTTTCACAACATTCCTGGCGGGTCGGCCCCACTTCTCGGTGGGAACATTATGTACGTCTATAACGTAATATAACCTAACATAACCGATCTAGACCCTCGCTGGTAATGTTTTACAGAATCCCGGTCGTGTCGTCCCGTACGTCTCGGTGCGGACATTATATGGGTTTATAACGTTATATATCCTAACCTAAGGCAACTTAACATCTGGGATGTAGTATTTTCCAACATTCCTGGCGGGCCGGCCCCAACTTCTCGGTGGGCACATTATATACATGTATATCGTAATATAACCTAACTTAACCCATCTAGACTCTCGCTGGTAATGTTTTACAGAATCCCGGTCGTGTCGTCCCGTACGTCTCGGTGCGGACATTATATACGTCTATAACGTTATGTATCCTAACCTAAGGCAAATTAACATTTGGGATGTAGTATTTTCCAACATTCCTGGCGGGTCGGCCCCAACTACTCGGTGGGCACATTATATACATATATATCGTAATATAACCTAACCTAACCCATCTAGACTCTCGCTGGTAGTGTTTTACAGATTCCCGGTCGTGTCGTCCCGTACGTCTCGGTGCGGACGTTATATACGTCTATAACGTTATGTATCCTAACCTAAGGCAACTTAACATCTGGGATGTATTATTTTCCAACATTCCTGGCGGGTCGGCCCCTACTTCTCGGTGGGCACATTATATACGTCTATATCATAATATAACCTAACCTAACCCATCTAGACCCGTGCTGGTAATATTTTACAAAATCCCGGTCGTGTCGGCCCGTACTTCTCAGTGGCGTCATTATATACGTCTATAACGTTATATATCCTAACCTAAGGCAACTTAACATCTGGGATGTAGTATTTTCCAACATTCATGGCGGGTCGGCCCCACTTCTCGGTGGGAACATTATATACGTCTATAACGTAATATAATCTAACCTAACCGATCTAGCCCCTCGCTGGTAATGTTTTACATAACCCCGGTCGTGTCGTCCCGTACGTCTCGGTGCGGTCATTATATACGTCTATAACGTTATCTATCCTAACCTAAGGGAACCTAATATCTCGGATGTAGTATATTCCAACATTCCTGGCGGGTCGGCCCCTACTTCTCGGTGGGAACATTATATACGTCTATAGCGTAATATAACCTAACCTAACCCATCCAGACGCTCGCTGGTAATGTTTTACAAAATCCCGGTCGTGTCGTCCCGTACGTCTCGGTGCGGACATTATATACGTCTATAATGTTATATATCCTAACCTAAGGGAACCTAACATCGCGGATGTAGTATTTCACAACATTCCTGGCTGGTCGGCGGCAATTCTCGGTGGGAACATTATATACGTCTATATCGTAATATAACCTAACCTAACCCATCTGGACCCTCGCTGGTAATGTTTCTCAAAATCCCGGTCGTGTCGGCCCGTACGTCTCGGTGCGGACATTATATGCGTTTATAACGTTATATATCCTAACCTAAGGCAACTTAACATCTCGGATGTAGTATTTTCCAACATGCCTGGCGGGTCGGCCCCAACTTCTCGGTGGGCACATTATATACATCTATATCGTAATATAACCTAACCTAACCCATGTAGACCCTCGCTGGTAATGTTTTACAGAATCCCGGTCGTGTCGTCCCGTACGTCTCGGTGCGGACATTATATACGTCTATAACGTTATATATCCTAACCTAAGGGAACCTAATATCTCGGATGTAGTATATTCCAACATTCCTGGCGGGTCGGCCCCTACTTCTCGGTGGGAACATTATATACGTCTATAGCGTAATATAACCTAACCTAACCCATCCAGACGCTCGCTGGTAATGTTTTACAAAATCCCGGTCGTGTCGTCCCGTACGTCTCGGTGCGGACATTATATACGTCTATAATGTTATATATCCTAACCTAAGGGAACCTAACATCGCGGATGTAGTATTTCACAACATTCCTGGCTGGTCGGCGGCAATTCTCGGTGGGAACATTATATACGTCTATATCGTAATATAACCTAACCTAACCCATCTGGACCCTCGCTGGCAATGTTTCACAAAATCCCGGTCGTGTCGGCCCGTACGTCTCGGTGCGGACATTATATGCGTTTATAACGTTATATATCCTAACCTAAGGCAACTTAACATCTCGGATGTAGTATTTTCCAACATGCCTGGCGGGTCGGCCCCAACTTCTCGGTGGGCACATTATATACATCTATATCGTAATATAACCTAACCTAACCCATGTAGACCCTCGCTGGTAATGTTTTACAGAATCCCGGTCGTGTCGTCCCGTGCTTCTCGGTGGGCACATTATATACATCTATATCGTAATATAACCTAACCTAACCGATCTAGACCCTCGCTGGTACTGTTTTACAGAATCCCGGTCGTGCCGGCCCGTACTTCCCGGTGGGGACATCATATACGTCTATAATGTTATATACCCTAACCTAAGGCTACCTAATATCTCGAATGTAGTTTTTCACAACATTCCTGGCGGGTCGGCCCCACTTCTCGGTGGGAACATTATGTACGTCTATAACGTAATATAACCTAACCTAACCGATCTAGCCCCTCGCTGGTAATGTTTTACAGAATCCCGGTCGTGTCGTCCCGTACGTCTCGGTGCGGACATTATATGGATTTATAACGTTATATATCCTAACCTAAGGCAACTTAACATCTGGGATGTAGTATTTTCCAACATTCCTGGCGGGTCGGCCCCTACTTCTCGGTGGGAACATTTTATACGTCTATAGCGTAATATAACCTAACCTAACCCATCCAGACGCTCGCTGGTAATGTTTTACAAAATCCCTGTCGTGTCGGACCGTGCTTCTCGGTGGGGGCATTATATACGTCTATAATGTTATATATCCTAACATAAGGGAACCTAACATCGCGGATGTAGTATTTCACAACATTCCCGGCTGGTCGGCCCCATCTTCTCGGTGGGAACATTATATACGTCTATATGGTAATATAACCTAACCTAACCCATCTGGACCCTCGCTGGTAATGTTTTACAAAATCCCGGTCGTGTCGGCCCGTACTTCCCGGTGGGGACATCATATACGTCTATAATGTTATATACCCTAACCTAAGGCTACCTAACATCTCGAATGTAGTTTTTCACAACATTCCTGGCGGGTCGGCCCCACTTCTCGGTGGGAACACTATGTACGTCTATAACGTAATATAACCTAACATAACCGATCTAGCCCCTCGCTGGTAATGCTTTACAGAATCCCGGTCGTGTCGTCCCGTACGTCTCGGTGCGGACATTATATGGGTTTATAACGTTATATATCCTAACCTAAGGCAACTTAACATCTGGGATGTAGTTTTTTCCAACATTCATGGCGGGTCGGCCCCACTTCTCGGTGGGAACATTATATACGTCTATAACGTAATATAATCTAACCTAACCGATCTAGCCCCTCGCTGGTAATGTTTTACATAATCCCGGTCGTGTCGTCCCGTACGTCTCGGTGCGGACATTATATACGTCTATAACGTTATATATCCTAACCTAAGGGAACCTAACATTTCGGATGTAGTATATTCCAACATTCCTGGCGGGTCGGCCCCTACTTCTCGGTGGGAACATTATATACGTCTATAGCGTAATATAACCTAACCTAACCCATCCAGACGCTCGCTGGTAATGTTTTACAAAATCCCGGTCGTGTCGTCCCGTACGTCTCGGTGCGGACATTATATACGTCTATAATGTTATATATCCTAACCTAAGGGAACCTAACATCGCGGATGTAGTATTTCACAACATTCCTGGCTGGTCGGCGGCAATTCTCGGTGGGAACATTATATACGTCTATATCGTAATATAACCTAACCTAACCCATCTGGACCCTCGCTGGCAATGTTTCACAAAATCCCGGTCGTGTCGGCCCGTACGTCTCGGTGCGGACATTATATGCGTTTATAACGTTATATATCCTAACCTAAGGCAACTTAACATCTCGGATGTAGTATTTTCCAACATGCCTGGCGGGTCGGCCCCAACTTCTCGGTGGGCACATTATATACATCTATATCGTAATATAACCTAACCTAACCCATGTAGACCCTCGCTGGTAATGTTTTACAGAATCCCGGTCGTGTCGTCCCGTGCTTCTCGGTGGGCACATTATATACATCTATATCGTAATATAACCTAACCTAACCGATCTAGACCCTCGCTGGTACTGTTTTACAGAATCCCGGTCGTGCCGGCCCGTACTTCCCGGTGGGGACATCATATACGTCTATAATGTTATATGCCCTAACCTAAGGCTACCTAATATCTCGAATGTAGTTTTTCACAACATTCCTGGCGGGTCGGCCCCACTTCTCGGTGGGAACATTATGTACGTCTATAACGTAATATAACCTAACCTAACCGATCTAGCCCCTCGCTGGTAATGTTTTACAGAATCCCGGTCGTGTCGTCCCGTACGTCTCGGTGCGGACATTATATGGATTTATAACGTTATATATCCTAACCTAAGGCAACTTAACATCTGGGATGTAGTATTTTCCAACATTCCTGGCGGGTCGGCCCCTACTTCTCGGTGGGAACATTTTATACGTCTATAGCGTAATATAACCTAACCTAACCCATCCAGACGCTCGCTGGTAATGTTTTACAAAATCCCTGTCGTGTCGGACCGTGCTTCTCGGTGGGGGCATTATATACGTCTATAATGTTATATATCCTAACATAAGGGAACCTAACATCGCGGATGTAGTATTTCACAACATTCCCGGCTGGTCGGCCCCATCTTCTCGGTGGGAACATTATATACGTCTATATGGTAATATAACCTAACCTAACCCATCTGGACCCTCGCTGGTAATGTTTTACAAAATCCCGGTCGTGTCGGCCCGTACTTCCCGGTGGGGACATCATATACGTCTATAATGTTATATACCCTAACCTAAGGCTACCTAACATCTCGAATGTAGTTTTTCACAACATTCCTGGCGGGTCGGCCCCACTTCTCGGTGGGAACACTATGTACGTCTATAACGTAATATAACCTAACATAACCGATCTAGCCCCTCGCTGGTAATGCTTTACAGAATCCCGGTCGTGTCGTCCCGTACGTCTCGGTGCGGACATTATATGGGTTTATAACGTTATATATCCTAACCTAAGGCAACTTAACATCTGGGATGTAGTTTTTTCCAACATTCATGGCGGGTCGGCCCCACTTCTCGGTGGGAACATTATATACGTCTATAACGTAATATAATCTAACCTAACCGATCTAGCCCCTCGCTGGTAATGTTTTACATAATCCCGGTCGTGTCGTCCCGTACGTCTCGGTGCGGACATTATATACGTCTATAACGTTATATATCCTAACCTAAGGGAACCTAACATTTCGGATGTAGTATATTCCAACATTCCTGGCGGGTCGGCCCCTACTTCTCGGTGGGAACATTATATACGTCTATAGCGTAATATAACCTAACCTAACCCATCCAGACGCTCGCTGGTAATGTTTTACAAAATCCCGGTCGTGTCGTCCCGTACGTCTCGGTGCGGACATTATATACGTCTATAACGTTATATATCCTAACCTAAGGGAACCTAACATCTCGGATGTAGTATCTTCCAACATTCCTGGCGGGTCGGCCCCAACTTTTCGGTGGGCACATTATATACATCTATATCGTAATATAACCTAACCTAACCCATGTAGACCCTCGCTGGTAATGTTTTACAGAATCCCGGTCGTGTCGTCCCGTACGACTCGGTGCGGACATTATATGCGTTTATAACGTTATATATCCTAACCTAAGGCAACTTAACATCTGGGATGTAGTATTTTCCAACATTCCTGGCGGGTCGGCCCCAACTACTCGGTGGGCACATTATATACATATATATCATAATATAACCTAACCTAACCCATCTAGAACCTTGCTGGTAATATTTTACAAAATCCCGGTTTTGTCGGCTCGTACTTCTCAGTGGGGTCATTATATACGTCTATAACGTTATATATCCTAACCTAAGGCAACTTAACATCTGGGATGTAGTATTTTCCAACATTCATGGCGGGTCGGCCCCACTTCTCGGTGGGAACATTATATACGTCTATAACTTAATATAATCTAACCTAACCGATCTAGCCCCTCGCTGGTAATGTTTTACATAATCCCGGTCGTGTCGTCCCGTACGTCTCGGTGCGGACATTATATACGTCTATAATGTTATATATCCTAACGTAAGGGAACCTAACATCGCGGATGTAGTATTTCACAACATTCCTGGCGGGTCGGCCCCTACTTCTCGGTGGGCACATTATATACGTCTATATCATAATATAACCTAACCTAACCCATCTAGAACCTTGCTGTTAATATTTTACAAAATCCCGGTTTTGTCGGCTCGTACTTCTCAGTGGGGTCATTATATACGTCTATAACGTTATATATCCTAACCTAAGGCAACTTAACATCTGGGATGTAGTATTTTCCAACATTCATGGCGGGTCGGCCCCACTTCTCGGTGGGAACATTATATACGTCTATAACGTAATATAATCTAACCTAACCGATCTAGCCCCTCGCTGGTAATGTTTTACATAATCCCGGTCGTGTCGTCCCGTACGTCTCGGTGCGGACATTATATACGTCTATAATGTTATATATCCTAACGTAAGGGAACCTAACATCGCGGATGTAGTATTTCACAACATTCCTGGCGGGTCGGCCCCTACTTCTCGGTGGGCACATTATATACGTCTATATCATAATATAACCTAACCTAACCCATCTAGAACCTTGCTGTTAATATTTTACAAAATCCCGGTTTTGTCGGCTCGTACTTCTCAGTGGGGTCATTATATACGTCTATAACGTTATATATCCTAACCTAAGGCAACTTAACATCTGGGATGTAGTATTTTCCAACATTCATGGCGGGTCGGCCCCACTTCTCGGTGGGAACATTATATACGTCTATAACGTAATATAATCTAACCTAACCGATCTAGCCCCTCGCTGGTAATGTTTTACATAATCCCGGTCGTGTCGTCCCGTACGTCTCGGTGCGGACATTATATACGTCTATAACGTTATATATCCTAACCTAAGGGAACCTAACATCTCGGATGTAGTATATTCCAACATTCCTGGCGGGTCGGCCCCTACTTCTCGGTGGGAACATTATATACGTCTATAGCGTAACATAACCTAACCTAACCCATCCAGACGCTCGCTGGTAATGTTTTACAAAATCCCGATCGTGTCATCCCGTACGTCTCGGTGCGGACATTATATACGTCTATAATGTTATATATCCTAACCTAAGGGAACCTAACATCGCGGATGTAGTATTTCACAACATTCGTGGCTGGTCGGCGGCAATTCTCGGTGGGAACATTATATACGTCTATATCGTAATATAACCTAACCTAACCCATCTGGACCCTCGCTGGTAATGTTTCACAAAATCCCGGTCGTGTCGGCCCGTACGTCTCGGTGCGGACATTATATGCGTTTATAACGTTATATATCCTAACCTAAGGCAACTTAACATCTCGGATGTAGTATTTTCCAACATTCCTGGCGGGTCGGCCCCAACTTCTCGGTGGGCACATTATATACATCTATATCGTAATATAACCTAACCTAACCCATGTAGACCCTCGCTGGTAATGTTTTACAGAATCCCGGTCGTGTCGTCCCGTACGTCTCGGTGCGGACATTATACACGTCTATAACGTTATATATCCCAACCTAAGGCAACTTAACATCTCGGATGTAGTATTTTCCAACATTCCTGGCGGGTCGGCCCCTACTTCTCGGTGGGCACATTATATACGTCTATATCGTAATATAACCTAACCTAAATCATCTAGACCCTCGGTGGCAATGTTTTACAAAATCCCGGTCGTGTCGGACCGTGCTTCTCGGTGGGGACATTATATACGTCTATAATGTTATATATCCTAACATAAGGGAACCTAACATCGCGGATGTAGTATTTCACAACATTCCTGGCTGGTCGGCGCCAATTCTCGGTGGGAACATTATATACGTCCATATGGTAATATAACCTAACCTAACCCATCTGGACCCTCGCTGGTAATGTTTCACAAAATCCCGGTCGTATCGGCCCGTACTTCCCGGTGGGGACATCATATACGTCTATAATGTTATATACCCTAACCTAAGGCTACCTAACACCTCGAATGTAGTTTTTCACAACATTCCTGGCGGGTCGGCCCCACTTCTCGGTGGGAACATTATGTACGTCTATAACGTAATATAACCTAACCTAACCGATCTGGACCCTCGCTGGTAATGTTTCACAAAATCCCGGTCGTGTTGGCCCGTACGTCTCGGTGCGGACATTATATGCGTTTATAACGTTATATATCCTAACCTAAGGCAACTTAACATCTCGGATGTAGTATTTTCCAACATTCCTGGCGGGTCGGCCCCTACTTCTCGGTGGGAACATTATATACGTCTATAGCGTAATATAACCTAACCTAACCCATCCAGACGCTCGCTGGTAATGTTTTACAAAATCCCGGTCGTGTCGTCCCGTACGTCTCGGTGCGGACATTATATACGTCTATAATGTTATATATCCTAACCTAAGGGAACCTAACATCGCGGATGTAGTATTTCACAACATTCCTGGCTGGTCGGCGGCAATTCTCGGTGGGAACATTATATACGTCTATATCGTAATATAACCTAACCTAACCCATCTGGACCCTCGCTGGTAATGTTTCACAAAATCCCGGTCGTGTCGGCCCGTACTTCCCGGTGGGGACATCATATACGTCTATAATGTTATATACCCTAACCTAAGGCTACCTAACATCTCGAATGTAGTTTTTCACAACATTCCTGGCGGGTCGGCCCCACTTCTCGGTGGGAACATTATGTACGTCTATAACGTAATATAACCTAACATAACCGATCTAGCCCCTCGCTGGTAATGTTTTACAGAATCCCGGTCGTGTCGTCCCGTACTTCTCGGTGCGGACATTATATGGGTTTATAACGTTATATATCCTAACCTAAGGCAACTTAACATCTGGGATGTAGTATTTTCCAACATTCCTGGCGGGTCGGCCCCAACTTCTCGGTGGGCACATTATATACATATATATCGTAATATAACCTAACCTAACCCATCTAGACTCTCGCTGGTAATGTTTTACAGAATCCCGGTCGTGTCGTCCCGTACGTCTCGGTGCGGACATTATATACGTCTATAACGTTATGTATCCTAACCTAAGGCAAATTAACAATTGGGATGTAGTTTTTTCCAACATTCCTGGCGGGTCGGCCCCTACTTCTCGGTGGGCACATTATATACGTCTATATCATAATATAACCTAACCTAACCCATCTAGAACCTTGCTGGTAATATTTTACAAAATCCCGGTTTTGTCGGCTCGTACTTCTCAGTGGGGTCATTATATACGTCTATAACGTTATATATCCTAACCTAAGGCAACTTAACATCTGGGATGTAGTTTTTTCCAACATTCATGGCGGGTCGGCCCCACTTCTCGGTGGGAACATTATATACGTCTATAACGTAATATAATCTAACCTAACCGATCTAGCCCCTCGCTGGTAATGTTTTACATAATCCCGGTCGTGTCGTCCCGTACGTCTCGGTGCGGACATTATATACGTCTATAACGTTATATATCCTAACCTAAGGGAACCTAACATCTCGGATGTAGTATATTCCAACATTCCTGGCGGGTCGGCCCCTACTTCTCGGTGGGAACATTATATACGTCTATAGCGTAACATAACCTAACCTAACCCATCCAGACGCTCGCTGGTAATGTTTTACAAAATCCCGGTCGTGTCATCCCGTACGTCTCGGTGCGGACATTATATACGTCTATAATGTTATATATCCTAACCTAAGGGAACCTAACATCGCGGATGTAGTATTTCACAACATTCGTGGCTGGTCGGCGGCAATTCTCGGTGGGAACATTATATACGTCTATATCGTAATATAACCTAACCTAACCCATCTGGACCCTCGCTGGTAATGTTTCACAAAATCCCGGTCGTGTCGGCCCGTACGTCTCGGTGCGGACATTATATGCGTTTATAACGTTATATATCCTAACCTAAGGCAACTTAACATCTCGGATGTAGTATTTTCCAACATTCCTGGCGGGTCGGCCCCAACTTCTCGGTGGGCACATTATATACATCTATATCGTAATATAACCTAACCTAACCCATGTAGACCCTCGCTGGTAATGTTTTACAGAATCCCGGTCGTGTCGTCCCGTACGTCTCGGTGCGGACATTATACACGTCTATAACGTTATATATCCCAACCTAAGGCAACTTAACATCTCGGATGTAGTATTTTCCAACATTCCTGGCGGGTCGGCCCCTACTTCTCGGTGGGCACATTATATACGTCTATATCGTAATATAACCTAACCTAAATCATCTAGACCCTCGGTGGCAATGTTTTACAAAATCCCGGTCGTGTCGGACCGTGCTTCTCGGTGGAGACATTATATACGTCTATAATGTTATATATCCTAACATAAGGGAACCTAACATCGCGGATGTAGTATTTCACAACATTCCTGGCTGGTCGGCGCCAATTCTCGGTGGGAACATTATGTACGTCTATAACGTAATATAACCTAACCTAACCGATCTGGACCCTCGCTGTTAATGTTTCACAAAATCCCGGTCGTGTTGGCCCGTACGTCTCGGTGCGGACATTATATGCGTTTATAACGTTATATATCCTAACCTAAGGCAACTTAACATCTCGGATGTAGTATTTTCCAACATTCCTGGCGGGTCGGCCCCTACTTCTCGGTGGGAACATTATATACGTCTATAGCGTAATATAACCTAACCTAACCCATCCAGACGCTCGCTGGTAATGTTTTACAAAATCCCGGTCGTGTCGTCCCGTACGTCTCGGTGCGGACATTATATACGTCTATAATGTTATATATCCTAACCTAAGGGAACCTAACATCGCGGATGTAGTATTTCACAACATTCCTGGCTGGTCGGCGGCAATTCTCGGTGGGAACATTATATACGTCTATATCGTAATATAACCTAACCTAACCCATCTGGACCCTCGCTGGTAATGTTTCACAAAATCCCGGTCGTGTCGGCCCGTACTTCCCGGTGGGGACATCATATACGTCTATAATGTTATATACCCTAACCTAAGGCTACCTAACATCTCGAATGTAGTTTTTCACAACATTCCTGGCGGGTCGGCCCCTCTTCTCGGTGGGAACATTATGTACGTCTATAACGTAATATAACCTAACATAACCGATCTAGCCCCTCGCTGGTAATGTTTTACAGAATCCCGGTCGTGTCGTCCCGTACTTCTCGGTGCGGACATTATATGGGTTTATAACGTTATATATCCTAACCTAAGGCAACTTAACATCTGGGATGTAGTATTTTCCAACATTCCTGGCGGGTCGGCCCCAACTTCTCGGTGGGCACATTATATACATATATATCGTAATATAACCTAACCTAACCCATCTAGACTCTCGCTGGTAATGTTTTACAGAATCCCGGTCGTGTCGTCCCGTACGTCTCGGTGCGGACATTATATACGTCTATAACGTTATGTATCCTAACCTAAGGCAAATTAACAATTGGGATGTAGTTTTTTCCAACATTCCTGGCGGGTCGGCCCCTACTTCTCGGTGGGCACATTATATACGTCTATATCATAATATAACCTAACCTAACCCATCTGGAACCTTGCTGGTAATATTTTACAAAATCCCGGTTTTGTCGGCCCGTACTTCTCAGTGGGGTCATTATATACGTCTATAACGTTATATATTCTAACCTAAGGCAACTTAACATCTGGGATGTAGTTTTTTCCAACATTCATGGCGGGTCGGCCCCACTTCTCGGTGGGAACATTATATACGTCTATAGCGTAATATAACCTAACCTAACCCATCCAGACGCTCGCTGGTAATGTTTTACAAAATCCCGGTCGTGTCGTCCCGTACGTCTCGGTGCGGACATTATATACGTCTATAATGTTATATATCCTAACCTAAGGGAACCTAACATCGCGGATGTAGTATTTCACAACATTCCTGGCTGGTCGGCGGCAATTCTCGGTGGGAACATTATATACGTCTATATCGTAATATAACCTAACCTAACCCATCTGGACCCTCGCTGGTAATGTTTCACAAAATCCCGGTCGTGTTGGCCCGTACGTCTCGGTGCGGACATTATATGCGTTTATAACGTTATATATCCTAACCTAAGGCAACTTAACATCTCGGATGTAGTATTTTCCAACATTCCTGGCGGGTCGGCCCCTACATCTCGGTGGACACATTATATACGTCTATATCGTAATATAACCTAACCTAACCCATCTAGCCCCTCGCTGGTAATGTTTTACAGAATTCCGGTCGTATCGTCCCGTACGTCTCGGTGCGGACATTATATATGTCTATAACGTTATCTATCCTAACCTAAGGCAACTTAACATCTCGTATGTAGTATTTTCCAACATTCCTGGCGTGTCGGCCCTATCTTCTCGGTGGGCACATTATATGCGTCTATATCGTAATATAACCTAACCTAACCCATCTAGACCCTCGCTGGTAATGTTTTACAAAATCCCGGGCGTGCCGGCCCGTACTTCTCGGTGCGGACATTATATACGTCTACAACGTTATGTATCCTAACCTAAGGCAAATTAACATCTGGGATTTAGTATTTTCCAACATTCCTGGCGGGTCGGCCCCTACTTCTCGGTGGGTACATTATATACGTCTATATCGTAATATAACCTAACCTAACCCATCTAGAACCTTGCTGGTAATATTTTACAAAATCCCGGTTTTGTCGGCCCGTACTTCTCAGTGGGGTCATTATATACGTCTATAACGTTATATATCCTAACCTAAGGCAACTTAACATCTGGGATGTAGTATTTTCCAACATTCATGGCGGGTCGGCCCCACTTCTCAGTGGGAACATTATATACGTCTATAACGTAATATAATCTAACCTAACCGATCTAGCCCCTCGCTGGTAATGTTTTACATAATCCCGGTCGTGTCGTCCCGTACGTCTCGGTGCGGACATTATATACGTCTATACCGTTATATATCCTAACCTAAGGGAACCTAACATCTCGGATGTAGTATATTCCAACATTCCTGGCGGGTCGGCCCCTACTTCTCGGTGGGAACATTATATACGTCTATAGCGTAATATAACCTAACCTAACCCATCCAGACGCTCGCTGGTAATGTTTTACAAAATCCCGGTCGTGTCGTCCCGTACGTCTCGGTGCGGACATTATATACGTCTATAATGTTATATATCCTAACCTAAGGGAACCTAACATCGCGGATGTAGTATTTCACAACATTCCTGGCGGGTCGGCCCCTACTTCTCTGTGGGCACATTATATACGTCTATATCATAATATAACCTAACCTAACCCATCTAGAACCTTGCTGGTAATATTTTACAAAATCGCGGTTTTGTCGGCTCGTACTTCTCAGTGGGGTCATTATATACGTCTATAACGTTATATATCCTAACCTAAGGCAACTTAACATCTGGGATGTAGTATTTTCCAACATTCATGGCGGGTCGGCCCCACTTCTCGGTGGGAACATTATATACGTCTATAACGTAATATAATCTAACCTAACCGATCTAGCCCCTCGCTGGTAATGTTTTACATAATCCCGGTCGTGTCGTCCCGTACGTCTCGGTGCGGACATTATATACGTCTATAACGCTATATATCCTAACCTAAGGGAACCTAACATCTCGGATGTAGTATATTCCAACATTCCTGGCGGGTCGGCCCCTACATCTCGGTGGGAACATTATAGACGTCTATAGCGTAACATAACCTAACCTGACCCATCCAGACGCTCGCTGGTAATGTTTTACAAAATCCCGGTCGTGTCGTCCCGTACGTCTCGGTGCGGACATTATATACGTCTATAATGTTATATATCCTAACCTAAGGGAACCTAACATCGCGGATGTAGTATTTCACAACATTCCTGGCTGGTCGGCGGCAATTCTCGGTGGGAACATTATATACGTCTATATCGTAATATAACCTAACCTAACCCATCTGGACCCTCGCTGGTAATGTTTCACAAAATCCCGGTCGTATCGGCCCGTACTTCCCGGTGGGGACATCATATACGTCTATAATGTTATATACCCTAACCTAAGGCTACCTAACACCTCGAATGTAGTTTTTCACAACATTCCTGGCGGGTCGGCCCCACTTCTCGGTGGGAACATTATGTACGTCTATAACGTAATATAACCTAACCTAACCGATCTGGACCCTCGCTGGTAATGTTTCACAAAATCCCGGTCGTGTTGGCCCGTACGTCTCGGTGCGGACATTATATGCGTTTATAACGTTATATATCCTAACCTAAGGCAACTTAACATCTCGGATGTAGTATTTTCCAACATTCCTGGCGCGTCGGCCCCAACTTTTCGGTGGGCACATTATATACATCTATATCGTAATATAACCTAACCTAACCCATGTAGACCCTCGCTGGTAATGTTTTACAGAATCCCGGTCGTGTCGTCCCGTACGTCTCGGTGCGGACATTATATGCGTTTAAAACGTTATATATCCTAACCTAAGGCAACTTAACATCTGGGATGTAGTATTTTCCAACATTCCTGGCGGGTCGGCCCCAACTACTCGGTGGGCACATTATATACATATATATCGTAATATAACCTAACCTAACCCATCTAGACTCTCGCTGGTAGTGTTTTACAGATTCCCGGTCGTGTCGTCCCGTACGTCTCGGTGCGGACGTTATATACGTCTATAACGTTGTGTATCCTAACCTAAGGCAACTTAACATCTGGGATGTATTATTTTCCAACATTCCTGGTGGGTCGGCCCCTACTTCTCGGTGGGCACATTATATACGTCTATATCATAATATAACCTAACCTAACCCATCTAGACCCTTGCTGGTAATATTTTACAAAATCCCGGTCGTGTCGGCCCGTACTTCTCAGTGGCGTCATTATATACGTCTATAAGGTTATATATCCTAACCTAAGGCAACTTAACATCTGGGATGTAGTATTTTCCAACATTCATGGCGGGTCGGCCCCACTTCTCGGTGGGAACATTATATACGTCTATAACGTAATATAATCTAACCTAACCGATCTAGCCCCTCGCTGGTAATGTTTTACATAATCCCGGTCGTGTCGTCCCGTACGTCTCGGTGCGGACATTATATACGTCTATAACGTTATATATCCTAACCTAAGGCAACTTAACATCTCGGATGTAGTATTTTCCAACATTCCTGGCGGGTCGGCCCGTACTTCTCGGTGGGCACATTATATACGTCTATATCGTAATATAACCTAAATTAACCCATCTAAACCCCCGCTGGTAATGTTTTACAAAATCCCGGTCGTGTCGGCCCGTACTTCTCGGTGGGGTCATTATATACGTCCATAACGTTATATATCCTAACCTAAGGGAACATAACATCTCGGATGTAGTATTTTCCAACATTCCTGGCGGGTCGGCCCCTACTTCTCGGTGGACACATTATATACGTCTATATCGTAATATAACCTAACATAACCGATCTAGCCCCTCGCTGGTAATGTTTTACAGAATCCCGGTCGTGTCGTCCCGTACTTCTCGGTGCGGACATTATATGGGTTTATAACGTTATATATCCTAACCTAAGGCAACTTAACATCTGGGATGTAGTATTTTCCAACATTCCTGGCGGGTTGGCCCCAACTTCTCGGTGGGCACATTATATACATATATATCGTAATATAACCTAACCTAACCCATCTAGATTCTCGCTGGTAATGTTTTACAGAATCCCGGTCGTGTCGTCCCGTACGTCTCGGTGCGGACATTATATACGTCTATAACGTTATGTATCCTAACCTGAGGCAAATTAACATCTGGGATGTAGTATTTTCCAACATTCCTGGCGGGTCGGCCCCTACTTCTCGGTGGGCACATTATATACGTCTATATCGTAATATAACCTAACCTAACCCATCTAGAACCTTGCTGGTAATATTTTACAAAATCCCGGTTTTGTCGGCCCGTACTTCTCAGTGGGGTCATTATATACGTCTATAACGTTATATATCCTAACCTAAGGGAACCTAACATCTCGGATGTAGTATATTCCAACATTCCTGGCGGGTCGGCCCCTACTTCTCGGTGGGAACATTATATACGTCTATAGCGTAATATAACCTAACCTAACCCATCCAGACGCTCGCTGGTAATGTTTTACAAAATCCCGGTCGTGTCGTCCCGTACGTCTCGGTGCGGACATTATATACGTCTATAATGTTATATATCCTAAAACCTAAGGGAACCTAACATCACGGATGTAGTATTTCACAACATTCCTGGCGGGTCGGCCCCTACTTCTCGGTGGGCACATTATATACGTCTATATCATAATATAACCTAACCTAACCCATCTAGAACCTTGCTGGTAATATTTTACAAAATCCCGGTTTTGTTGGCTCGTACTTCTCAGTGGGGTCATTATATGCGTCTATAACGTTATATATCCTAACCTAAGGCAACTTAACATCTGGGATGTAGTATTTTCCAACATTCATGGCGGGTCGGCCCCACTTCTCGGTGGGAACATTATATACGTCTATAACTTAATATAATCTAACCTAACCGATCTAGCCCCTCGCTGGTAATGTTTTACATAATCCCGGTCGTGTCGTCCCGTACGTCTCGGTGCGGACATTATATACGTCTATAATGTTATATATCCTAACGTAAGGGAACCTAACATCGCGGATGTAGTATTTCACAACATTCCTGGCGGGTCGGCCCCTACTTCTCGGTGGGCACATTATATACGTCTATATCATAATATAACCTAACCTAACCCATCTAGAACCTTGCTGTTAATATTTTACAAAATCCCGGTTTTGTCGGCTCGTACTTCTCAGTGGGGTCATTATATACGTCTATAACGTTATATATCCTAACCTAAGGCAACTTAACATCTGGGATGTAGTATTTTCCAACATTCATGGCGGGTCGGCCCCACTTCTCGGTGGGAACATTATATACGTCTATAACGTAATATAATCTAACCTAACCAATCTAGCCCCTCGCTGGTAATGTTTTACATAATCCCGGTCGTGTCGTCCCGTACGTCTCGGTGCGGACATTATATACGTCTATAACGTTATATATCCTAACCTAAGGGAACCTAACATCTCGGATGTAGTATATTCCAACATTCTTGGCGGGTCGGCCCCTACTTCTCGGTGGGAACATTATATACGTCTATAGCGTAACATAACCTAACCTAACCCATCCAGACGCTCGCTGGTAATGTTTTACAAAATCCCGGTCGTGTCATCCCGTACGTCTCGGTGCGGACATTATATACGTCTATAATGTTATATATCCTAACCTAAGGGAACCTAACATCGCGGATGTAGTATTTCACAACATTCCTGGCTGGTCGGCGCCAATTCTCGGTGGGAACATTATATACGTCCATATGGTAATATAACCTAACCTAACCCATCTGGACCCTCGCTGGTAATGTTTCACAAAATCCCGGTCGTATCGGCCCGTACTTCCCGGTGGGGACATCATATACGTCTATAATGTTATATACCCTAACCTAAGGCTACCTAACACCTCGAATGTAGTTTTTCACAACATTCCTGGCGGGTCGGCCCCACTTCTCGGTGGGAACACTATGTACGTCTATAACGTAATATAACCTAACCTAACCGATCTGGACCCTCGCTGGTAATGTTTCACAAAATCCCGGTCGTGTTGGCCCGTACGTCTCGGTGCGGACATTATATGCGTTTATAACGTTATATATCCTAACCTAAGGCAACTTAACACCTCGGATGTAGTATTTTCCAACATTCCTGGCGGGTCGGCCCCAAATTTTCGGTGGGCACATTATATACATCTATATCGTAATATAACCTAACCTAACCCATGTAGACCCTCGCTGGTAATGTTTTACAGAATCCCGGTCGTGTCGTCCCGTACGTCTCGGTGCGGACATTATATGCGTTTAAAACGTTATATATCCTAACCTAAGGCAACTTAACATCTGGGATGTAGTATTTTCCAACATTCCTGGCGGGTCGGCCCCAACTACTCGGTGGGCACATTATATACATATATATCGTAATATAACCTAACCTCACCCATCTAGACTCTCGCTGGTAGTGTTTTACAGATTCCCGGTCGTGTCGTCCCGTACGTCTCGGTGCGGACGTTATATACGTCTATAACGTTATGTATCCTAACCTAAGGCAACATAACATCTGGGATGTATTATTTTCCAACATTCCTGGCGGGTCGGCCCCTACTTCTCGGTGGGCACATTATATACGTCTATATCATAATATAACCTAACCTAACCCATCTAGACCCTTGCTGGTAATATTTTACAAAATCCCGGTCGTGTCGGCCCGTACTTCTCAGTGGCGTCATTATATACGCCTATAACGTTATATATCCTAACCTAAGGCAACTTAACATCTGGGATGTAGTATTTTCCAACATTCATGTCGGGTCGGCCCCACTTCTCGGTGGGAACATTATATACGTCTATAACGTAATATAATCTAACCTAACCGATCTAGCCCCTCGCTGGTAATGTTTTACATAATCCCGGTCGTGTCGTCCCGTACGTCTCGGTGCGGACATTATATACGTCTATAACGTTATATATCCTAACCTAAGGCAACTTAACATCTCGGATGTAGTATTTTCCAACATTCCTGGCGGGTCGGCCCGTACTTCTCGGTGGGCACATTATATACGTCTATATCGTAATATAACCTAAATTAACCCATCTAAACCCCCGCTGGTAATGTTTTACAAAATCCCGGTCGTGTCGGCCCGTACTTCTCGGTGGGGTCATTATATACGTCCATAACGTTATATATCCTAACCTAAGGGAACATAACATCTCGGATGTAGTATTTTCCAACATTCCTGGCGGGTCGGCCCCTACTTCTCGGTGGACACATTATATACGTCTATATCGTAATATAACCTAACCTAACCCATCTAGCCCCTCGCTGGTAATGTTTTACAGAATTCCGGTCGTATCGTCCCGTACGTCTCGGTGCGGACATTATATATGTCTATAACGTTATCTATCCTAACCTAAGGCAACTTAACATCTCGGATGTAGTATTTTCCAACATTCCTGGCGTGTCGGCCCTATCTTCTCGGTGGGCACATTATATACGTCTATATCGTAATATAACCTAACCTAACCCATCTAGACCCTCGCTGGTAATGTTTTACATAATCCCGGTCGTGTCGTCCCGTACGTCTAGGTGCGGACATTATATACGTCTATAACGTTATATATCCTAACCTAAGGGAACCTAACATCTCGGATGTAGTATATTCCAACATTCCTGGCGGGTCGGCCCCTACTTCTCGGTGGGAACATTATATACGTCTATAGCGTAATACAACCTAACCTAACCCATCCAGACGCTCGCTGGTAATGTTTTACAAAATCCCGGTCGTGTCGTCCCGTACGTCTCGGTGCGGACATTATATACGTCTATAATGTTATATATCCTAACCTAAGGGAACCTAACATCGCGGATGTAGTATTTCACAACATTCCTGGCGGGTCGGCCCCTACTTCTCGGTGGGCACATTATATACGTCTATATCATAATATAACCTAACCTAACCCATCTAGACCCTTGCTGGTAATATTTTACAAAATCCCGGTCGTGTCGGCCCGTACTTCTCAGTGGCGTCATTATATACGTCTATAACGTTATATATCCTAACCTAAGGCAACTTAACATCTGGGATGTAGTATTTTCCAACATTCATGTCGGGTCGGCCCCACTTCTCGGTGGGAACATTATATACGTCTATAACGTAATATAATCTAACCTAACCGATCTAGCCCCTCGCTGGTAATGTTTTACATAATCCCGGTCGTGTCGTCCCGTACGTCTCGGTGCGGACATTATATACGTCTATAACGTTATATATCCTAACCTAAGGCAACTTAACATCTCGGATGTAGTATTTTCCAACATTCCTGGCGGGTCGGCCCGTACTTCTCGGTGGGCACATTATATACGTCTATATCGTAATATAACCTAAATTAACCCATCTAAACCCCCGCTGGTAATGTTTTACAAAATCCCGGTCGTGTCGGCCCGTACTTCTCGGTGGGGTCATTATATACGTCTATAACGTTATATATCCCAACCTAAGGCAACTTAACATCTCGGATGTAGTATTTTCCAACATTCCTGGCGGGTCGGCCCCTACTTCTCGGTGGGCACATTATATACGTCTATATCGTAATATAACCTAACCTAAATCATCTAGACCCTCGGTGGCAATGTTTTACAAAATCCCGGTCGTGTCGGACCGTGCTTCTCGGTGGGGACATTATATACGTCTATAATGTTATATATCCTAACATAAGGGAACCTAACATCGCGGATGTAGTATTTCACAACATTCCTGGCTGGTCGGCGCCAATTCTCGGTGGGAACATTATGTACGTCTATAACGTAATATAACCTAACCTAACCGATCTGGACCCTCGCTGTTAATGTTTCACAAAATCCCGGTCGTGTTGGCCCGTACGTCTCGGTGCGGACATTATATGCGTTTATAACGTTATATATCCTAACCTAAGGCAACTTAACATCTCGGATGTAGTATTTTCCAACATTCCTGGCGGGTCGGCCCCTACTTCTCGGTGGGAACATTATATACGTCTATAGCGTAATATAACCTAACCTAACCCATCCAGACGCTCGCTGGTAATGTTTTACAAAATCCCGGTCGTGTCGTCCCGTACGTCTCGGTGCGGACATTATATACGTCTATAATGTTATATATCCTAACCTAAGGGAACCTAACATCGCGGATGTAGTATTTCACAACATTCCTGGCTGGTCGGCGGCAATTCTCGGTGGGAACATTATATACGTCTATATCGTAATATAACCTAACCTAACCCATCTGGACCCTCGCTGGTAATGTTTCACAAAATCCCGGTCGTGTCGGCCCGTACTTCCCGGTGGGGACATCATATACGTCTATAATGTTATATACCCTAACCTAAGGCTACCTAACATCTCGAATGTAGTTTTTCACAACATTCCTGGCGGGTCGGCCCCTCTTCTCGGTGGGAACATTATGTACGTCTATAACGTAATATAACCTAACATAACCGATCTAGCCCCTCGCTGGTAATGTTTTACAGAATCCCGGTCGTGTCGTCCCGTACTTCTCGGTGCGGACATTATATGGGTTTATAACGTTATATATCCTAACCTAAGGCAACTTAACATCTGGGATGTAGTATTTTCCAACATTCCTGGCGGGTCGGCCCCAACTTCTCGGTGGGCACATTATATACATATATATCGTAATATAACCTAACCTAACCCATCTAGACTCTCGCTGGTAATGTTTTACAGAATCCCGGTCGTGTCGTCCCGTACGTCTCGGTGCGGACATTATATACGTCTATAACGTTATGTATCCTAACCTAAGGCAAATTAACAATTGGGATGTAGTTTTTTCCAACATTCCTGGCGGGTCGGCCCCTACTTCTCGGTGGGCACATTATATACGTCTATATCATAATATAACCTAACCTAACCCATCTGGAACCTTGCTGGTAATATTTTACAAAATCCCGGTTTTGTCGGCCCGTACTTCTCAGTGGGGTCATTATATACGTCTATAACGTTATATATTCTAACCTAAGGCAACTTAACATCTGGGATGTAGTTTTTTCCAACATTCATGGCGGGTCGGCCCCACTTCTCGGTGGGAACATTATATACGTCTATAGCGTAATATAACCTAACCTAACCCATCCAGACGCTCGCTGGTAATGTTTTACAAAATCCCGGTCGTGTCGTCCCGTACGTCTCGGTGCGGACATTATATACGTCTATAATGTTATATATCCTAACCTAAGGGAACCTAACATCGCGGATGTAGTATTTCACAACATTCCTGGCTGGTCGGCGGCAATTCTCGGTGGGAACATTATATACGTCTATATCGTAATATAACCTAACCTAACCCATCTGGACCCTCGCTGGTAATGTTTCACAAAATCCCGGTCGTGTTGGCCCGTACGTCTCGGTGCGGACATTATATGCGTTTATAACGTTATATATCCTAACCTAAGGCAACTTAACATCTCGGATGTAGTATTTTCCAACATTCCTGGCGGGTCGGCCCCTACATCTCGGTGGACACATTATATACGTCTATATCGTAATATAACCTAACCTAACCCATCTAGCCCCTCGCTGGTAATGTTTTACAGAATTCCGGTCGTATCGTCCCGTACGTCTCGGTGCGGACATTATATATGTCTATAACGTTATCTATCCTAACCTAAGGCAACTTAACATCTCGTATGTAGTATTTTCCAACATTCCTGGCGTGTCGGCCCTATCTTCTCGGTGGGCACATTATATGCGTCTATATCGTAATATAACCTAACCTAACCCATCTAGACCCTCGCTGGTAATGTTTTACAAAATCCCGGGCGTGCCGGCCCGTACTTCTCGGTGCGGACATTATATACGTCTACAACGTTATGTATCCTAACCTAAGGCAAATTAACATCTGGGATTTAGTATTTTCCAACATTCCTGGCGGGTCGGCCCCTACTTCTCGGTGGGTACATTATATACGTCTATATCGTAATATAACCTAACCTAACCCATCTAGAACCTTGCTGGTAATATTTTACAAAATCCCGGTTTTGTCGGCCCGTACTTCTCAGTGGGGTCATTATATACGTCTATAACGTTATATATCCTAACCTAAGGCAACTTAACATCTGGGATGTAGTATTTTCCAACATTCATGGCGGGTCGGCCCCACTTCTCAGTGGGAACATTATATACGTCTATAACGTAATATAATCTAACCTAACCGATCTAGCCCCTCGCTGGTAATGTTTTACATAATCCCGGTCGTGTCGTCCCGTACGTCTCGGTGCGGACATTATATACGTCTATACCGTTATATATCCTAACCTAAGGGAACCTAACATCTCGGATGTAGTATATTCCAACATTCCTGGCGGGTCGGCCCCTACTTCTCGGTGGGAACATTATATACGTCTATAGCGTAATATAACCTAACCTAACCCATCCAGACGCTCGCTGGTAATGTTTTACAAAATCCCGGTCGTGTCGTCCCGTACGTCTCGGTGCGGACATTATATACGTCTATAATGTTATATATCCTAACCTAAGGGAACCTAACATCGCGGATGTAGTATTTCACAACATTCCTGGCGGGTCGGCCCCTACTTCTCTGTGGGCACATTATATACGTCTATATCATAATATAACCTAACCTAACCCATCTAGAACCTTGCTGGTAATATTTTACAAAATCGCGGTTTTGTCGGCTCGTACTTCTCAGTGGGGTCATTATATACGTCTATAACGTTATATATCCTAACCTAAGGCAACTTAACATCTGGGATGTAGTATTTTCCAACATTCATGGCGGGTCGGCCCCACTTCTCGGTGGGAACATTATATACGTCTATAACGTAATATAATCTAACCTAACCGATCTAGCCCCTCGCTGGTAATGTTTTACATAATCCCGGTCGTGTCGTCCCGTACGTCTCGGTGCGGACATTATATACGTCTATAACGCTATATATCCTAACCTAAGGGAACCTAACATCTCGGATGTAGTATATTCCAACATTCCTGGCGGGTCGGCCCCTACATCTCGGTGGGAACATTATAGACGTCTATAGCGTAACATAACCTAACCTGACCCATCCAGACGCTCGCTGGTAATGTTTTACAAAATCCCGGTCGTGTCGTCCCGTACGTCTCGGTGCGGACATTATATACGTCTATAATGTTATATATCCTAACCTAAGGGAACCTAACATCGCGGATGTAGTATTTCACAACATTCCTGGCTGGTCGGCGGCAATTCTCGGTGGGAACATTATATACGTCTATATCGTAATATAACCTAACCTAACCCATCTGGACCCTCGCTGGTAATGTTTCACAAAATCCCGGTCGTATCGGCCCGTACTTCCCGGTGGGGACATCATATACGTCTATAATGTTATATACCCTAACCTAAGGCTACCTAACACCTCGAATGTAGTTTTTCACAACATTCCTGGCGGGTCGGCCCCACTTCTCGGTGGGAACATTATGTACGTCTATAACGTAATATAACCTAACCTAACCGATCTGGACCCTCGCTGGTAATGTTTCACAAAATCCCGGTCGTGTTGGCCCGTACGTCTCGGTGCGGACATTATATGCGTTTATAACGTTATATATCCTAACCTAAGGCAACTTAACATCTCGGATGTAGTATTTTCCAACATTCCTGGCGCGTCGGCCCCAACTTTTCGGTGGGCACATTATATACATCTATATCGTAATATAACCTAACCTAACCCATGTAGACCCTCGCTGGTAATGTTTTACAGAATCCCGGTCGTGTCGTCCCGTACGTCTCGGTGCGGACATTATATGCGTTTAAAACGTTATATATCCTAACCTAAGGCAACTTAACATCTGGGATGTAGTATTTTCCAACATTCCTGGCGGGTCGGCCCCAACTACTCGGTGGGCACATTATATACATATATATCGTAATATAACCTAACCTAACCCATCTAGACTCTCGCTGGTAGTGTTTTACAGATTCCCGGTCGTGTCGTCCCGTACGTCTCGGTGCGGACGTTATATACGTCTATAACGTTGTGTATCCTAACCTAAGGCAACTTAACATCTGGGATGTATTATTTTCCAACATTCCTGGTGGGTCGGCCCCTACTTCTCGGTGGGCACATTATATACGTCTATATCATAATATAACCTAACCTAACCCATCTAGACCCTTGCTGGTAATATTTTACAAAATCCCGGTCGTGTCGGCCCGTACTTCTCAGTGGCGTCATTATATACGTCTATAAGGTTATATATCCTAACCTAAGGCAACTTAACATCTGGGATGTAGTATTTTCCAACATTCATGGCGGGTCGGCCCCACTTCTCGGTGGGAACATTATATACGTCTATAACGTAATATAATCTAACCTAACCGATCTAGCCCCTCGCTGGTAATGTTTTACATAATCCCGGTCGTGTCGTCCCGTACGTCTCGGTGCGGACATTATATACGTCTATAACGTTATATATCCTAACCTAAGGCAACTTAACATCTCGGATGTAGTATTTTCCAACATTCCTGGCGGGTCGGCCCGTACTTCTCGGTGGGCACATTATATACGTCTATATCGTAATATAACCTAAATTAACCCATCTAAACCCCCGCTGGTAATGTTTTACAAAATCCCGGTCGTGTCGGCCCGTACTTCTCGGTGGGGTCATTATATACGTCCATAACGTTATATATCCTAACCTAAGGGAACATAACATCTCGGATGTAGTATTTTCCAACATTCCTGGCGGGTCGGCCCCTACTTCTCGGTGGACACATTATATACGTCTATATCGTAATATAACCTAACATAACCGATCTAGCCCCTCGCTGGTAATGTTTTACAGAATCCCGGTCGTGTCGTCCCGTACTTCTCGGTGCGGACATTATATGGGTTTATAACGTTATATATCCTAACCTAAGGCAACTTAACATCTGGGATGTAGTATTTTCCAACATTCCTGGCGGGTTGGCCCCAACTTCTCGGTGGGCACATTATATACATATATATCGTAATATAACCTAACCTAACCCATCTAGATTCTCGCTGGTAATGTTTTACAGAATCCCGGTCGTGTCGTCCCGTACGTCTCGGTGCGGACATTATATACGTCTATAACGTTATGTATCCTAACCTGAGGCAAATTAACATCTGGGATGTAGTATTTTCCAACATTCCTGGCGGGTCGGCCCCTACTTCTCGGTGGGCACATTATATACGTCTATATCGTAATATAACCTAACCTAACCCATCTAGAACCTTGCTGGTAATATTTTACAAAATCCCGGTTTTGTCGGCCCGTACTTCTCAGTGGGGTCATTATATACGTCTATAACGTTATATATCCTAACCTAAGGGAACCTAACATCTCGGATGTAGTATATTCCAACATTCCTGGCGGGTCGGCCCCTACTTCTCGGTGGGAACATTATATACGTCTATAGCGTAATATAACCTAACCTAACCCATCCAGACGCTCGCTGGTAATGTTTTACAAAATCCCGGTCGTGTCGTCCCGTACGTCTCGGTGCGGACATTATATACGTCTATAATGTTATATATCCTAAAACCTAAGGGAACCTAACATCACGGATGTAGTATTTCACAACATTCCTGGCGGGTCGGCCCCTACTTCTCGGTGGGCACATTATATACGTCTATATCATAATATAACCTAACCTAACCCATCTAGAACCTTGCTGGTAATATTTTACAAAATCCCGGTTTTGTTGGCTCGTACTTCTCAGTGGGGTCATTATATGCGTCTATAACGTTATATATCCTAACCTAAGGCAACTTAACATCTGGGATGTAGTATTTTCCAACATTCATGGCGGGTCGGCCCCACTTCTCGGTGGGAACATTATATACGTCTATAACTTAATATAATCTAACCTAACCGATCTAGCCCCTCGCTGGTAATGTTTTACATAATCCCGGTCGTGTCGTCCCGTACGTCTCGGTGCGGACATTATATACGTCTATAATGTTATATATCCTAACGTAAGGGAACCTAACATCGCGGATGTAGTATTTCACAACATTCCTGGCGGGTCGGCCCCTACTTCTCGGTGGGCACATTATATACGTCTATATCATAATATAACCTAACCTAACCCATCTAGAACCTTGCTGTTAATATTTTACAAAATCCCGGTTTTGTCGGCTCGTACTTCTCAGTGGGGTCATTATATACGTCTATAACGTTATATATCCTAACCTAAGGCAACTTAACATCTGGGATGTAGTATTTTCCAACATTCATGGCGGGTCGGCCCCACTTCTCGGTGGGAACATTATATACGTCTATAACGTAATATAATCTAACCTAACCAATCTAGCCCCTCGCTGGTAATGTTTTACATAATCCCGGTCGTGTCGTCCCGTACGTCTCGGTGCGGACATTATATACGTCTATAACGTTATATATCCTAACCTAAGGGAACCTAACATCTCGGATGTAGTATATTCCAACATTCTTGGCGGGTCGGCCCCTACTTCTCGGTGGGAACATTATATACGTCTATAGCGTAACATAACCTAACCTAACCCATCCAGACGCTCGCTGGTAATGTTTTACAAAATCCCGGTCGTGTCATCCCGTACGTCTCGGTGCGGACATTATATACGTCTATAATGTTATATATCCTAACCTAAGGGAACCTAACATCGCGGATGTAGTATTTCACAACATTCCTGGCTGGTCGGCGCCAATTCTCGGTGGGAACATTATATACGTCCATATGGTAATATAACCTAACCTAACCCATCTGGACCCTCGCTGGTAATGTTTCACAAAATCCCGGTCGTATCGGCCCGTACTTCCCGGTGGGGACATCATATACGTCTATAATGTTATATACCCTAACCTAAGGCTACCTAACACCTCGAATGTAGTTTTTCACAACATTCCTGGCGGGTCGGCCCCACTTCTCGGTGGGAACACTATGTACGTCTATAACGTAATATAACCTAACCTAACCGATCTGGACCCTCGCTGGTAATGTTTCACAAAATCCCGGTCGTGTTGGCCCGTACGTCTCGGTGCGGACATTATATGCGTTTATAACGTTATATATCCTAACCTAAGGCAACTTAACACCTCGGATGTAGTATTTTCCAACATTCCTGGCGGGTCGGCCCCAAATTTTCGGTGGGCACATTATATACATCTATATCGTAATATAACCTAACCTAACCCATGTAGACCCTCGCTGGTAATGTTTTACAGAATCCCGGTCGTGTCGTCCCGTACGTCTCGGTGCGGACATTATATGCGTTTAAAACGTTATATATCCTAACCTAAGGCAACTTAACATCTGGGATGTAGTATTTTCCAACATTCCTGGCGGGTCGGCCCCAACTACTCGGTGGGCACATTATATACATATATATCGTAATATAACCTAACCTCACCCATCTAGACTCTCGCTGGTAGTGTTTTACAGATTCCCGGTCGTGTCGTCCCGTACGTCTCGGTGCGGACGTTATATACGTCTATAACGTTATGTATCCTAACCTAAGGCAACATAACATCTGGGATGTATTATTTTCCAACATTCCTGGCGGGTCGGCCCCTACTTCTCGGTGGGCACATTATATACGTCTATATCATAATATAACCTAACCTAACCCATCTAGACCCTTGCTGGTAATATTTTACAAAATCCCGGTCGTGTCGGCCCGTACTTCTCAGTGGCGTCATTATATACGCCTATAACGTTATATATCCTAACCTAAGGCAACTTAACATCTGGGATGTAGTATTTTCCAACATTCATGTCGGGTCGGCCCCACTTCTCGGTGGGAACATTATATACGTCTATAACGTAATATAATCTAACCTAACCGATCTAGCCCCTCGCTGGTAATGTTTTACATAATCCCGGTCGTGTCGTCCCGTACGTCTCGGTGCGGACATTATATACGTCTATAACGTTATATATCCTAACCTAAGGCAACTTAACATCTCGGATGTAGTATTTTCCAACATTCCTGGCGGGTCGGCCCGTACTTCTCGGTGGGCACATTATATACGTCTATATCGTAATATAACCTAAATTAACCCATCTAAACCCCCGCTGGTAATGTTTTACAAAATCCCGGTCGTGTCGGCCCGTACTTCTCGGTGGGGTCATTATATACGTCCATAACGTTATATATCCTAACCTAAGGGAACATAACATCTCGGATGTAGTATTTTCCAACATTCCTGGCGGGTCGGCCCCTACTTCTCGGTGGACACATTATATACGTCTATATCGTAATATAACCTAACCTAACCCATCTAGCCCCTCGCTGGTAATGTTTTACAGAATTCCGGTCGTATCGTCCCGTACGTCTCGGTGCGGACATTATATATGTCTATAACGTTATCTATCCTAACCTAAGGCAACTTAACATCTCGGATGTAGTATTTTCCAACATTCCTGGCGTGTCGGCCCTATCTTCTCGGTGGGCACATTATATACGTCTATATCGTAATATAACCTAACCTAACCCATCTAGACCCTCGCTGGTAATGTTTTACATAATCCCGGTCGTGTCGTCCCGTACGTCTAGGTGCGGACATTATATACGTCTATAACGTTATATATCCTAACCTAAGGGAACCTAACATCTCGGATGTAGTATATTCCAACATTCCTGGCGGGTCGGCCCCTACTTCTCGGTGGGAACATTATATACGTCTATAGCGTAATACAACCTAACCTAACCCATCCAGACGCTCGCTGGTAATGTTTTACAAAATCCCGGTCGTGTCGTCCCGTACGTCTCGGTGCGGACATTATATACGTCTATAATGTTATATATCCTAACCTAAGGGAACCTAACATCGCGGATGTAGTATTTCACAACATTCCTGGCGGGTCGGCCCCTACTTCTCGGTGGGCACATTATATACGTCTATATCATAATATAACCTAACCTAACCCATCTAGACCCTTGCTGGTAATATTTTACAAAATCCCGGTCGTGTCGGCCCGTACTTCTCAGTGGCGTCATTATATACGTCTATAACGTTATATATCCTAACCTAAGGCAACTTAACATCTGGGATGTAGTATTTTCCAACATTCATGTCGGGTCGGCCCCACTTCTCGGTGGGAACATTATATACGTCTATAACGTAATATAATCTAACCTAACCGATCTAGCCCCTCGCTGGTAATGTTTTACATAATCCCGGTCGTGTCGTCCCGTACGTCTCGGTGCGGACATTATATACGTCTATAACGTTATATATCCTAACCTAAGGCAACTTAACATCTCGGATGTAGTATTTTCCAACATTCCTGGCGGGTCGGCCCGTACTTCTCGGTGGGCACATTATATACGTCTATATCGTAATATAACCTAAATTAACCCATCTAAACCCCCGCTGGTAATGTTTTACAAAATCCCGGTCGTGTCGGCCCGTACTTCTCGGTGGGGTCATTATATACGTCCATAACGTTATATATCCTAACCTAAGGGAACATAACATCTCGGATGTAGTATTTTCCAACATTCCTGGCGGGTCGGCCCCTACTTCTCGGTGGACACATTATATACGTCTATATCGTAATATAACCTAACCTAACCCATCTAGCCCCTCGCTGGTAATGTTTTACAGAATTCCGGTCGTATCGTCCCGTACGTCACGGTGCGGACATTATATATGTCTATAACGTTATCTATCCTAACCTAAGGCAACTTAACATCTCGGATGTAGTATTTTCCAACATTCCTGGCGTGTCGGCCCTATCTTCTCGGTGGGCACATTATATACGTCTATATCGTAATATAACCTAACCTAACCCATCTAGACCCTCGCTGGTAATGTTTTACATAATCCCGGTCGTGTCGTCCCGTACGTCTCGGTGCGGACATTATATACGTCTATAACGTTATATATCCTAACCTAAGGGAACCTAACATCTCGGATGTAGTATATTCCAACATTCCTGGCGGGTCGGCCCCTACTTCTTGGTGGGAACATTATATACGTCTATAGCGTAATATAACCTAACCTAACCCATCCAGACGCTCGCTGGTAATGTTTTACAAAATCCCGGTCGTGTCGTCCCGTACGTCTCGGTGCGGACATTATATACGTCTATAATGTTATATATCCTAACCTAAGGGAACCTAACATCGCGGATGTAGTATTTCACAACATTCCTGGCGGGTCGGCCCCTACTTCTCGGTGGGCACATTATATACGTCTATATCATAATATAACCTAACCTAACCCATCTAGAACCTTGCTGGTAATATTTTACAAAATCCCGGTTTTGTCGGCTCGTACTTCTCAGTGGGGTCATTATATACGTCTATAACGTTATATATCCTAACCTAAGGCAGCTTAACATCTGGGATGTAGTATTTTCCAACATTCATGGCGGGTCGGCCCCACTTCTCGGTGGGAACATTATATACGTCTATAACGTAATATAATCTAACCTAACCGATCTAGCCCCTCGCTGGTAATGTTTTACATAATCCCGGTCGTGTCGTCCCGTACGTCTCGGTGCGGACATTATATACGTCTATAACGTTATATATCCTAACCTAAGGGAACCTAACATCTCGGATGTAGTATATTCCAACATTCCTGGCGGGTCGGCCCCTACTTCTCGGTGGGAACATTATATACGTCAATAGCATAATATAACCTAACCTAACCCATCCAGACGCTCGCTGGTAATGTTTTACAAAATCCCGGTCGTGTCGTCCCGTACGTCTCGGTGCGGACATTATATACGTCTATAATGTTATATATCCTAACCTAAGGGAACCTAACATCGCGGATGTAGTATTTCACAACATTCCTGGCTGGTCGGCGGCAATTCTCGGTGGGAACATTATATACGTCTATATCGTAATATAACCTAACCTAACCCATCTGGACCCTCGCTGGTAATGTTTCACAAAATCCCGGTCGTGTCGGCCCGTACGTCTCGGTGCGGACATTATATGCGTTTATAACGTTATATATCCTAACCTAAGGCAACTTAACATCTGGGATGTAGTATTTTCCAACATTCCTGGCGGGTCGGCCCCAACTACTCGGTGGGCACATTATATACATATATATGGTAATATAACCTAACCTAACCCATCTAGACTCTCGCTGGTAGTGTTTTACAGATTCCCGGTCGTGTCGTCCCGTACGTCTCGGTGCGGACGTTATATACGTCTATAACGTTATGTATCCTAACCTAAGGCAAATTAACATCTGGGATGTATTATTTTCCAACATTCCTGGCGGGTCGGCCCCTACTTCTCGGTGGGCACATTATATACGTCTATATCATAATATAACCTAACCTAACCCATCTAGACCCTTGCTGGTAATATTTTACAAAATCCCGGTCGTGTCGGCCCGTACTTCTCAGTGGCGTCATTATATACGTCTATAACGTTATATATCCTAACCAAAGGCAAATTAACATCTGGGATGTAGTATTTTCCAACATTCATGGCGGGTCGGCCCTACTTCTCGGTGGGAACATTATATACGTCTATAACGTAATATAATCTAACCTAACCGATCTAGCCCCTCGCTGGTAATGTTTTACATAATCCCGGTCGTGTCCTCCCGTACGTCTCGGTGCGCACATTATATACGTCTATAACGTTATATATCCTAACCTAAGGCAACTTAACATCTCGGATGTAGTATTTTCCAACATTCCTGGCGGGTCGGCCCGTACTTCTCGGTGGGCACATTATATACGTCTATATCGTAATATAACCTAAATTAACCCATCTAAACACCCGCTGGTACTGTTTTACAAAATCCCGGTCGTGTCGGCCCGTACTTCTCGGTGGGGTCATTATATACGTCCATAACGTTATATATCCTAACCTAAGGGAACATAACATCTCGGATGTAGTATTTTCCAATATTCCTGGCGGGTCGGCCCCTACTTCTCGGTGGACACATTATATACGTCTATATCGTAATATAACCTAACATAACCGATCTAGCCCCTCGCTGGTAATGTTTTACAGAATCCCGGTCGTGTCGTCCCGTACTTCTCGGTGCGGACATTATATGGGTTTATAACGTTATATATCCTAACCTAAGGCAACTTAACATCTGGGATGTAGTATTTTCCAACATTCCTGGCGGGTCGGCCCCAACTTCTCGGTGGGCACATTATATACATATATATCGTAATATAACCTAACCTAACCCATCTAGACTCTCGCTGGTAATGTTTTACAGAATCCCGGTCGTGTCGTCCCGTACGTCTCGGTGCGGACATTATATACGTCTATAACGTTATGTATCCTAACCTAAGGCAAATTAACATTTGGGATGTAGTATTTTCCAACATTCCTGGCGGGTCGGCCCCTACTTCTCGGTGGGCACATTATATACGTCTATATCATAATATAACCTAACCTAACCCATCTGGAACCTTGCTGGTAATATTTTACAAAATCCCGGTTTTGTCGGCCCGTACTTCTCAGTGGGGTCATTATATACGTCCATAACGTTATATATCCTAACCTAAGGCAACTTAACATCTGGGATGTAGTATTTTCCAACATTCATGTCGGGTCGGCCCCACTTCTCGGTGGAAACATTATATACGTCTATAACGTAATATAATCTAACCTAACCGATCTAGCCCCTCGCTGGTAATGTTTTACATAATCCCGGTCGTGTCGTCCCGTACGTCTCGGTGCGGACATTATATACGTCTATAACGTTATATATCCTAACCTAAGGCAACTTAACATCTCGGATGTAGTATTTTCCAACATTCCTGGCGGGTCGGCCCGTACTTCTCGGTGGGCACATTATATACGTCTATATCGTAATATAACCTAAATTAACCCATCTAAACCCCCGCTGGTAATGTTTTACAAAATCCCGGTCGTGTCGGCCCGTACTTCTCGGTGGGGTCATTATATACGTCCATAACGTTATATATCCTAACCTAAGGGAACATAACATCTCGGATGTAGTATTTTCCAACATTCCTGGCGGGTCGGCCCCTACTTCTCGGTGGACACATTATATACGTCTATATCGTAATATAACCTAACCTAACCCATCTAGCCCCCCGCTGGTAATATTTTACAAAATCCCGGTTTTGTCGGCTCGTACTTCTCAGTGGGGTCATTATATACGTCTATAACGTTATATATCCTAACCTAAGGCAACTTAACATCTCGGATGTAGTATTTTCCAACATTCCTGGCGTGTCGGCCCTATCTTCTCGGTGGGCACATTATATACGTCTATATCGTAATATAACCTAACCTAACCCATCTAGACCCTCGCTGGTAATGTTTTACATAATCCCGGTCGTGTCGTCCCGTACGTCTCGGTGCGGACATTATATACGTCTATAACGTTATATATCCTAACCTAAGGGAACCTAACATCTCGGATGTAGTATATTCCAACATTCCTGGCGGGTCGGCCCCTACTTCTCGGTGGGAACATTATATACGTCTATAGCGTAATATAACCTAACCTAACCCATCCAGACGCTCGCTGGTAATGTTTTACAAAATCCCGGTCGTGTCGTCCCGTACGTCTCGGTGCGGACATTATATACGTCTATAATGTTATATATCCTAACCTAAGGGAACCTAACATCGCGGATGTAGTATTTCACAACATTCCTGGCGGGTCGGCCCCTACTTCTCGGTGGGCACATTATATACGTCTATATCATAATATAACCTAACCTAACCCATCTAGAACCTTGCTGGTAATATTTTACAAAATCCCGGTTTTGTCGGCTCGTACTTCTCAGTGGGGTCATTATATACGTCTATAACGTTATATATCCTAACCTAAGGCAGCTTAACATCTGGGATGTAGTATTTTCCAACATTCATGGCGGGTCGGCCCCACTTCTCGGTGGGAACATTATATACGTCTATAACGTAATATAATCTAACCTAACCGATCTAGCCCCTCGCTGGTAATGTTTTACATAATCCCGGTCGTGTCGTCCCGTACGTCTCGGTGCGGACATTATATACGTCTATAACGTTATATATCCTAACCTAAGGGAACCTAACATCTCGGATGTAGTATATTCCAACATTCCTGGCGGGTCGGCCCCTACTTCTCGGTGGGAACATTATATACGTCAATAGCATAATATAACCTAACCTAACCCATCCAGACGCTCGCTGGTAATGTTTTACAAAATCCCGGTCGTGTCGTCCCGTACGTCTCGGTGCGGACATTATATACGTCTATAATGTTATATATCCTAACCTAAGGGAACCTAACATCGCGGATGTAGTATTTCACAACATTCCTGGCTGGTCGGCGGCAATTCTCGGTGGGAACATTATATACGTCTATATCGTAATATAACCTAACCTAACCCATCTGGACCCTCGCTGGTAATGTTTCACAAAATCCCGGTCGTGTCGGCCCGTACGTCTCGGTGCGGACATTATATGCGTTTATAACGTTATATATCCTAACCTAAGGCAACTTAACATCTGGGATGTAGTATTTTCCAACATTCCTCGCGGGTCGGCCCCAACTACTCGGTGGGCACATTATATACATATATATGGTAATATAACCTAACCTAACCCATCTACACTCTCGCTGGTAGTGTTTTACAGATTCCCGGTCGTGTCGTCCCGTACGTCTCGGTGCGGACGTTATATACGTCTATAACGTTATGTATCCTAACCTAAGGCAAATTAACATCTGGGATGTATTATTTTCCAACATTCCTGGCGGGTCGGCCCCTACTTCTCGGTGGGCACATTATATACGTCTATATCATAATATAACCTAACCTAACCCATCTAGACCCTTGCTGGTAATATTTTACAAAATCCCGGTCGTGTCGGCCCGTACTTCTCAGTGGCGTCATTATATACGTCTATAACGTTATATATCCTAACCAAAGGCAAATTAACATCTGGGATGTAGTATTTTCCAACATTCATGGCGGGTCGGCCCTACTTCTCGGTGGGAACATTATATACGTCTATAACGTAATATAATCTAACCTAACCGATCTAGCCCCTCGCTGGTAATGTTTTACATAATCCCGGTCGTGTCGTCCCGTACGTCTCGGTGCGCACATTATATACGTCTATAACGTTATATATCCTAACCTAAGGCAACTTAACATCTCGGATGTAGTATTTTCCAACATTCCTGGCGGGTCGGCCCGTACTTCTCGGTGGGCACATTATATACGTCTATATCGTAATATAACCTAAATTAACCCATCTAAACACCCGCTGGTACTGTTTTACAAAATCCCGGTCGTGTCGGCCCGTACTTCTCGGTGGGGTCATTATATACGTCCATAACGTTATATATCCTAACCTAAGGGAACATAACATCTCGGATGTAGTATTTTCCAACATTCCTGGCGGGTCGGCCCCTACTTCTCGGTGGACACATTATATACGTCTATATCGTAATATAACCTAACATAACCGATCTAGCCCCTCGCTGGTAATGTTTTACAGAATCCCGGTCGTGTCGTCCCGTACTTCTCGGTGCGGACATTATATGGGTTTATAACGTTATATATCCTAACCTAAGGCAACTTAACATCTGGGATGTAGTATTTTCCAACATTCCTGGCGGGTCGGCCCCAACTTCTCGGTGGGCACATTATATACATATATATCGTAATATAACATAACCTAACCCATCTAGACTCTCGCTGGTAATGTTTTACAGAATCCCGGTCGTGTCGTCCCGTACGTCTCGGTGCGGACATTATATACGTCTATAACGTTATGTATCCTAACCTAAGGCAAATTAACATTTGGGATGTAGTATTTTCCAACATTCCTGGCGGGTCGGCCCCTACTTCTCGGTGGGCACATTATATACGTCTATATCATAATATAACCTAACCTAACCCATCTAGAACCTTGCTGGTAATATTTTACAAAATCCCGGTTTTGTCGGCTCGTACTTCTCAGTGGGGTCATTATATACGTCTATAACGTTATATATCCTAACCTAAGGCAACTTAACATCTGGGATGTAGTATTTTCCAACATTCATGGCGGGTCGGCCCCACTTCTCGGTGGGAACATTATATACGTCTATAACGTAATATAATCTAACCTAACCGATCTAGCCCCTCGCTGGTAATGTTTTACATAATCCCGGTCGTGTCGTCCCGTACGTCTCGGTGCGGACATTATATACGTCTATAACGTTATATATCCTAACCTAAGGGAACCTAACATCTCGGATGTAGTATATTCCAACATTCCTGGCGGGTCGGCCCCTACTTCGCGGTGGGAACATTATATACGTCTAAAGCGTAATATAACCTAACCTAACCCATCCAGACGCTCGCTGGTAATGTTTTACAAAATCCGGGTCGTGTCGTCCCGTACGTCTCGGTGCGGACATTATATACGTCTATAATGTTATATATCCTAACCTAAGGGAACCTAACATCGCGGATGTAGTATTTCACAACATTCCTGGCTGGTCGGCGGCAATTCTCGGTGGGAACATTATATACGTCTATATCGTAATATAACCTAACCTAACCCATCTGGACCCTCGCTGGTAATGTTTCACAAAATCCCGGTCGTGTCGGCCCGTACGTCTCGGTGCGGACATTATATGCGTTTATAACGTTATATATCCTAACCTAAGGCAACTTAACATCTCGGATGTAGTATTTTCCAACATTCCTGGCGGGTCGGCCCCTACTTCTCGGTGGGAACATTATATACGTCTATAGCGTAATATAACCTAACCTAACCCATCCAGACGCTCGCTGGTAATGTTTTACAAAATCCCGGTCGTGTCGTCCCGTACGTCTCGGTGCGGACATTATATACGTCTATAATGTTATATATCCTAACCTAAGGGAACCTAACATCGCGGATGTAGTATTTCACAACATTCCTGGCTGGTCGGCGGCAATTCTCGGTGGGAACATTATATACGTCTATATCGTAATATAACCTAACCTAACCCATCTGGACCCTCGCTGGTAATGTTTCACAAAATCCCGGTCGTGTCGGCCCGTACGTCTCGGTGCGGACATTATATGCGTTTATAACGTTATATATCCTAACCTAAGGCAACTTAACATCTGGGATGTAGTATTTTCCAACATTCCTCGCGGGTCGGCCCCAACTACTCGGTGGGCACATTATATACATATATATGGTAATATAACCTAACCTAACCCATCTAGACTCTCGCTGGTAGTGTTTTACAGATTCCCGGTCGTGTCGTCCCGTACGTCTCGGTGCGGACGTTATATACGTCTATAACGTTATGTATCCTAACCTAAGGCAAATTAACATCTGGGATGTATTATTTTCCAACATTCCTGGCGGGTCGGCCCCTACTTCTCGGTGGGCACATTATATACGTCTATATCATAATATAACCTAACCTAACCCATCTAGACCCTTGCTGGTAATATTTTACAAAATCCCGGTCGTGTCGGCCCGTACTTCTCAGTGGCGTCATTATATACGTCTATAACGTTATATATCCTAACCAAAGGCAAATTAACATCTGGGATGTAGTATTTTCCAACATTCATGGCGGGTCGGCCCTACTTCTCGGTGGGAACATTATATACGTCTATAACGTAATATAATCTAACCTAACCGATCTAGCCCCTCGCTGGTAATGTTTTACATAATCCCGGTCGTGTCGTCCCGTACGTCTCGGTGCGCACATTATATACGTCTATAACGTTATATATCCTAACCTAAGGCAACTTAACATCTCGGATGTAGTATTTTCCAACATTCCTGGCGGGTCGGCCCGTACTTCTCGGTGGGCACATTATATACGTCTATATCGTAATATAACCTAAATTAACCCATCTAAACACCCGCTGGTACTGTTTTACAAAATCCCGGTCGTGTCGGCCCGTACTTCTCGGTGGGGTCATTATATACGTCCATAACGTTATATATCCTAACCTAAGGGAACATAACATCTCGGATGTAGTATTTTCCAACATTCCTGGCGGGTCGGCCCCTACTTCTCGGTGGACACATTATATACGTCTATATCGTAATATAACCTAACATAACCGATCTAGCCCCTCGCTGGTAATGTTTTACAGAATCCCGGTCGTGTCGTCCCGTACTTCTCGGTGCGGACATTATATGGGTTTATAACGTTATATATCCTAACCTAAGGCAACTTAACATCTGGGATGTAGTATTTTCCAACATTCCTGGCGGGTCGGCCCCAACTTCTCGGTGGGCACATTATATACATATATATCGTAATATAACATAACCTAACCCATCTAGACTCTCGCTGGTAATGTTTTACAGAATCCCGGTCGTGTCGTCCCGTACGTCTCGGTGCGGACATTATATACGTCTATAACGTTATGTATCCTAACCTAAGGCAAATTAACATTTGGGATGTAGTATTTTCCAACATTCCTGGCGGGTCGGCCCCTACTTCTCGGTGGGCACATTATATACGTCTATATCATAATATAACCTAACCTAACCCATCTAGAACCTTGCTGGTAATATTTTACAAAATCCCGGTTTTGTCGGCTCGTACTTCTCAGTGGGGTCATTATATACGTCTATAACGTTATATATCCTAACCTAAGGCAACTTAACATCTGGGATGTAGTATTTTCCAACATTCATGGCGGGTCGGCCCCACTTCTCGGTGGGAACATTATATACGTCTATAACGTAATATAATCTAACCTAACCGATCTAGCCCCTCGCTGGTAATGTTTTACATAATCCCGGTCGTGTCGTCCCGTACGTCTCGGTGCGGACATTATATACGTCTATAATGTTATATATCCTAACCTAAGGGAACCTAACATCGCGGATGTAGTATTTCACAACATTCCTGGCTGGTCGGCGGCAATTCTCGGTGGGAACATTATATACGTCTATATCGTAATATAACCTAACCTAACCCATCTGGACCCTCGCTGGTAATGTTTCACAAAATCCCGGTCGTGTTGGCCCGTACGTCTCGGTGCGGACATTATATGCGTTTATAACGTTATATATCCTAACCTAAGGCAACTTAACATCTCGGATGTAGTATTTTCCAACATTCCTGGCGGGTCGGCCCCTACATCTCGGTGGACACATTATATACGTCTATATCGTAATATAACCTAACCTAACCCATCTAGCCCCTCGCTGGTAATGTTTTACAGAATTCCGGTCGTATCGTCCCGTACGTCTCGGTGCGGACATTATATATGTCTATAACGTTATCTATCCTAACCTAAGGCAACTTAACATCTCGTATGTAGTATTTTCCAACATTCCTGGCGTGTCGGCCCTATCTTCTCGGTGGGCACATTATATGCGTCTATATCGTAATATAACCTAACCTAACCCATTTAGACCCTCGCTGGTAATGTTTTACAAAATCCCGGGCGTGCCGGCCCGTACTTCTCGGTGCGGACATTATATACGTCTACAACGTTATGTATCCTAACCTAAGGCAAATTAACATCTGGGATTTAGTATTTTCCAACATTCCTGGCGGGTCGGCCCCTACTTCTCGGTGGGTACATTATATACGTCTATATCGTAATATAACCTAACCTAACCCATCTAGAACCTTGCTGGTAATATTTTACAAAATCCCGGTTTTGTCGGCCCGTACTTCTCAGTGGGGTCATTATATACGTCTATAACGTTATATATCCTAACCTAAGGCAACTTAACATCTGGGATGTAGTATTTTCCAACATTCATGGCGGGTCGGCCCCACTTCTCAGTGGGAACATTATATACGTCTATAACGTAATATAATCTAACCTAACCGATCTAGCCCCTCGCTGGTAATGTTTTACATAATCCCGGTCGTGTCGTCCCGTACGTCTCGGTGCGGACATTATATGCGTTTAAAACGTTATATATCCTAACCTAAGGCAACTTAACATCTGGGATGTAGTATTTTCCAACATTCCTGGCGGGTCGGCCCCAACTACTCGGTGGGCACATTATATACATATATATCGTAATATAACCTAACCTAACCCATCTAGACTCTCGCTGGTAGTGTTTTACAGATTCCCGGTCGTGTCGTCCCGTACGTCTCGGTGCGGACATTATATACGTCTATAATGTTATATATCCTAACCTAAGGGAACCTAACATCGCGGATGTAGTATTTCACAACATTCCTGGCGGGTCGGCCCCTACTTCTCTGTGGGCACATTATATACGTCTATATCATAATATAACCTAACCTAACCCATCTAGAACCTTGCTGGTAATATTTTACAAAATCGCGGTTTTGTCGGCTCGTACTTCTCAGTGGGGTCATTATATACGTCTATAACGTTATATATCCTAACCTAAGGCAACTTAACATCTGGGATGTAGTATTTTCCAACATTCATGGCGGGTCGGCCCCACTTCTCGGTGGGAACATTATATACGTCTATAACGTAATATAATCTAACCTAACCGATCTAGCCCCTCGCTGGTAATGTTTTACATAATCCCGGTCGTGTCGTCCCGTACGTCTCGGTGCGGACATTATATACGTCTATAACGCTATATATCCTAACCTAAGGCAACTTAACATCTCGGATGTAGTATTTTCCAACATTCCTGGCGGGTCGGCCCGTACTTCTCGGTGGGCACATTATATACGTCTATATCGTAATATAACCTAAATTAACCCATCTAAACCCCCGCTGGTAATGTTTTACAAAATCCCGGTCGTGTCGGCCCGTACTTCTCGGTGGGGTCATTATATACGTCCATAACGTTATATATCCTAACCTAAGGGAACATAACATCTCGGATGTAGTATTTTCCAACATTCCTGGCGGGTTGGCCCCAACTTCTCGGTGGGCACATTATATACATATATATCGTAATATAACCTAACCTAACCCATCTAGATTCTCGCTGGTAATGTTTTACAGAATCCCGGTCGTGTCGTCCCGTACGTCTCGGTGCGGACATTATATACGTCTATAACGTTATGTATCCTAACCTAAGGCAAATTAACATCTGGGATGTAGTATTTTCCAACATTCCTGGCGGGTCGGCCCCTACTTCTCGGTGGGCACATTATATACGTCTATATCGTAATATAACCTAACCTAACCCATCTAGAACCTTGCTGGTAATATTTTACAAAATCCCGGTTTTGTCGGCCCGTACTTCTCAGTGGGGTCATTATATACGTCTATAACGTTATATATCCTAACCTAAGGGAACCTAACATCTCGGATGTAGTATATTCCAACATTCCTGGCGGGTCGGCCCCTACTTCTCGGTGGGAACATTATATACGTCTATAGCGTAATATAACCTAACCTAACCCATCCAGACGCTCGCTGGTAATGTTTTACAAAATCCCGGTCGTGTCGTCCCGTACGTCTCGGTGCGGACATTATATACGTCTATAATGTTATATATCCTAAAACCTAAGGGAACCTAACATCACGGATGTAGTATTTCACAACATTCCTGGCGGGTCGGCCCCTACTTCTCGGTGGGCACATTATATACGTCTATATCATAATATAACCTAACCTAACCCATCTAGAACCTTGCTGGTAATATTTTACAAAATCCCGGTTTTGTTGGCTCGTACTTCTCAGTGGGGTCATTATATGCGTCTATAACGTTATATATCCTAACCTAAGGCAACTTAACATCTGGGATGTAGTATTTTCCAACATTCATGGCGGGTCGGCCCCACTTCTCGGTGGGAACATTATATACGTCTATAACTTAATATAATCTAACCTAACCGATCTAGCCCCTCGCTGGTAATGTTTTACATAATCCCGGTCGTGTCGTCCCGTACGTCTCGGTGCGGACATTATATACGTCTATAATGTTATATATCCTAACGTAAGGGAACCTAACATCGCGGATGTAGTATTTCACAACATTCCTGGCGGGTCGGCCCCTACTTCTCGGTGGGCACATTATATACGTCTATATCATAATATAACCTAACCTAACCCATCTAGAACCTTGCTGTTAATATTTTACAAAATCCCGGTTTTGTCGGCTCGTACTTCTCAGTGGGGTCATTATATACGTCTATAACGTTATATATCCTAACCTAAGGCAACTTAACATCTGGGATGTAGTATTTTCCAACATTCATGGCGGGTCGGCCCCACTTCTCGGTGGGAACATTATATACGTCTATAACGTAATATAATCTAACCTAACCAATCTAGCCCCTCGCTGGTAATGTTTTACATAATCCCGGTCGTGTCGTCCCGTACGTCTCGGTGCGGACATTATATACGTCTATAACGTTATATATCCTAACCTAAGGGAACCTAACATCTCGGATGTAGTATATTCCAACATTCTTGGCGGGTCGGCCCCTACTTCTCGGTGGGAACATTATATACGTCTATAGCGTAACATAACCTAACCTAACCCATCCAGACGCTCGCTGGTAATGTTTTACAAAATCCCGGTCGTGTCATCCCGTACGTCTCGGTGCGGACATTATATACGTCTATAATGTTATATATCCTAACCTAAGGGAACCTAACATCGCGGATGTAGTATTTCACAACATTCCTGGCTGGTCGGCGCCAATTCTCGGTGGGAACATTATATACGTCCATATGGTAATATAACCTAACCTAACCCATCTGGACCCTCGCTGGTAATGTTTCACAAAATCCCGGTCGTATCGGCCCGTACTTCCCGGTGGGGACATCATATACGTCTATAATGTTATATACCCTAACCTAAGGCTACCTAACACCTCGAATGTAGTTTTTCACAACATTCCTGGCGGGTCGGCCCCACTTCTCGGTGGGAACACTATGTACGTCTATAACGTAATATAACCTAACCTAACCGATCTGGACCCTCGCTGGTAATGTTTCACAAAATCCCGGTCGTGTTGGCCCGTACGTCTCGGTGCGGACATTATATGCGTTTATAACGTTATATATCCTAACCTAAGGCAACTTAACACCTCGGATGTAGTATTTTCCAACATTCCTGGCGGGTCGGCCCCAAATTTTCGGTGGGCACATTATATACATCTATATCGTAATATAACCTAACCTAACCCATGTAGACCCTCGCTGGTAATGTTTTACAGAATCCCGGTCGTGTCGTCCCGTACGTCTCGGTGCGGACATTATATGCGTTTAAAACGTTATATATCCTAACCTAAGGCAACTTAACATCTGGGATGTAGTATTTTCCAACATTCCTGGCGGGTCGGCCCCAACTACTCGGTGGGCACATTATATACATATATATCGTAATATAACCTAACCTCACCCATCTAGACTCTCGCTGGTAGTGTTTTACAGATTCCCGGTCGTGTCGTCCCGTACGTCTCGGTGCGGACGTTATATACGTCTATAACGTTATGTATCCTAACCTAAGGCAACATAACATCTGGGATGTATTATTTTCCAACATTCCTGGCGGGTCGGCCCCTACTTCTCGGTGGGCACATTATATACGTCTATATCATAATATAACCTAACCTAACCCATCTAGACCCTTGCTGGTAATATTTTACAAAATCCCGGTCGTGTCGGCCCGTACTTCTCAGTGGCGTCATTATATACGCCTATAACGTTATATATCCTAACCTAAGGCAACTTAACATCTCGGATGTAGTATTTTCCAACATTCCTGGCGGGTCGGCCCGTACTTCTCGGTGGGCACATTATATACGTCTATATCGTAATATAACCTAAATTAACCCATCTAAACCCCCGCTGGTAATGTTTTACAAAATCCCGGTCGTGTCGGCCCGTACTTCTCGGTGGGGTCATTATATACGTCCATAACGTTATATATCCTAACCAAAGGGAACATAACATCTCGGATGTAGTATTTTCCAACATTCCTGGCGGGTCGGCCCCTACTTCTCGGTGGACACATTATATACGTCTATATCGTAATATAACCTAACCTAACCCATCTAGCCCCTCGCTGGTAATGTTTTACAGAATTCCGGTCGTATCGTCCCGTACGTCTCGGTGCGGACATTATATATGTCTATAACGTTATCTATCCTAACCTAAGGCAACTTAACATCTCGGATGTAGTATTTTCCAACATTCCTGGCGTGTCGGCCCTATCTTCTCGGTGGGCACATTATATACGTCTATATCGTAATATAACCTAACCTAACCCATCTAGACCCTCGCTGGTAATGTTTTACATAATCCCGGTCGTGTCGTCCCGTACGTCTAGGTGCGGACATTATATACGTCTATAACGTTATATATCCTAACCTAAGGGAACCTAACATCTCGGATGTAGTATATTCCAACATTCCTGGCGGGTCGGCCCCTACTTCTCGGTGGGAACATTATATACGTCTATAGCGTAATACAACCTAACCTAACCCATCCAGACGCTCGCTGGTAATGTTTTACAAAATCCCGGTCGTGTCGTCCCGTACGTCTCGGTGTGGACATTATATACGTCTATAATGTTATATATCCTAACCTAAGGGAACCTAACATCGCGGATGTAGTATTTCACAACATTCCTGGCGGGTCGGCCCCTACTTCTCGGTGGGCACATTATATACGTCTATATCATAATATAACCTAACCTAACCCATCTAGACCCTTGCTGGTAATATTTTACAAAATCCCGGTCGTGTCGGCCCGTACTTCTCAGTGGCGTCATTATATACGTCTATAACGTTATATATCCTAACCTAAGGCAACTTTACATCTGGGATGTAGTATTTTCCAACATTCATGTCGGGTCGGCCCCACTTCTCGGTGGGAACATTATATACGTCTATAACGTAATATAATCTAACCTAACCGATCTAGCCCCTCGCTGGTAATGTTTTACATAATCCCGGTCGTGTCGTCCCGTACGTCTCGGTGCGGACATTATATACGTCTATAACGTTATATATCCTAACCTAAGGCAACTTAACATCTCGGATGTAGTATTTTCCAACATTCCTGGCGGGTCGGCCCGTACTTCTCGGTGGGCACATTATATACGTCTATATCGTAATATAACCTAAATTAACCCATCTAAACCCCCGCTGGTAATGTTTTACAAAATCCCGGTCGTGTCGGCCCGTACTTCTCGGTGGGGTCATTATATACGTCCATAACGTTATATATCCTAACCTAAGGGAACATAACATCTCGGATGTAGTATTTTCCAACATTCCTGGCGGGTCGGCCCCTACTTCTCGGTGGACACATTATATACGTCTATATCTTAATATAACCTAACCTAACCCATCTAGCCCCTCGCTGGTAATGTTTTACAGAATTCCGGTCGTATCGTCCCGTACGTCACGGTGCGGACATTATATATGTCTATAACGTTATCTATCCTAACCTAAGGCAACTTAACATCTCGGATGTAGTATTTTCCAACATTCCTGGCGTGTCGGCCCTATCTTCTCGGTGGGCACATTATATACGTCTATATCGTAATATAACCTAACCTAACCCATCTAGACCCTCGCTGGTAATGTTTTACATAATCCCGGTCGTGTCGTCCCGTACGTCTCGGTGCGGACATTATATACGTCTATAACGTTATATATCCTAACCTAAGGGAACCTAACATCTCGGATGTAGTATATTCCAACATTCCTGGCGGGTCGGCCCCTACTTCTCGGTGGGAACATTATATACGTCTATAGCGTAATATAACCTAACCTAACCCATCCAGACGCTCGCTGGTAATGTTTTACAAAATCCCGGTCGTGTCGTCCCGTACGTCTCGGTGCGGACATTATATACGTCTATAATGTTATATATCCTAACCTAAGGGAACCTAACATCGCGGATGTAGTATTTCACAACATTCCTGGCGGGTCGGCCCCTACTTCTCGGTGGGCACATTATATACGTCTATATCATAATATAACCTAACCTAACCCATCTAGAACCTTGCTGGTAATATTTTACAAAATCCCGGTTTTGTCGGCTCGTACTTCTCAGTGGGGTCATTATATACGTCTATGACGTTATATATCCTAACCTAAGGCAGCTTAACATCTGGGATGTAGTATTTTCCAACATTCATGGCGGGTCGGCCCCACTTCTCGGTGGGAACATTATATACGTCTATAACGTAATATAATCTAACCTAACCGATCTAGCCCCTCGCTGGTAATGTTTTACATAATCCCGGTCGTGTCGTCCCGTACGTCTCGGTGCGGACATTATATACGTCTATAACGTTATATATCCTAACCTAAGGGAACCTAACATCTCGGATGTAGTATATTCCAACATTCCTGGCGGGTCGGCCCCTACTTCTCGGTGGGAACATTATATACGTCAATAGCATAATATAACCTAACCTAACCCATCCAGACGCTCGCTGGTAATGTTTTACAAAATCCCGGTCGTGTCGTCCCGTACGTCTCGGTGCGGACATTATATACGTCTATAATGTTATATATCCTAACCTAAGGGAACCTAACATCGCGGATGTAGTATTTCACAACATTCCTGGCTGGTCGGCGGCAATTCTCGGTGGGAACATTATATACGTCTATATCGTAATATAACCTAACCTAACCCATCTGGACCCTCGCTGGTAATGTTTCACAAAATCCCGGTCGTGTCGGCCCGTACGTCTCGGTGCGGACATTATATGCGTTTATAACGTTATATATCCTAACCTAAGGCAACTTAACATCTGGGATGTAGTATTTTCCAACATTCCTGGCGGGTCGGCCCCAACTACTCGGTGGGCACATTATATACATATATATGGTAATATAACCTAACCTAACCCATCTAGACTCTCGCTGGTAGTGTTTTACAGATTCCCGGTCGTGTCGTCCCGTACGTCTCGGTGCGGACGTTATATACGTCTATAACGTTATGTATCCTAACCTAAGGCAAATTAACATCTGGGATGTATTATTTTCCAACATTCCTGGCGGGTCGGCCCCTACTTCTCGGTGGGCACATTATATACGTCTATATCATAATATAACCTAACCTAACCCATCTAGACCCTTGCTGGTAATATTTTACAAAATCCCGGTCGTGTCGGCCCGTACTTCTCAGTGGCGTCATTATATACGTCTATAACGTTATATATCCTAACCAAAGGCAAATTAACATCTGGGATGTAGTATTTTCCAACATTCATGGCGGGTCGGCCCTACTTCTCGGTGGGAACATTATATACGTCTATAACGTAATATAATCTAACCTAACCGATCTAGCCCCTCGCTGGTAATGTTTTACATAATCCCGGTCGTGTCCTCCCGTACGTCTCGGTGCGCACATTATATACGTCTATAACGTTATATATCCTAACCTAAGGCAACTTAACATCTCGGATGTAGTATTTTCCAACATTCCTGGCGGGTCGGCCCGTACTTCTCGGTGGGCACATTATATACGTCTATATCGTAATATAACCTAAATTAACCCATCTAAACACCCGCTGGTACTGTTTTACAAAATCCCGGTCGTGTCGGCCCGTACTTCTCGGTGGGGTCATTATATACGTCCATAACGTTATATATCCTAACCTAAGGGAACATAACATCTCGCATGTAGTATTTTCCAATATTCCTGGCGGGTCGGCCCCTACTTCTCGGTGGACACATTATATACGTCTATATCGTAATATAACCTAACATAACCGATCTAGCCCCTCGCTGGTAATGTTTTACAGAATCCCGGTCGTGTCGTCCCGTACTTCTCGGTGCGGACATTATATGGGTTTATAACGTTATATATCCTAACCTAAGGCAACTTAACATCTGGGATGTAGTATTTTCCAACATTCCTGGCGGGTCGGCCCCAACTTCTCGGTGGGCACATTATATACATATATATCGTAATATAACCTAACCTAACCCATCTAGACTCTCGCTGGTAATGTTTTACAGAATCCCGGTCGTGTCGTCCCGTACGTCTCGGTGCGGACATTATATACGTCTATAACGTTATGTATCCTAACCTAAGGCAAATTAACATTTGGGATGTAGTATTTTCCAACATTCCTGGCGGGTCGGCCCCTACTTCTCGGTGGGCACATTATATACGTCTATATCATAATATAACCTAACCTAACCCATCTGGAACCTTGCTGGTAATATTTTACAAAATCCCGGTTTTGTCGGCCCGTACTTCTCAGTGGGGTCATTATATACGTCCATAACGTTATATATCCTAACCTAAGGCAACTTAACATCTGGGATGTAGTATTTTCCAACATTCATGTCGGGTCGGCCCCACTTCTCGGTGGAAACATTATATACGTCTATAACGTAATATAATCTAACCTAACCGATCTAGCCCCTCGCTGGTAATGTTTTACATAATCCCGGTCGTGTCGTCCCGTACGTCTCGGTGCGGACATTATATACGTCTATAACGTTATATATCCTAACCTAAGGCAACTTAACATCTCGGATGTAGTATTTTCCAACATTCCTGGCGGGTCGGCCCGTACTTCTCGGTGGGCACATTATATACGTCTATATCGTAATATAACCTAAATTAACCCATCTAAACCCCCGCTGGTAATGTTTTACAAAATCCCGGTCGTGTCGGCCCGTACTTCTCGGTGGGGTCATTATATACGTCCATAACGTTATATATCCTAACCTAAGGGAACATAACATCTCGGATGTAGTATTTTCCAACATTCCTGGCGGGTCGGCCCCTACTTCTCGGTGGACACATTATATACGTCTATATCGTAATATAACCTAACCTAACCCATCTAGCCCCCCGCTGGTAATGTTTTACAGAATTCCGGTCGTATCGTCCCGTACGTCACGGTGCGGACATTATATATGTCTATAACGTTATCTATCCTAACCTAAGGCAACTTAACATCTCGGATGTAGTATTTTCCAACATTCCTGGCGTGTCGGCCCTATCTTCTCGGTGGGCACATTATATACGTCTATATCGTAATATAACCTAACCTAACCCATCTAGACCCTCGCTGGTAATGTTTTACATAATCCCGGTCGTGTCGTCCCGTACGTCTCGGTGCGGACATTATATACGTCTATAACGTTATATATCCTAACCTAAGGGAACCTAACATCTCGGATGTAGTATATTCCAACATTCCTGGCGGGTCGGCCCCTACTTCTCGGTGGGAACATTATATACGTCTATAGCGTAATATAACCTAACCTAACCCATCCAGACGCTCGCTGGTAATGTTTTACAAAATCCCGGTCGTGTCGTCCCGTACGTCTCGGTGCGGACATTATATACGTCTATAATGTTATATATCCTAACCTAAGGGAACCTAACATCGCGGATGTAGTATTTCACAACATTCCTGGCGGGTCGGCCCCTACTTCTCGGTGGGCACATTATATACGTCTATATCATAATATAACCTAACCTAACCCATCTAGAACCTTGCTGGTAATATTTTACAAAATCCCGGTTTTGTCGGCTCGTACTTCTCAGTGGGGTCATTATATACGTCTATAACGTTATATATCCTAACCTAAGGCAGCTTAACATCTGGGATGTAGTATTTTCCAACATTCATGGCGGGTCGGCCCCACTTCTCGGTGGGAACATTATATACGTCTATAACGTAATATAATCTAACCTAACCGATCTAGCCCCTCGCTGGTAATGTTTTACATAATCCCGGTCGTGTCGTCCCGTACGTCTCGGTGCGGACATTATATACGTCTATAACGTTATATATCCTAACCTAAGGGAACCTAACATCTCGGATGTAGTATATTCCAACATTCCTGGCGGGTCGGCCCCTACTTCTCGGTGGGAACATTATATACGTCAATAGCATAATATAACCTAACCTAACCCATCCAGACGCTCGCTGGTAATGTTTTACAAAATCCCGGTCGTGTCGTCCCGTACGTCTCGGTGCGGACATTATATACGTCTATAATGTTATATATCCTAACCTAAGGGAACCTAACATCGCGGATGTAGTATTTCACAACATTCCTGGCTGGTCGGCGGCAATTCTCGGTGGGAACATTATATACGTCTATATCGTAATATAACCTAACCTAACCCATCTGGACCCTCGCTGGTAATGTTTCACAAAATCCCGGTCGTGTCGGCCCGTACGTCTCGGTGCGGACATTATATGCGTTTATAACGTTATATATCCTAACCTAAGGCAACTTAACATCTGGGATGTAGTATTTTCCAACATTCCTCGCGGGTCGGCCCCAACTACTCGGTGGGCACATTATATACATATATATGGTAATATAACCTAACCTAACCCATCTAGACTCTCGCTGGTAGTGTTTTACAGATTCCCGGTCGTGTCGTCCCGTACGTCTCGGTGCGGACGTTATATACGTCTATAACGTTATGTATCCTAACCTAAGGCAAATTAACATCTGGGATGTATTATTTTCCAACATTCCTGGCGGGTCGGCCCCTACTTCTCGGTGGGCACATTATATACGTCTATATCATAATATAACCTAACCTAACCCATCTAGACCCTTGCTGGTAATATTTTACAAAATCCCGGTCGTGTCGGCCCGTACTTCTCAGTGGCGTCATTATATACGTCTATAACGTTATATATCCTAACCAAAGGCAAATTAACATCTGGGATGTAGTATTTTCCAACATTCATGGCGGGTCGGCCCTACTTCTCGGTGGGAACATTATATACGTCTATAACGTAATATAATCTAACCTAACCGATCTAGCCCCTCGCTGGTAATGTTTTACATAATCCCGGTCGTGTCGTCCCGTACGTCTCGGTGCGCACATTATATACGTCTATAACGTTATATATCCTAACCTAAGGCAACTTAACATCTCGGATGTAGTATTTTCCAACATTCCTGGCGGGTCGGCCCGTACTTCTCGGTGGGCACATTATATACGTCTATATCGTAATATAACCTAAATTAACCCATCTAAACACCCGCTGGTACTGTTTTACAAAATCCCGGTCGTGTCGGCCCGTACTTCTCGGTGGGGTCATTATATACGTCCATAACGTTATATATCCTAACCTAAGGGAACATAACATCTCGGATGTAGTATTTTCCAACATTCCTGGCGGGTCGGCCCCTACTTCTCGGTGGACACATTATATACGTCTATATCGTAATATAACCTAACATAACCGATCTAGCCCCTCGCTGGTAATGTTTTACAGAATCCCGGTCGTGTCGTCCCGTACTTCTCGGTGCGGACATTATATGGGTTTATAACGTTATATATCCTAACCTAAGGCAACTTAACATCTGGGATGTAGTATTTTCCAACATTCCTGGCGGGTCGGCCCCAACTTCTCGGTGGGCACATTATATACATATATATCGTAATATAACATAACCTAACCCATCTAGACTCTCGCTGGTAATGTTTTACAGAATCCCGGTCGTGTCGTCCCGTACGTCTCGGTGCGGACATTATATACGTCTATAACGTTATGTATCCTAACCTAAGGCAAATTAACATTTGGGATGTAGTATTTTCCAACATTCCTGGCGGGTCGGCCCCTACTTCTCGGTGGGCACATTATATACGTCTATATCATAATATAACCTAACCTAACCCATCTAGAACCTTGCTGGTAATATTTTACAAAATCCCGGTTTTGTCGGCTCGTACTTCTCAGTGGGGTCATTATATACGTCTATAACGTTATATATCCTAACCTAAGGCAACTTAACATCTGGGATGTAGTATTTTCCAACATTCATGGCGGGTCGGCCCCACTTCTCGGTGGGAACATTATATACGTCTATAACGTAATATAATCTAACCTAACCGATCTAGCCCCTCGCTGGTAATGTTTTACATAATCCCGGTCGTGTCGTCCCGTACGTCTCGGTGCGGACATTATATACGTCTATAACGTTATATATCCTAACCTAAGGGAACCTAACATCTCGGATGTAGTATATTCCAACATTCCTGGCGGGTCGGCCCCTACTTCGCGGTGGGAACATTATATACGTCTAAAGCGTAATATAACCTAACCTAACCCATCCAGACGCTCGCTGGTAATGTTTTACAAAATCCGGGTCGTGTCGTCCCGTACGTCTCGGTGCGGACATTATATACGTCTATAATGTTATATATCCTAACCTAAGGGAACCTAACATCGCGGATGTAGTATTTCACAACATTCCTGGCTGGTCGGCGGCAATTCTCGGTGGGAACATTATATACGTCTATATCGTAATATAACCTAACCTAACCCATCTGGACCCTCGCTGGTAATGTTTCACAAAATCCCGGTCGTGTCGGCCCGTACGTCTCGGTGCGGACATTATATGCGTTTATAACGTTATATATCCTAACCTAAGGCAACTTAACATCTCGGATGTAGTATTTTCCAACATTCCTGGCGGGTCGGCCCCAACTTCTCGGTGGGCACATTATATACATCTATATCGTAATATAACCTAACCTAACCCATGTAGACCCCCGCTGGTAATGTTTTACAGAATCCCGGTCGTGTCGTCCCGTACTTCCCGGTGGGGACATCATATACGTCTATAATGTTATATACCCTAACCTAAGGCTACCTAACACCTCGAATGTAGTTTTTCACAACATTCCTGGCGGGTCGGCCCCACTTCTCGGTGGGAACATTATGTACGTCTATAACGTCATATAACCTAACCTAACCGATCTGGACCCTCGCTGGTAATGTTTCACAAAATCCCGGTCGTGTTGGCCCGTACGTCTCGGTGCGGACATTATATGCGTTTATAACGTTATATATCCTAACCTAAGGCAACTTAACACCTCGAATGTAGTTTTTCACAACATTCCTGGCGGGTCGGCCCCACTTCTCGGTGGGAACATTATGTACGTCTATAACGTAATATAACCTAACCTAACCGATCTGGACCCTCGCTGGTAATGTTTCACAAAATCCCGGTCGTGTTGGCCCGTACGTCTCGGTGCGGACATTATATGCGTTTATAACGTTATATATCCTAACCTAAGGCAACTTAACATCTCGGATGTAGTATTTTCCAACATTCCTGGCGGGTCGGCCCCAACTTTTCGGTGGGCACATTATATACATCTATATCGTAATATAACCTAACCTAACCCATGTAGACCCTCGCTGATAATGTTTTACAGAATCCCGGTCGTGTCGTCCCGTACGTCTCGGTGCGGACATTATATGCGTTTAAAACGTTATATATCCTAACCTAAGGCAACTTAACATCTGGGATGTAGTATTTTCCAACATTCCTGGCGGGTCGGCCCCAACTACTCGGTGGGCACATTATATACATATATATCGTAATATAACCTAACCTAACCCATCTAGACTCTCGCTGGTAGTGTTTTACAGATTCCCGGTCGTGTCGTCCCGTACGTCTCGGTGCGGACGTTATATACGTCTATAACGTTATGTATCCTAACCTAAGGCAACTTAACATCTGGGATGTATTATTTTCCAACATTCCTGGCGGGTCGGCCCCTACTTCTCGGTGGGCACATTATATACGTCTATATCATAATATAACCTAACCTAACCCATCTAGACCCTTGCTGGTAATATTTTACAAAATCCCGGTCGTGTCGGCCCGTACTTCTCAGTGGCGTCATTATATACGTCTATAACGTTATATATCTTAACCTAAGGCAACTTAACATCTGGGATGTAGTATTTTCCAACATTCATGGCGGGTCGGCCCCACTTCTCGGTGGGAACATTATATACGTCTATAACGTAATATAATCTAACCTAACCGATCTAGCCCCTCGCTGGTAATGTTTTACATAATCCCGGTCGTGTCGTCCCGTACGTCTCGGTGCGGACATTATATACGTCTATAACGTTATATATCCTAACCTAAGGCAACTTAACATCTCGGATGTAGTATTTTCCAACATTCCTGGCGGGTCGGCCCGTACTTCTCGGTGGGCACATTATATACGTCTATATCGTAATATAACCTAAATTAACCCATCTAAACCCCCGCTGGTAATGTTTTACAAAATCCCGGTCGTGTCGGCCCGTACTTCTCGGTGGGGTCATTATATACGTCCATAACGTTATATATCCTAACCTAAGGGAACATAACATCTCGCATGTAGTATTTTCCAACATTCCTGGCGGGTCGGACCCTACTTCTCGGTGGACACATTATATACTTCTATATCGTAATATAACCTAACATAACCGATCTAGCCCCTCGCTGGTAATGTTTTACAGAATCCCGGTCGTGTCGTCCCGTACTTCTCGGTGCGGACATTATATGGGTTTATAACGTTATATATCCTAACCTAAGGCAACTTAACATCTGGGATGTAGTATTTTCCAACATTCCTGGCGGGTCGGCCCCAACTTCTCGGTGGGCACATTATATACATATATATCGTAATATAACCTAACCTAACCCATCTAGACTCTCGCTGGTAATGTTTTACAGAATCCCGGTCGTGTCGTCCCGTACGTCTCGGTGCGGACATTATATACGTCTATAACGTTATGTATCCTAACCTAAGGCAAATTAACATTTGGGATGTAGTATTTTCCAACATTCCTGGCGGGTCGGCCCCTACTTCTCGGTGGGCACATTATATACGTCTATATCATAATATAACCTAACCTAACCCATCTAGAACCTTGCTGGTAATATTTTACAAAATCCCGGTTTTGTCGGCCCGTACTTCTCAGTGGGGTCATTATATACGTCTATAACGTTATATATTCTAACCTAAGGCAACTTAACATCTGGGATGTAGTTTTTTCCAACATTCATGGCGGGTCGGCCCCACTTCTCGGTGGGAACATTATATACGTCTATAACGTAATATAATCTAACCTAACCGATCTAGCCCCTCGCTGGTAATGTTTTACATAATCCCGGTCGTGTCGTCCCGTACGTCTCGGTTCGGACATTATATACGTCTATAACGTTATATATCCTAACCTAAGGGAACCTAACATTTCGGATGTAGTATATTCCAACATTCCTGGCGGGTCGGCCCCTACTTCTCGGTGGGAACATTATATACGTTTATAGCGTAATATAACCTAACCTAACCCATCCAGACGCTCGCTGGTAATGTTTTACAAAATCCCGGTCGTGTCGTCCCCTACGTCTCGGTGCGGACATTATATACGTCTATAATGTTATATATCCTAACCTAAGGGAACCTAACATCGCGGATGTAGTATTTCACAACATTCCTGGCTGGTCGGCGGCAATTCTCGGTGGGAACATTATATACGTCTATATCGTAATATAACCTAACCTAACCCATCTGGACCCTCGCTGGTAATGTTTCACAAAATCCCGGTCGTGTTGGCCCGTACGTCTCGGTGCGGACATTATATGCGTTTATAACGTTATATATCCTAACCTAAGGCAACTTAACATCTCGGATGTAGTATTTTCCAACATTCCTGGCGGGTCGGCCCCTACTTCTCGGTGGACACATTATATACGTCTATATCGTAATATAACCTAACCTAACCCATCTAGCACCTCGCTGGTAATGTTTTACAGAATTCCGGTCGTATCGTCCCGTACGTCTCGGTGCGGACATTATATATGTCTATAACGTTATCTATCCTAACCTAAGGCAACTTAACATCTCGTATGTAGTATTTTCCAACATTCCTGGCGGGGCGGCCGCTACTTCTCGGTGGGCACATTATATACGTCTATAACGTAATATAACCTAACCTAATCCATCTAGACCCTCGCTGGTAATGTTTTACAAAATCCCGGTCGTGTCGGCCCGTACTTCTCCGTGGGGACATTATATACGTCTATAACGTTATATATCCTAACCTAAGGGAACCTAACATCTCGGATGTAGTATTTTCCAACATTCCTGGCGGGTCGGCCCCTACTTCTCGGTGGGCACATTATATACGTCTATATCGTAATATAACCTAACCTAACCCATCTAGAACCTTGCTGGTAATATTTTACAAAATCCCGGTTTTGTCGGCCCGTACTTCTCAGTGGGGTCATTATATACGTCTATAACGTTATATATCCTAACCTAAGGCAACTTAACATCTGGGATGTAGTATTTTCCAACATTCATGACGGGTCGGCCCCACTTCTCAGTGGGAACATTATATACGTCTATAACGTAATATAATCTAACCTAACCGATCTAGCCCATCGCTGGTAATGTTTTACATAATCCCGGTCGTGTCGTCCCGTACGTCTCGGTGCGGACATTATATACGTCTATACCGTTATATATCCTAACCTAAGGGAACCTACCATCTCGGATGTAGTATATTCCAACATTCCTGGCGGGTCGGCCCCTACTTCTCGGTGGGAACATTATATACGTCTATAGCGTAATATAACCTAACCTAACCCATCCAGACGCTCGCTGGTAATGTTTTACAAAATCCCGGTCGTGTCGTCCCGTACGTCTCGGTGCGGACATTATATACGTCTATAATGTTATATATCCTAACCTAAGGGAACCTAACATCGCGGATGTAGTATTTCACAACATTCCTGGCTGGTCGGCGGCAATTCTCGGTGGGAACATTATATACGTCTATATCGTAATATAACCTAACCTAACCCATCTGGACCCTCGCTGGTAATGTTTCACAAAATCCCGTTCGTGTCGGCCCGTACGTCTCGGTGCGGACATTATATGCGTTTATAACGTTATATATCCTAACCTAAGGCAACTTAACATCTCGGATGTAGTATTTTCCAACATTCCTGGCGGGTCGGCCCCAACTTCTCGGTGGGCACATTATATACATCTATATCGTAATATAACCTAACCTAACCCATGTAGACCCTCGCTGGTAATGTTTTACAGAATCCCGGTCGTGTCGTCCCGTACGGCTCGGTGCGGACATTATACACGTCTATAACGTTATATATCCCAACCTAAGGCAACTTAACATCTCGGATGTAGTATTTTCCAACATTCCTGGCGGGTCGGACCCTACTTCTCGGTGGGCACATTATATACGTCTATATCGTAATATAACCTAACCTAACCCATCTAGACCCTCGGTGGCAATGTTTTACAAAATCCCGGTCGTGTCGGACCGTGCTTCTCGGTGGGGACATTATATACGTCTATAATGTTATATATCCTAACATAAGGGAACCTAACATCGTGGATGTAGTATTTCACAACATTCCTGGCTGGTCGGCGCCAATTCTCGGTGGGAACATTATATACGTCTATATGGTAATATAACCTAACCTAACCCATCTGGACCCTCGCTGGTAATGTTTCACAAAATCCCGGTCGTATCGGCCCGTACTTCCCGGTGGGGACATCATATACGTCTATAATGTTATATACCCTAACCTAAGGCTACCTAACATCTCGAATGTAGTTTCTCACAACATTCCTGGCGGGTCGGCCCCTACTTCTCGGTGGGAACATTATATACGTCTATAGCGTAATATAACCTAACCTAACCCATCCAGACGCTCGCTGGTAATGTTTTACAAAATCCCGGTCGTGTCGTCCCGTACGTCTCGGTGCGAACATTATATACGTCTATAATGTTATATATCCTAACCTAAGGGAACCTAACATCGCGGATGTAGTATTTCACAACATTCCTGGCTGGTCGGCGGCAATTCTCGGTGGGAACATTATATACGTCTATATCGTAATATAACCTAACCTAACCCATCTGGAACCTCGCTGGTAATGTTTCACAAAATCCCGGTCGTGTTGGCCCGTACGTCTCGGTGCGGACATTATATGCGTTTATAACGTTATATATCCTAACCTAAGGCAACTTAACATCTCGGATGTAGTATTTTCCAACATTCCTGACGGGTCGGCCCCTACTTCTCGGTGGACACATTATATACGTCTATATCGTAATTTAACCTAACCTAACCCATCTAGCCCCTCGCTGGTAATGTTTTACAGAATTCCGGTCGTATCGTCCCGTACGTCTCGGTGCGGACATTATATATGTCTATAACGTTATCTATCCTAACCTAAGGCAACTTAACATCTCGGACGTAGTATTTTCCAACATTCCTGGCGTGTCGGCCCTATCTTCTCGGTGGGCACATTATATACGTCTATATCGTAATATAACCTAACCTAACCCATCTAGACCCTCGCTGGTAATGTTTTACAAAATCCCGGTCGTGTCGGCCAGTACTTCTCGGTGGGGACATTATATACGTCTATATCGTAATATAACCTAACCTAACCCATCTAGACCCTCGCTGGTAATGTTTTACAAAATCCCGGTCGTGTCGGCCCGTGCTTCTCGGTGGGGACATTATATACGTCTATAACCTTATATATCCTAACCTAAGGGAACCTAACATCGCGGATGTATTCTTTCACAACATTCCTGGCTGGTCGGCGCCAATTCTCGGTGGGAACATTATATACGTCCATAACGTAATATAACCTAACCCAACCGATCTAGCCCCTGGCTGGTAATGTTTTACAGAATCCCGGACGTGTCGCCCGTACGTCTCGGTGCGGACATTATATGCGTCTATAACGCTATATATCCTAACCTAAGGCAACTTAACATCTCGGATGTAGTATTTCACAACATTCCTGGCTGGTCGGCCCCACTTCGCGGTGGGAACATTATAAACGTCTATATCGTAATATAACCTAACCTAACCCATCTAGAACCTCGCTGGTAATGTTTTACAAAATCCCGGTCGTGTCGGCCCGTACTTCTCAGTGGCGTCATTATATACGTCTATAACGTTATATATCCTAACCAAAGGCAAATTAACATCTGGGATGTAGTATTTTCCAACATTCATGGCGGGTCGGCCCTACTTCTCGGTGGGAACATTATATACGTCTATAACGTAATATAATCTAACCTAACCGATCTAGCCCCTCGCTGGTAATGTTTTACATAATCCCGGTCGTGTCGTCCCGTACGTCTCGGTGCGGACATTATATACGTCTATAACGTTATATATCCTAACCTAAGGCAACTTAACATCTCGGATGTAGTATTTTCCAACATTCCTGGCGGGTCGGCCCGTACTTCTCGGTGGGCACATTATATACGTCTATATGGTAATATAACCTAAATTAACCCATCTAAACACCCGCTGGTACTGTTTTACAAAATCCCGGTCGTGTCGGCCCGTACTTCTCGGTGGGGTCATTATATACGTCCATAACGTTATATATCCTAACCTAAGGGAACATAACATCTCGGATGTAGTATTTTCCAACATTCCTGGCGGGTCGGCCCCTACTTCTCGGTGGACACATTATATACGTCTATATCGTAATATAACCTAACATAACCGATCTAGCCCCTCGCTGGTAATGTTTTACAGAATCCCGGTCGTGTCGTCCCGTACTTCTCGGTGCGGACATTATATGGGTTTATAACGTTATATATGCTAACCTAAGGCAACTTAACATCTGGGATGTAGTATTTTCCAACATTCCTGGCGGGTCGGCCCCAACTTCTCGGTGGGCACATTATATACATATATATCGTAATATAACCTAACCTAACCCATCTAGACTCTCGCTGGTAATGTTTTACAGAATCCCGGTCGTGTCGTCCCGTACGTCTCGGTGCGGACATTATATACGTCTATAACGTTATGTATCCTAACCTAAGGCAAATTAACATTTGGGATGTAGTATTTTCCAACATTCCTGGCGGGTCGGCCCCTACTTCTCGGTGGGCACATTATATACGTCTATATCATAATATAACCTAACCTAACCCATCTGGAACCTTGCTGGTAATATTTTACAAAATCCCGGTTTTGTCGGCCCGTACTTCTCAGTGGGGTCATTATATACGTCCATAACGTTATATATCCTAACCTAAGGGAACATAACATCTCGGATGTAGTATTTTCCAACATTCCTGGAGGGTCGGCCCCTACTTCTCGGTGGACACATTATATACGTCTATATCGTAATATAACCTAACATAACCGATCTAGCCCCTCGCTGGTAATGTTTTACAGAATCCCGGTCGTGTCGTCCCGTACTTCTCGGTGCGGACATTATATGGGTTTATAACGTTATATATCCTAACCTAAGGCAACTTAACATCTGGGATGTAGTATTTTCCAACATTCCTGGCGGGTCGGCCCCAACTTCTCGGTGGGCACATTATATACATATATATCGTAATATAACCTAACCTAACCCATCTAGACTCTCGCTGGTAATGTTTTACAGAATCCCGGTCGTGTCGTCCCGTACGTCTCGGTGCGGACATTATATACGTCTATAACGTTATGTATCCTAACCTAAGGCAAATTAACATTTGGGATGTAGTATTTTCCAACATTCCTGGCGGGTCGGCCCCTACTTCTCGGTGGGCACATTATATACGTCTATATCATAATATAACCTAACCTAACCCATCTAGAACCTTGCTGGTAATATTTTACAAAATCCCGGTTTTGTCGGCTCGTACTTCTCAGTGGGGTCATTATATACGTCTATAACGTTATATATCCTAACCTAAGGCAACTTAACATCTGGGATGTAGTATTTTCCAACATTCATGGCGGGTCGGCCCCACTTCTCGGTGGGAACATTATATACGTCTATAACGTAATATAATCTAACCTAACCGATCTAGCCCCTCGCTGGTAATGTTTTACATAATCCCGGTCGTGTCGTCCCGTACGTCTCGGTGCGGACATTATATACGTCTATAACGTTATATATCCTAACCTAAGGGAACCTAACATCTCGGATGTAGTATATTCCAACATTCCTGGCGGGTCGGCCCCTACTTCGCGGTGGGAACATTATATACGTCTAAAGCGTAATATAACCTAACCTAACCCATCCAGACGCTCGCTGGTAATGTTTTACAAAATCCGGGTCGTGTCGTCCCGTACGTCTCGGTGCGGACATTATATACGTCTATAATGTTATATATCCTAACCTAAGGGAACCTAACATCGCGGATGTAGTATTTCACAACATTCCTGGCTGGTCGGCGGCAATTCTCGGTGGGAACATTATATACGTCTATATCGTAATATAACCTAACCTAACCCATCTGGACCCTCGCTGGTAATGTTTCACAAAATCCCGGTCGTGTCGGCCCGTACGTCTCGGTGCGGACATTATATGCGTTTATAACGTTATATATCCTAACCTAAGGCAACTTAACATCTCGGATGTAGTATTTTCCAACATTCCTGGCGGGTCGGCCCCAACTTCTCGGTGGGCACATTATATACATCTATATCGTAATATAACCTAACCTAACCCATGTAGACCCTCGCTGGTAATGTTTTACAGAATCCCGGTCGTGTCGTCCCGTACGTCTCGGTGCGGACATTATACACGTCTATAACGTTATATATCCCAACCTAAGGCAACTTAACATCTCGGATGTAGTATTTTCCAACATTCCTGTCGGGTCGGACCCTACTTCTCGGTGGGAACATTATATACGTCTATAGCGTAATATAACCTAACCTAACCCATCCAGACGCTCGCTGGTAATGTTTTACAAAATCCCGGTCGTGTCGTCCCGTACGTCTCGGTGCGGACATTATATACGTCTATAATGTTATATATCCTAACCTAAGGGAACCTAACATCGCGGATGTAGTATTTCACAACATTCCTGGCGGGTCGGCCCCTACTTCTCGGTGGGCACATTATATACGTCTATATCATAATATAACCTAACCTAACCCATCTAGAACCTTGCTGGTAATATTTTACAAAATCGCGGTTTTGTCGGCTCGTACTTCTCAGTGGGGTCATTATATACGTCTATAACGTTATATATCCTAACCTAAGGCAACTTAACATCTGGGATGTAGTATTTTCCAACATTCATGGCGGGTCGGCCCCACTTCTCGGTGGGAACATTATATACGTCTATAACGTAATATAATCTAACCTAACCGATCTAGCCCCTCGCTGGTAATGTTTTACATAATCCCGGTCGTGTCGTCCCGTACGTCTCGGTGCGGACATTATATACGTCTATAATGTTATATATCCTAACCTAAGGGAACCTAACATCGCGGATGTAGTATTTCACAACATTCCTGGCTGGTCGGCGGCAATTCTAGGTGGGAACATTATATACGTCTATATCGTAATATAACCTAACCTAACCCATCTGGATCCTCGCTGGTAATGTTTCACAAAATCCCGGTCGTATCGGCCCGTACTTCCCGGTGGGGACATCATATACGTCTATAATGTTATATACCCTAACCTAAGGCTACCTAACACCTCGAATGTAGTTTTTCACAACATTCCTGGCGGGTCGGCCCCACTTCTCGGTGGGAACATTATGTACGTCTATAACGTAATATAACCTAACCTAACCGATCTGGACCCTCGCTGGTAATGTTTCACAAAATCCCGGTCGTGTTGGCCCGTACGTCTCGGTGCGGACATTATATGCGTTTATAACGTTATATATCCTAACCTAAGGCAACTTAACACCTCGAATGTAGTTTTTCACAACATTCCTGGCGGGTCGGCCCCACTTCTCGGTGGGAACATTATGTACGTCTATAACGTAATATAACCTAACCTAACCGATCTGGACCCTCGCTGGTAATGTTTCACAAAATCCCGGACGTGTTGGCCCGTACGTCTCGGTGCGGACATTATATGCGTTTATAACGTTATATATCCTAACCTAAGGCAACTTAACATCTCGGATGTAGTATTTTCCAACATTCCTGGCGGGTCGGCCCCAACTTTTCGGTGGGCACATTATATACATCTATATCGTAATATAACCTAACCTAACCCATGTAGACCCTCGCTGGTAATGTTTTACAGAATCCCGGTCGTGTCGTCCCGTACGTCTCGGTGCGGACATTATATGCGTTTAAAACGTTATATATCCTAACCTAAGGCAACTTAACATCTGGGATGTAGTATTTTCCAACATTCCTGGCGGGTCGGCCCCAACTACTCGGTGGGCACATTATATACATATATATCGTAATATAACCTAACCTAACCCATCTAGACTCTCGCTGGTAGTGTTTTACAGATTCCCGGTCGTGTCGTCCCGTACGTCTCGGTGCGGACGTTATATACGTCTATAACGTTATGTATCCTAACCTAAGGCAACTTAACATCTGGGATGTATTATTTTCCAACATTCCTGGCGGGTCGGCCCCTACTTCTCGGTGGGCACATTATATACGTCTATATCATAATATAACCTAACCTAACCCATCTAGACCCTTGCTGGTAATATTTTACAAAATCCCGGTCGTGTCGGCCCGTACTTCTCAGTGGCGTCATTATATACGTCTATAACGTTATATATCCTAACCTAAGGCAACTTAACATCTGGGATGTAGTATTTTCCAACATTCATGGCGGGTCGGCCCCACTTCTCGGTGGGAACATTATATACGTCTATAACGTAATATAATCTAACCTAACCGATCTAGCCCCTCGCTGGTAATGTTTTACATAATCCCGGTCGTGTCGTCCCGTACGTCTCGGTGCGGACATTATATACGTCTATAACGTTATATATCCTAACCTAAGGCAACTTAACATCTCGGATGTAGTATTTTCCAACATTCCTGGCGGGTCGGCCCGTACTTCTCGGTGGGCACATTATATACGTCTATATCGTAATATAACCTAAATTAACCCATCTAAAGCCCCGCTGGTAATGTTTTACAAAATCCCGGTCGTGTCGGCCCGTACTTCTCGGTGGGGTCATTATATACGTCCATAACGTTATATATCCTAACCTAAGGGAACATAACATCTCGCATGTAGTATTTTCCAACATTCCTGGCGGGTCGGCCCCAACTTCTCGGTGGGCACATTATATACATATATATCGTAATATAACCTAACCTAACCTATCTAGACTCTCGCTGGTAATGTTTTACAGAATCCCGGTCGTGTCGTCCCGTACGTCTCGGTGCGGACATTATATACGTCTATAACGTTATGTATCCTAACCTAAGGCAAATTAACATTTGGGATGTAGTATTTTCCAACATTCCTGGCGGGTCGGCCCCTACTTCTCGGTGGGCACATTATATACGTCTATATCATAATATAACCTAACCTAACCCATCTAGAACCTTGCTGGTAATATTTTACAAAATCCCGGTTTTGTCGGCCCGTACTTCTCAGTGGGGTCATTATATACGTCTATAACGTTATATATTCTAACGTAAGGCAACTTAACATCTGGGATGTAGTTTTTTCCAACATTCATGGCGGGTCGGCCCCACTTCTCGGTGGGAACATTATATACGTCTATAACGTAATATAATCTAACCTAACCGATCTAGCCCCTCGCTGGTAATGTTTTACATAATCCCGGTCGTGTCGTCCCGTACGTCTCGGTTCGGACATTATATACGTCTATAACGTTATATATCCTAACCTAAGGGAACCTAACATTTCGGATGTAGTATATTCCAACATTCCTGGCGGGTCGGCCCCTACTTCTCGGTGGGAACATTATATACGTCTATAGCGTAATATAACCTAACCTAACCCATCCAGACGCTCGCTGGTAATGTTTTACAAAATCCCGGTCGTGTCGTCCCGTACGTCTCGGTGCGGACATTATATACGTCTATAATGTTATATATCCTAACCTAAGGGAACCTAACATCGCGGATGTAGTATTTCACAACATTCCTGGCTGGTCGGCGGCAATTCTCGGTGGGAACATTATATACGTCTATATCGTAATATAACCTAACCTAACCCATCTGGACCCTCGCTGGTAATGTTTCACAAAATCCCGGTCGTGTTGGCCCGTACGTCTCGGTGCGGACATTATATGCGTTTATAACGTTATATATCCTAACCTAAGGCAACTTAACATCTCGGATGTAGTATTTTCCAACATTCCTGGCGGGTCGGCCCCTACTTCTCGGTGGACACATTATATACGTCTATATCGTAATATAACCTAACCTAACCCATCTAGCACCTCGCTGGTAATGTTTTACAGAATTCCGGTCGTATCGTCCCGTACGTCTCGGTGCGGACATTATATATGTCTATAACGTTATCTATCCTAACCTAAGGCAACTTAACATCTCGTATGTAGTATTTTCCAACATTCCTGGCGTGTCGGCCCTATCTTCTCGGTGGGCACATTATATACGTCTATATCGTAATATAACCTAACCTAACCCATCTAGACCCTCGCTGGTAATGTTTTACAAAATCCCGGGCGTGCCGGCCCGTACTTCTCGGTGCGGACATTATATACGTCTATAACGTTATGTATCCTAACCTAAGGCAAATTAACATCTGGGATTTAGTATTTTCCAACATTCCTGGCGGGTCGGCCTCTACTTCTCGGTGGGCACATTATATACGTCTATATCGTAATATAACCTAACCTAACCCATCTAGAACCTTGCTGGTAATATTTTACAAAATCCCGGTTTTGTCGGCCCGTACTTCTCAGTGGGGTCATTATATACGTCTATAACGTTATATATCCTAACCAAAGGCAACTTAACATCTGGGATGTAGTATTTTCCAACATTCATGACGGGTCGGCCCCACTTCTCAGTGGGAACATTATATACGTCTATAACGTAATATAATCTAACCTAACCGATCTAGCCCATCGCTGGTAATGTTTTACATAATCCCGGTCGTGTCGTCCCGTACGTCTCGGTGCGGACATTATATACGTCTATACCGTTATATATCCTAACCTAAGGGAACCTAACATCTCGGATGTAGTATATTCCAACATTCCTGGCGGGTCGGCCCCTACTTCTCGGTGGGAACATTATATACGTCTATAGCGTAATATAACCTAACCTAACCCATCCAGACGCTCGCTGGTAATGTTTTACAAAATCCCGGTCGTGTCGTCCCGTACGTCTCGGTGCGGACATTATATACGTCTATAATGTTATATATCCTAACCTAAGGGAACCTAACATCGCGGATGTAGTATTTCACAACATTCCTGGCTGGTCGGCGGCAATTCTCGGTGGGAACATTATATACGTCTATATCGTAATATAACCTAACCTAACCCATCTGGACCCTCGCTGGTAATGTTTCACAAAATCCCGGTCGTGTCGGCCCGTACGTCTCGGTGCGGACATTATATGCGTTTATAACGTTATATATCCTAACCTAAGGCAACTTAACATCTCGGATGTAGTATTTTCCAACATTCCTGGCGGGTCGGCCCCAACTTCTCGGTGGGCACATTATATACGTCTATAGCGTAATATAACCTAACCTAACCCATCCAGACGCTCGCTGGTAATGTTTTACAAAATCCCGGTCGTGTCGTCCCGTACGTCTCGGTGCGGACATTATGTACGTCTATAATGTTATATATCCTAACCTAAGGGAACCTAACATCGCGGATGTAGTATTTCACAACATTCCTGGCTGGTCGGCGGAAATTCTCGGTGGGAACATTATATACGTCTATATCGTAATATAACCTAACCTAACCCATCTGGACCCTCGCTGGTAATGTTTCACAAAATCCCGGTCGTGTCGGCCCGTACGTCTCGGTGCGGACATTATATGCGTTTATAACGTTATATATCCTAACCTAAGGCAACTTAACATCTCGGATGTAGTATTTTCCAACATTCCTGGCGGGTCGGCCCCAACTTCTCGGTGGGCACATTATATACATCTATATCGTAATATAACCTAACCTAACCCATGTAGACCCTCGCTGGTAATGTTTTACAGAATCCCGGTCGTGTCGTCCCGTACGGCTCGGTGCGGACATTATACACGTCTATAACGTTATATATCCCAATCTAAGGCAACTTAACATCTCGGATGTAGTATTTTCCAACATTCCTGGCGGGTCGGACCCTACTTCTCGGTGGGCACATTATATACGTCTATATCGTAATATAACCTAACCTAACCCATCTAGACCCTCGGTGGCAATGTTTTACAAAATCCCGTTCGTGTCGGACCGTGCTTCTCGGTGGGGACATTATATACGTCTATAATGTTATATATCCTAACATAAGGGAACCTAACATCGTGGATGTAGTATTTCACAACATTCCTGGCTGGTCGGCGCCAATTCTCGGTGGGAACATTATATACGTCTATATGGTAATATAACCTAACCTAACCCATCTGGACCCTCGCTGGTAATGTTTCACAAAATCCCAGTCGTATCGGCCCGTACTTCCCGGTGGGGACATCATATACGTCTATAATGTTATATACCCTAACCTAAGGCTACCTAACATCTCGAATGTAGTTTCTCACAACATTCCTGGCGGGTCGGCCCCACTTCTCGGTGGGAACATTATGTACGTCTATAACGTAATATAACCTAACCTAACCGATCTAGCCCCTCGCTGGTAATGTTTTACAGAATCCCGGTCGTGTCGTCCCGTACGTCTCGGTGCGGACATTATATGGATTTATAACGTTATATATCCTAACCTAAGGCAACTTAACATCTGGGATGTAGTATTTTCCAACATTCCTGGCGGGTCGGCCCCAACTTCTCGGTGGGCACATTATATACATATATATCGTAATATAACCTAACCTAACCCATCTAGAACCTTGCTTGTAATATTTTACAAAATCCCGGTTTTGTCGGCTCGTACTTCTCAGTGGGGTCATTATATACGTCTATAACGTTATATATCCTAACCTAAGGCAACTTAACATCTGGGATGTAGTATTTTCCAACATTCATGGCGGGTCGGCCCCACTTCTCGGTGGGAACATTATATACGTCTATAACGTAATATAATCTAACCTAACCGATCTAGCCCCTCGCTGGTAATGTTTTACATAATCCCGGTCGTGTCGTCCCGTACGTCTCGGTGCGGACATTATATACGTCTATAACGTTATATATCCTAACCTAAGGGAACCTAACATCTCGGATGTAGTATATTCCAACATTCCTGGCGGGTCGGCCCCTATTTCTCGGTGGGAACATTTTATAGGTCTATAGCGTAATATAACCTAACCTAACCCATCCAGACGCTCGCTGGTAATGTTTTACAAAATCCCGGTCGTGTCGGACCGTGCTTCTCGGTGGGGACATTATATACGTCTATAATGTTATATATCCTAACATAAGGGAACCTAACATCTTGGATGTAGTATTTTCCAACATTCCTGGCTGGTCGGCGCCAATTCTCGGTGGGAACATTATATACGTCTATATGGTAATATAACCTAACCTAACCCATCTGGACCCTTGCTGGTAATGTTTCACAAAATCCCGGTCGTGTCGGCCCGTACTTCCCGGTGGGGACATCATATACGTCTATAATGTTATATACCCTAACCTAAGGCTACCTAACATCTCGAATGTAGTTTTTCACAACATTCCTGGCGGGTCGGCCCCTACTTCTCGGTGGGAACATTATATACGTCTATAGCGTAATATAACCTAACCTAACCCATCCAGACGCTCGCTGGTAATGTTTTACAAAATCCCGGTCGTGTCGTCCCGTACGTCTCGGTGCGAACATTATATACGTCTATAATGTTATATATCCTAACCTAAGGGAACCTAACATCGCGGATGTAGTATTTCACAACATTCCTGGCTGGTCGGCGGCAATTCTCGGTGGGAACATTATATACGTCTATATCGTAATATAACCTAACCTAACCCATCTGGAACCTCGCTGGTAATGTTTCACAAAATCCCGGTCGTGTTGGCCCGTACGTCTCGGTGCGGACATTATATGCGTTTATAACGTTATATATCCTAACCTAAGGCAACTTAACATCTCGGATGTAGTATTTTCCAACATTCCTGACGGGTCGGCCCCTACTTCTGGGTGGACACATTATATACGTCTATATCGTAATTTAACCTAACCTAACCCATCTAGCCCCTCGCTGGTAATGTTTTACAGAATTCCGGTCGTATCGTCCCGTACGTCTCGGTGCGGACATTATATATGTCTATAACGTTATCTATCCTAACCTAAGGCAACTTAACATCTCGGACGTAGTATTTTCCAACATTCCTGGCGTGTCGGCCCTATCTTCTCGGTGGGCACATTATATACGTCTATATCGTAATATAACCTAACCTAACCCATCTAGACCCTCGCTGGTAATGTTTTACAAAATCCCGGTCGTGTCGGCCAGTACTTCTCGGTGGGGACATTATATACGTCTATATCGTAATATAACCTAACCTAACCCATCTAGACCCTCGCTGGTAATGTTTTACAAAATCCCGGTCGTGTCGGCCCGTGCTTCTCGGTGGGGACATTATATACGTCTATAACCTTATATATCCTAACCTAAGGGAACCTAACATCGCGGATGTATTCTTTCACAACATTCCTGGCTGGTCGGCGCCAATTCTCGGTGGGAACATTATATACGTCCATAACGTAATATAACCTAACCCAACCGATCTAGCCCCTGGCTGGTAATGTTTTACAGAATCCCGGACGTGTCGCCCGTACGTCTCGGTGCGGACATTATATGCGTCTATAACGCTATATATCCTAACCTAAGGCAACTTAACATCTCGGATGTAGTATTTTCCAACATTCCTGGCGGGTCGGCCCCAACTTCTCGGTGGGCACATTATGTACATCTATATCGTAATATAACCTAACCTAACCCATCTAGAACCTCGCTGGTAATGTTTTACAAAATCCCGGTCGTGTCGGCCCGTACTTCTCGGTGGGGACATTGTATACGTCTATAACGTTATATATCGTAACCTAAGGCAACTTAACATCTCGGATGTAGTATTTTCCAACATTCCTGGCGTGTCGGCCCCATCTTCTCGGTGGGCACATTATATACGTCTATATCGTAATATAACCTAACCTAACCCATCTAGACCCTCGCTGGTAATATTTTACAAAATCCGGGGCGTGTCGGCCCGTACTTCTCGGTGCGGACATTATATAAGTCTATACCGTTATATACCCTAACCTAAGGGAACCTAACATCTTGGATGTAGTATTTTCCAACATTCCTGGCGGGTCGGCTCCTACTTCTCGGTGGGCATATTATATACGTCTATATCGTAATGTAACCTAACTTAACCCATCTAGAACCTCGCTGGTAATGTTTTACAAAATCCCGGTCCTGTCGGCCCGTACGTCTCGGTGCGGACATTATATGCGTCTATAACGCTATATATCCTACCCTAACGCAACTTAACATCTCGGATGTAGTATTTTCCAACATTCCTGTCGGGTCGGCCCCAACTTCTCGGTGGGCACATTATATACATCTATATCGTAATATAACCTAACCTAACCCATCTAGAACCTCGCTGGTAATGTTTTACAAAATCCCGGTCGTGTCGGCCCGTACTTCTCGGTGGGGACATTGTATACGTCTATAACGTTATATATCCTAACCTAAGGCAACTTAACATCTCGGATGTAGTATTTTCCAACATTCCTGGCGTGTCGGCCCCATCTTATCGGTGGGCACATTATACACGTCTATATCGTAGTATAACCTAACCTAACCCATCTAGACCCTCGCTGGTAATGTTTTACAAAATCCCGGGCGTGCCGGCCCGTACTTCTCGGTGCGGACATTGTATACGTCTATAACGTTATATACCCTAACCTAAGGGAACCTAACTTCTTGGATGTATTATTTTCCAACATTCCTGGCGGGTCGGCCCGATCTTCTCGGTGGGCACATTATATACGTCTATATCGTAATATAACCTAACCTAACCCATCTAGACCCTCGCTGGTAATGTTTTACAAAATCCCGGTCGTGTCGTCCCGTACGTCTCGGTTCGGACATTATATACGTCTATAATGTTATATATCCTAACCTAAGGGAACCTAACATCGCGGATGTAGTATTTCACAACATTCCCGGCTGGTCGGCCCCATCTTCTCGGTGGGCACATTATATACGTCTATATCGTAATGTAACATAACCTAACCCATCTAGACCCTCGCTGGTAATGTTTTACAAAATCCCGATCGTGTCGGCTCGTACGTCTCGGTGCGGACATTATATGCGTTTATAACGTTATATATCCTAACCCACGGCAACCTAACATCTCGGATGTAGTATTTTCCAACATTCCTGGCGCGTCGGCCCCAACTTCTCGGTGGGCACATTATATACATCTATATCGTAATATAACCTAACCTAACCCATCTAGACCCTCGCTGGTAATGTTTTACAAAATTCCGGTCGTGTCGGCCAGTACTTCTCGGTGGGGACATTATATACGTCTATATCGTAATATAACCTAACCTAACCCATCTAGACCCTCGCTGGTAATGTTTTACAAAATCCCGGTCGTGTCGGCCCGTGCTTCTCGGTGGGCACATTATATACATCTATATCGTAATATAACCTAACCTAACCCATCTAGACCCTCGCTGGTAATGTTTTACATAATCCCGGTCGTGTCGTCCCGTACGTCTCGGTTCGGACATTATATACGTCTATAACGTTATATATCCTAACCTAAGGGAACCTAACATTTCGGATGTAGTATATTCCAACATTCCTGGCGGGTCGGCCCCTACTTCTCGGTGGGAACATTATATACGTCTATATCGTAATTTAACCTAACCTAACCCATCTAGCCCCTCGCTGGTAATGTTTTACAGAATTCCGGTCGTATCGTCCCGTACGTCTCGGTGCGGACATTATATATGTCTATAACGTTATCTATCCTAACCTAAGGCAACTTAACATCTCGGACGTAGTATTTTCCAACATTCCTGGCGTGTCGGCCCTATCTTCTCGGTGGGCACATTATATACGTCTATATCGTAATATAACCTAACCTAACCCATCTAGACCCTCGCTGGTAATGTTTTACAAAATCCCGGTCGTGTCGGCCAGTACTTCTCGGTGGGGACATTATATACGTCTATATCGTAATATAACCTAACCTAACCCATCTAGACCCTCGCTGGTAATGTTTTACAAAATCCCGGTCGTGTCGGCCCGTGCTTCTCGGTGGGGACATTATATACGTCTATAACCTTATATATCCTAACCTAAGGGAACCTAACATCGCGGATGTATTCTTTCACAACATTCCTGGCTGGTCGGCGCCAATTCTCGGTGGGAACATTATATACGTCCATAACGTAATATAACCTAACCCAACCGATCTAGCCCCTGGCTGGTAATGTTTTACAGAATCCCGGACGTGTCGCCCGTACGTCTCGGTGCGGACATTATATGCGTCTATAACGCTATATATCCTAACCTAAGGCAACTTAACATCTCGGATGTAGTATTTTCCAACATTCCTGGCGGGTCGGCCCCAACTTCTCGGTGGGCACATTATGTACATCTATATCGTAATATAACCTAACCTAACCCATCTAGAACCTCGCTGGTAATGTTTTACAAAATCCCGGTCGTGTCGGCCCGTACTTCTCGGTGGGGACATTGTATACGTCTATAACGTTATATATCGTAACCTAAGGCAACTTAACATCTCGGATGTAGTATTTTCCAACATTCCTGGCGTGTCGGCCCCATCTTCTCGGTGGGCACATTATATACGTCTATATCGTAATATAACCTAACCTAACCCATCTAGACCCTCGCTGGTAATATTTTACAAAATCCGGGGCGTGTCGGCCCGTACTTCTCGGTGCGGACATTATATAAGTCTATACCGTTATATACCCTAACCTAAGGGAACCTAACATCTTGGATGTAGTATTTTCCAACATTCCTGGCGGGTCGGCTCCTACTTCTCGGTGGGCATATTATATACGTCTATATCGTAATGTAACCTAACTTAACCCATCTAGAACCTCGCTGGTAATGTTTTACAAAATCCCGGTCCTGTCGGCCCGTACGTCTCGGTGCGGACATTATATGCGTCTATAACGCTATATATCCTACCCTAACGCAACTTAACATCTCGGATGTAGTATTTTCCAACATTCCTGTCGGGTCGGCCCCAACTTCTCGGTGGGCACATTATATACATCTATATCGTAATATAACCTAACCTAACCCATCTAGAACCTCGCTGGTAATGTTTTACAAAATCCCGGTCGTGTCGGCCCGTACTTCTCGGTGGGGACATTGTATACGTCTATAACGTTATATATCCTAACCTAAGGCAACTTAACATCTCGGATGTAGTATTTTCCAACATTCCTGGCGTGTCGGCCCCATCTTCTCGGTGGGCACATTATACACGTCTATATCGTAGTATAACCTAACCTAACCCATCTAGACCCTCGCTGGTAATGTTTTACAAAATCCCGGGCGTGCCGGCCCGTACTTCTCGGTGCGGACATTGTATACGTCTATAACGTTATATACCCTAACCTAAGGGAACCTAACTTCTTGGATGTATTATTTTCCAACATTCCTGGCGGGTCGGCCCGATCTTCTCGGTGGGCACATTATATACGTCTATATCGTAATATAACCTAACCTAACCCATCTAGACCCTCGCTGGTAATGTTTTACAAAATCCCGGTCGTGTCGTCCCGTACGTCTCGGTTCGGACATTATATACGTCTATAATGTTATATATCCTAACCTAAGGGAACCTAACATCGCGGATGTAGTATTTCACAACATTCCCGGCTGGTCGGCCCCATCTTCTCGGTGGGCACATTATATACGTCTATATCGTAATGTAACATAACCTAACCCATCTAGACCCTCGCTGGTAATGTTTTACAAAATCCCGATCGTGTCGGCTCGTACGTCTCGGTGCGGACATTATATGCGTTTATAACGTTATATATCCTAACCCACGGCAACCTAACATCTCGGATGTAGTATTTTCCAACATTCCTGGCGCGTCGGCCCCAACTTCTCGGTGGGCACATTATATACATCTATATCGTAATATAACCTAACCTAACCCATCTAGACCCTCGCTGGTAATGTTTTACAAAATTCCGGTCGTGTCGGCCAGTACTTCTCGGTGGGGACATTATATACGTCTATATCGTAATATAACCTAACCTAACCCATCTAGACCCTCGCTGGTAATGTTTTACAAAATCCCGGTCGTGTCGGCCCGTGCTTCTCGGTGGGCACATTATATACATCTATATCGTAATATAACCTAACCTAACCCATCTAGACCCTCGCTGGTAATGTTTTACATAATCCCGGTCGTGTCGTCCCGTACGTCTCGGTTCGGACATTATATACGTCTATAACGTTATATATCCTAACCTAAGGGAACCTAACATTTCGGATGTAGTATATTCCAACATTCCTGGCGGGTCGGCCCCTACTTCTCGGTGGGAACATTATATACGTCTATAGCGTAATATAACCTAACCTAACCCATCCAGACGCTCGCTGGTAATGTTTTACAAAATCCCGGTCGTGTCGTCCCGTACGTCTCGGTGCGGACATTATATACGTCTATATCGTAATATAACCTAACCTAACCCATCTGGACCCTCGCTGGTAATGTTTCACAAAATCCCGGTCGTGTTGGCCCGTACGTCTCGGTGCGGACATTATATGCGTTTATAACGTTATATATCCTAACCTAAGGCAACTTAACATCTCGGATGTAGTATTTTCCAACATTCCTGGCGGGTCGGCCCCTACTTCTCGGTGGACACATTATATACGTCTATATCGTAATATAACCTAACCTAACCCATCTAGCACCTCGCTGGTAATGTTTTACAGAATTCCGGTCGTATCGTCCCGTACGTCTCGGTGCGGACATTATATATGTCTATAACGTTATCTATCCTAACCTAAGGCAACTTAACATCTCGTATGTAGTATTTTCCAACATTCCTGGCGTGTCGGCCCTATCTTCTCGGTGGGCACATTATATACGTCTATATCGTAATATAACCTAACCTAACCCATCTAGACCCTCGCTGGTAATGTTTTACAAAATCCCGGGCGTGCCGGCCCGTACTTCTCGGTGCGGACATTATATACGTCTATAACGTTATGTATCCTAACCTAAGGCAAATTAACATCTGGGATTTAGTATTTTCCAACATTCCTGGCGGGTCGGCCCCTACTTCTCGGTGGGCACATTATATACGTCTATATCGTAATATAACCTAACCTAACCCATCTAGAACCTTGCTGGTAATATTTTACAAAATCCCGGTTTTGTCGGCCCGTACTTCTCAGTGGGGTCATTATATACGTCTATAACGTTATATATCCTAACCAAAGGCAACTTAACATCTGGGATGTAGTATTTTCCAACATTCATGACGGGTCGGCCCCACTTCTCAGTGGGAACATTATATACGTCTATAACGTAATATAATCTAACCTAACCGATCTAGCCCATCGCTGGTAATGTTTTACATAATCCCGGTCGTGTCGTCCCGTACGTCTCGGTGCGGACATTATATACGTCTATACCGTTATATATCCTAACCTAAGGGAACCTAACATCTCGGATGTAGTATATTCCAACATTCCTGGCGGGTCGGCCCCTACTTCTCGGTGGGAACATTATATACGTCTATAGCGTAATATAACCTAACCTAACCCATCCAGACGCTCGCTGGTAATGTTTTACAAAATCCCGGTCGTGTCGTCCCGTACGTCTCGGTGCGGACATTATATACGTCTATAATGTTATATATCCTAACCTAAGGGAACCTAACATCGCGGATGTAGTATTTCACAACATTCCTGGCTGGTCGGCGGCAATTCTCGGTGGGAACATTATATACGTCTATATCGTAATATAACCTAACCTAACCCATCTGGACCCTCGCTGGTAATGTTTCACAAAATCCCGGTCGTGTCGGCCCGTACGTCTCGGTGCGGACATTATATGCGGTTATAACGTTATATATCCTAACCTAAGGCAACTTAACATCTCGGATGTAGTATTTTCCAACATTCCTGGCGGGTCGGCCCCAACTTCTCGGTGGGCACATTATATACGTCTATAGCGTAATATAACCTAACCTAACCCATCCAGACGCTCGCTGGTAATGTTTTACAAAATCCCGGTCGTGTCGTCCCGTACGTCTCGGTGCGGACATTATATACGTCTATATCGTAATATAACCTAACCTAACCCATCTGGACCCTCGCTGGTAATGTTTCACAAAATCCCGGTCGTGTTGGCCCGTACGTCTCGGTGCGGACATTATATGCGTTTATAACGTTATATATCCTAACCTAAGGCAACTTAACATCTCGGATGTAGTATTTTCCAACATTCCTGGCGGGTCGGCCCCAACTTCTCGGTGGGCACATTATATACATCTATATCGTAATATAACCTAACCTAACCCATGTAGACCCTCGCTGGTAATGTTTTACAGAATCCCGGTCGTGTCGTCCCGTACGGCTCGGTGCGGACATTATACACGTCTATAACGTTATATATCCCAACCTAAGGCAACTTAACATCTCGGATGTAGTATTTTCCAACATTCCTGGCGGGTCGGACCCTACTTCTCGGTGGGCACATTATATACGTCTATATCGTAATATAACCTAACCTAACCCATCTAGACCCTCGGTGGCAATGTTTTACAAAATCCCGGTCGTGTCGGACCGTGCTTCTCGGTGGGGACATTATATACGTCTATAATGTTATATATCCTAACATAAGGGAACCTAACATCGTGGATGTAGTATTTCACAACATTCCTGGCTGGTCGGCGCCAATTCTCGGTGGGAACATTATATACGTCTATATGGTAATATAACCTAACCTAACCCATCTGGACCCTCGCTGGTAATGTTTCACAAAATCCCGGTCGTATCGGCCCGTACTTCCCGGTGGGGACATCATATACGTCTATAATGTTATATACCCTAACCTAAGGCTACCTAACATCTCGAATGTAGTTTCTCACAACATTCCTGGCGGGTCGGCCCCACTTCTCGGTGGGAACATTATGTACGTCTATAACGTAATATAACCTAACCTAACCGATCTAGCCCCTCGCTGGTAATGTTTTACAGAATCCCGGTCGTGTCGTCCCGTACGTCTCGGTGCGGACATTATATGGATTTATAACGTTATATATCCTTACCTAAGGCAACTTAACATCTGGGATGTAGTATTTTCCAACATTCCTGGCGGGTCGGCCCCAACTTCTCGGTGGGCACATTATATACATATATATCGTAATATAACCTAACCTAACCCATCTAGAACCTTGCTTGTAATATTTTACAAAATCCCGGTTTTGTCGGCTCGTACTTCTCAGTGGGGTCATTATATACGTCTATAACGTTATATATCCTAACCTAAGGCAACTTAACATCTGGGATGTAGTATTTTCCAACATTCATGGCGGGTCGGCCCCACTTCTCGGTGGGAACATTATATACGTCTATAACGTAATATAATCTAACCTAACCGATCTAGCCCCTCGCTGGTAATGTTTTACATAATCCCGGTCGTGTCGTCCCGTACGTCTCGGTGCGGACATTATATACGTCTATAACGTTATATATCCTAACCTAAGGGAACCTAACATCTCGGATGTAGTATATTCCAACATTCCTGGCGGGTCGGCCCCTATTTCTCGGTGGGAACATTTTATAGGTCTATAGCGTAATATAACCTAACCTAACCCATCCAGACGCTCGCTGGTAATGTTTTACAAAATCCCGGTCGTGTCGGACCGTGCTTCTCGGTGGGGACATTATATACGTCTATAATGTTATATATCCTAACATAAGGGAACCTAACATCTTGGATGTAGTATTTTCCAACATTCCTGGCTGGTCGGCGCCAATTCTCGGTGGGAACATTATATACGTCTATATGGTAATATAACCTAACCTAACCCATCTGGACCCTTGCTGGTAATGTTTCACAAAATCCCGGTCGTGTCGGCCCGTACTTCCCGGTGGGGACATCATATACGTCTATAATGTTATATACCCTAACCTAAGGCTACCTAACATCTCGAATGTAGTTTTTCACAACATTCCTGGCGGGTCGGCCCCTACTTCTCGGTGGGAACATTATATACGTCTATAGCGTAATATAACCTAACCTAACCCATCCAGACGCTCGCTGGTAATGTTTTACAAAATCCCGGTCGTGTCGTCCCGTACGTCTCGGTGCGAACATTATATACGTCTATAATGTTATATATCCTAACCTAAGGGAACCTAACATCGCGGATGTAGTATTTCACAACATTCCTGGCTGGTCGGCGGCAATTCTCGGTGGGAACATTATATACGTCTATATCGTAATATAACCTAACCTAACCCATCTGGAACCTCGCTGGTAATGTTTCACAAAATCCCGGTCGTGTTGGCCCGTACGTCTCGGTGCGGACATTATATGCGTTTATAACGTTATATATCCTAACCTAAGGCAACTTAACATCTCGGATGTAGTATTTTCCAACATTCCTGACGGGTCGGCCCCTACTTCTCGGTGGACACATTATATACGTCTATATCGTAATTTAACCTAACCTAACCCATCTAGCCCCTCGCTGGTAATGTTTTACAGAATTCCGGTCGTATCGTCCCGTACGTCTCGGTGCGGACATTATATATGTCTATAACGTTATCTATCCTAACCTAAGGCAACTTAACATCTCGGACGTAGTATTTTCCAACATTCCTGGCGTGTCGGCCCTATCTTCTCGGTGGGCACATTATATACGTCTATATCGTAATATAACCTAACCTAACCCATCTAGACCCTCGCTGGTAATGTTTTACAAAATCCCGGTCGTGTCGGCCAGTACTTCTCGGTGGGGACATTATATACGTCTATATCGTAATATAACCTAACCTAACCCATCTAGACCCTCGCTGGTAATGTTTTACAAAATCCCGGTCGTGTCGGCCCGTGCTTCTCGGTGGGGACATTATATACGTCTATAACCTTATATATCCTAACCTAAGGGAACCTAACATCGCGGATGTATTCTTTCACAACATTCCTGGCTGGTCGGCGCCAATTCTCGGTGGGAACATTATATACGTCCATAACGTAATATAACCTAACCCAACCGATCTAGCCCCTGGCTGGTAATGTTTTACAGAATCCCGGACGTGTCGCCCGTACGTCTCGGTGCGGACATTATATGCGTCTATAACGCTATATATCCTAACCTAAGGCAACTTAACATCTCGGATGTAGTATTTTCCAACATTCCTGGCGGGTCGGCCCCAACTTCTCGGTGGGCACATTATGTACATCTATATCGTAATATAACCTAACCTAACCCATCTAGAACCTCGCTGGTAATGTTTTACAAAATCCCGGTCGTGTCGGCCCGTACTTCTCGGTGGGGACATTGTATACGTCTATAACGTTATATATCGTAACCTAAGGCAACTTAACATCTCGGATGTAGTATTTTCCAACATTCCTGGCGTGTCGGCCCCATCTTCTCGGTGGGCACATTATATACGTCTATATCGTAATATAACCTAACCTAACCCATCTAGACCCTCGCTGGTAATATTTTACAAAATCCGGGGCGTGTCGGCCCGTACTTCTCGGTGCGGACATTATATAAGTCTATACCGTTATATACCCTAACCTAAGGGAACCTAACATCTTGGATGTAGTATTTTCCAACATTCCTGGCGGGTCGGCTCCTACTTCTCGGTGGGCATATTATATACGTCTATATCGTAATGTAACCTAACTTAACCCATCTAGAACCTCGCTGGTAATGTTTTACAAAATCCCGGTCCTGTCGGCCCGTACGTCTCGGTGCGGACATTATATGCGTCTATAACGCTATATATCCTACCCTAACGCAACTTAACATCTCGGATGTAGTATTTTCCAACATTCCTGTCGGGTCGGCCCCAACTTCTCGGTGGGCACATTATATACATCTATATCGTAATATAACCTAACCTAACCCATCTAGACCCTCGCTGGTAATGTTTTACAAAATCCCGGTCGTGTCGGCCCGTACTTCTCGGTGGGGACATTGTATACGTCTATAACGTTATATATCCTAACCTAAGGCAACTTAACATCTCGGATGTAGTATTTTCCAACATTCCTGGCGTGTCGGCCCCATCTTCTCGGTGGGCACATTATACACGTCTATATCGTAGTATAACCTAACCTAACCCATCTAGACCCTCGCTGGTAATGTTTTACAAAATCCCGGGCGTGCCGGCCCGTACTTCTCGGTGCGGACATTGTATACGTCTATAACGTTATATACCCTAACCTAAGGCAACCTAACTTCTTGGATGTATTATTTTCCAACATTCCTGGCGGGTCGGCCCGATCTTCTCGGTGGGCACATTATATACGTCTATATCGTAATATAACCTAACCTAACCCATCTAGACCCTCGCTGGTAATGTTTTACAAAATCCCGGTCGTGTCGGCCCGTGCTTCTCGGTGGGCACATTATATACATCTATATCGTAATATAACCTAACCTAACCCATCTAGACCCTCGCTGGTAATGTTTTACAAAATCCCGGTCGTGTCGGCCAGTACTTCTCGGTGGGGACATTATATACGTCCATATTGTAATATAACCTAACCTAACCCATCTAGACCCTCGCTGGTAATGTTTTACAGAATCCCGGTCGTGTCGTCCCGTACGTCTCGGTGCGGAGATTATATACGTCTATAACGTTATGTATCCTAACCTAAGGCAACTTAACATCTGGGATGTAGTATTTTCCAACATTCCTGGCGAGTCGGCCCCAACTTCTCGGTGGGCACATTATATACGTCTATATCGTAATATAACCTAACCTAACCCATCTAGACCCTCGCTGGTAATGTTTTACAAAATCCCGGTCGTGTCGGCCAGTACTTCTCGGTGGGGACATTATATAAGTCTATACCGTTATATACCCTAACCTAAGGGAACCTAACATCTTGGATGTAGTATTTTCCAACATTCCTGGCGGGTCGGCCCCAACTTCTCGGTGGGCACATTATGTACATCTATATCGTAATATAACCTAACCTAACCCATCTAGAACCTCGCTGGTAATGTTTTACAAAATCCCGGTCGTGTCGGCCCGTACTTCTCGGTGGGGACATTGTATACGTCTATAACGTTATATATCGTAACCTAAGGCAACTTAACATCTCGGATGTAGTATTTTCCAACATTCCTGGCGTGTCGGCCCCATCTTCTCGGTGGGCACATTATATACGTCTATATCGTAATATAACCTAACCTAACCCATCTAGACCCTCGCTGGTAATATTTTACAAAATCCGGGGCGTGTCGGCCCGTACTTCTCGGTGCGGACATTATATAAGTCTATACCGTTATATACCCTAACCTAAGGGAACCTAACATCTTGGATGTAGTATTTTCCAACATTCCTGGCGGGTCGGCTCCTACTTCTCGGTGGGCATATTATATACGTCTATATCGTAATGTAACCTAACTTAACCCATCTAGAACCTCGCTGGTAATGTTTTACAAAATCCCGGTCCTGTCGGCCCGTACGTCTCGGTGCGGACATTATATGCGTCTATAACGCTATATATCCTACCCTAACGCAACTTAACATCTCGGATGTAGTATTTTCCAACATTCCTGTCGGGTCGGCCCCAACTTCTCGGTGGGCACATTATATACATCTATATCGTAATATAACCTAACCTAACCCATCTAGACCCTCGCTGGTAATGTTTTACAAAATCCCGGTCGTGTCGGCCCGTACTTCTCGGTGGGGACATTGTATACGTCTATAACGTTATATATCCTAACCTAAGGCAACTTAACATCTCGGATGTAGTATTTTCCAACATTCCTGGCGTGTCGGCCCCATCTTCTCGGTGGGCACATTATACACGTCTATATCGTAGTATAACCTAACCTAACCCATCTAGACCCTCGCTGGTAATGTTTTACAAAATCCCGGGCGTGCCGGCCCGTACTTCTCGGTGCGGACATTGTATACGTCTATAACGTTATATACCCTAACCTAAGGGAACCTAACTTCTTGGATGTATTATTTTCCAACATTCCTGGCGGGTCGGCCCGATCTTCTCGGTGGGCACATTATATACGTCTATATCGTAATATAACCTAACCTAACCCATCTAGACCCTCGCTGGTAATGTTTTACAAAATCCCGGTCGTGTCGTCCCGTACGTCTCGGTTCGGACATTATATACGTCTATAATGTTATATATCCTAACCTAAGGGAACCTAACATCGCGGATGTAGTATTTCACAACATTCCCGGCTGGTCGGCCCCATCTTCTCGGTGGGCACATTATATACGTCTATATCGTAATGTAACCTAACCTAACCCATCTAGACCCTCGCTGGTAATGTTTTACAAAATCCCGATCGTGTCGGCTCGTACGTCTCGGTGCGGACATTATATGCGTTTATAACGTTATATATCCTAACCCACGGCAACCTAACATCTCGGATGTAGTATTTTCCAACATTCCTGGCGCGTCGGCCCCAACTTCTCGGTGGGCACATTATATACATCTATATCGTAATATAACCTAACCTAACCCATCTAGACCCTCGCTGGTAATGTTTTACAAAATTCCGGTCGTGTCGGCCAGTACTTCTCGGTGGGGACATTATATACGTCTATATCGTAATATAACCTAACCTAACCCATCTAGACCCTCGCTGGTAATGTTTTACAAAATCCCGGTCGTTTCGGCCCGTGCTTCTCGGTGGGCACATTATATACATCTATATCGTAATATAACCTAACCTAACCCATCTAGACCCTCGCTGGTAATGTTTTACAAAATCCCGGTCGTGTCGGCCAGTACTTCTCGGTGGGGACATTATATACGTCCATATCGTAATATAACCTAACCTAACCCATCTAGACCCTCGCTGGTAATGTTTTACAGAATCCCGGTCGTGTCGTCCCGTACGTCTCGGTGCGGAGATTATATACGTCTATAACGTTATGTATCCTAACCTAAGGCAACTTAACATCTGGGATGTAGTATTTTCCAACATTCCTGGCGAGTCGGCCCCAACTTCTCGGTGGGCACATTATATACGTCTATATCGTAATATAACCTAACCTAACCCATCTAGACCCTCGCTGGTAATGTTTTACAAAATCCCGGTCGTGTCGGCCAGTACTTCTCGGTGGGGACATTATATAAGTCTATACCGTTATATACCCTAACCTAAGGGAACCTAACATCTTGGATGTAGTATTTTCCAACATTCCTGGCGGGTCGGCTCCTACTTCTCGGTGGGCATATTATATAGGTCTATATCGTAATGTAACCTAACTTAACCCATCTAGAACCTCGCTGGTAATGTTTTACAAAATCCCGGTCCTGTCGGCCCGTACGTCTCGGTGCGGACATTATATGCGTCTATAACGCTATATATCCTACCCTAACGCAACTTAACATCTCGGATGTAGTATTTTCCAACATTCCTGTCGGGTCGGCCCCAACTTCTCGGTGGGCACATTATATACATCTATATCGTAATATAACCTAACCTAACCCATCTAGACCCTCGCTGGTAATGTTTTACAAAATCCCGGTCGTGTCGGCCCGTACTTCTCGGTGGGGACATTGTATACGTCTATAACGTTATATATCCTAACCTAAGGCAACTTAACATCTCGGATGTAGTATTTTCCAACATTCCTGGCGTGTCGGCCCCATCTTCTCGGTGGGCACATTATACACGTCTATATCGTAGTATAACCTAACCTAACCCATCTAGACCCTCGCTGGTAATGTTTTACAAAATCCCGGGCGTGCCGGCCCGTACTTCTCGGTGCGGACATTGTATACGTCTATAACGTTATATACCCTAACCTAAGGGAACCTAACTTCTTGGATGTATTATTTTCCAACATTCCTGGCGGGTCGGCCCGATCTTCTCGGTGGGCACATTATATACGTCTATATCGTAATATAACCTAACCTAACCCATCTAGACCCTCGCTGGTAATGTTTTACAAAATCCCGGTCGTGTCGTCCCGTACGTCTCGGTTCGGACATTATATACGTCTATAATGTTATATATCCTAACCTAAGGGAACCTAACATCGCGGATGTAGTATTTCACAACATTCCCGGCTGGTCGGCCCCATCTTCTCGGTGGGCACATTATATACGTCTATATCGTAATGTAACCTAACCTAACCCATCTAGACCCTCGCTGGTAATGTTTTACAAAATCCCGATCGTGTCGGCTCGTACGTCTCGGTGCGGACATTATATGCGTTTATAACGTTATATATCCTAACCCACGGCAACCTAACATCTCGGATGTAGTATTTTCCAACATTCCTGGCGCGTCGGCCCCAACTTCTCGGTGGGCACATTATATACATCTATATCGTAATATAACCTAACCTAACCCATCTAGACCCTCGCTGGTAATGTTTTACAAAATTCCGGTCGTGTCGGCCAGTACTTCTCGGTGGGGACATTATATACGTCTATATCGTAATATAACCTAACCTAACCCATCTAGACCCTCGCTGGTAATGTTTTACAAAATCCCGGTCGTGTCGGCCCGTGCTTCTCGGTGGGCACATTATATACATCTATATCGTAATATAACCTAACCTAACCCATCTAGACCCTCGCTGGTAATGTTTTACAAAATCCCGGTCGTGTCGGCCAGTACTTCTCGGTGGGCATATTATATACGTCTATATCGTAATATAACCTAACTTAACCCATCTAGACCCTCGCTGGTAATGTTTTACAAAATCCCGGTCCTGTCGGCCCGTACGTCTCGGTGCGGACATTATATGCGTTTATAACGTTATATATCCTAACCTAAGGCAACCTAACATCTCGGATGTAGTATTTTCCAACATTCCTGGCGCGTCGGCCCCAACTTCTCGGTGGGCACATTATATACATCTATATCGTAATATAATCTAACCTAACCCATCTAGACACTCGCTGGTAATGTTTTACAAAATCCGGGGCGTGTCGGCCCGTACTTCTCGGTGCGGACATTATATAAGTCTGTAACGTTATATACCCTAACCTAAGGGAACCTAACATCTTGGATGTAGTATTTTCCAACATTCCTGGCGGGTCGGCTCCTACTTCTCGGTGGGCATATTATATACGTCTATATCGTAATGTAACCTAACTTAACCCATCTGGACCCTCGCTGGTAATGTTTTACAAAATCCCGGTCCTGTCGGCCCGTACGTCTCGGTGCGGACATTATATGCGTTTATAACGTTATATATCCTAACCTAAGGCAACCTAACATCTCGGATGTAGTATTTTCCAACATTCCTGGCGCGTCGGCCCCAACTTCTCGGTGGGCACATTATATACATCTATATCGTAATATAACCTAACCTAACCCATCTAGACCCTCGCTGGTAATGTCTTACAAAATCCCGGTCGTGTCGGCCAGTACTTCTCGGTGGGGACATTATATACGTCTATATCGTAATATAACCTAACCTAACCCATCTAGACCCTCGCTGGTAATGTTTTACAAAATCCCGGTCGTGTCGGCCCGTGCTTCTCGGTGGGCACATTATATACATCTATATCGTAATATAACCAAACCTAACCCATCTAGACCCTCGCTGGTAATGTTTTACAAAATCCCGGTCGTGTCGTCCCGTACGTCTCGGTTCGGACATTATATACGTCTATAATGTTATATATCCTAACCTAAGGGAACCTAACATCGCGGATGTAGTATTTCACAACATTCCCGGCTGGTCGGCACCATCTTCTCGGTGGGCACATTATATACATCTATATCGTAATATAACCTAACCTAACCCATCTAGACCCTCGCTGGTAATGTTTTACAAAATCCCGGTCGTGTCGTCCCGTACGTCTCGGAGCGGACATTATATACGTCTATAACGTTACGTATCCTAACCTAAGGCAACTTAACATCTGGGATGTAGTATTTTCCAAAATTCCTGGCGAGTCGGCCCCAACTTCTCGGTGGGCAGATTATATACGTCTATATCGTAATATAACCTAACCTAACCCATCTAGACCCTCGCTGGTAATGTTTTACAAAATCCCGGTCGTGTCGGCCAGTACTTCTCGGTGGGGACATTATATACGTCTATATCGTAATGTAACCTAACCTAACCCATCTAGACCCTCGCTGGTAATGTTTTACAAAATCCCGATCGTGTCGGCTCGTACGTCTCGGTGCGGACATTATATGCGTTTATAACGTTATATATCCTAACCCACGGCAACCTAACATCTCGGATGTAGTATTTTCCAACATTCCTGGCGCGTCGGCCCCAACTTCTCGGTGGGCACATTATATACATCTATATCGTAATATAACCTAACCTAACCCATCTAGACCCTCGCTGGTAATGTTTTACAAAATTCCGGTCGTGTCGGCCAGTACTTCTCGGTGGGGACATTATATACGTCTATATCGTAATATAACCTAACCTAACCCATCTAGACCCTCGCTGGTAATGTTTTACAAAATCCCGGTCGTGTCGGCCCGTGCTTCTCGGTGGGCACATTATATACATCTATATCGTAATATAACCTAACCTAACCCATCTAGACCCTCGCTGGTAATGTTTTACAAAATCCCGGTCGTGTCGGCCAGTACTTCTCGGTGGGCATATTATATACGTCTATATCGTAATATAACCTAACTTAACCCATCTAGACCCTCGCTGGTAATGTTTTACAAAATCCCGGTCCTGTCGGCCCGTACGTCTCGGTGCGGACATTATATGCGTTTATAACGTTATATATCCTAACCTAAGGCAACCTAACATCTCGGATGTAGTATTTTCCAACATTCCTGGCGCGTCGGCCCCAACTTCTCGGTGGGCACATTATATACATCTATATCGTAATATAATCTAACCTAACCCATCTAGACACTCGCTGGTAATGTTTTACAAAATCCGGGGCGTGTCGGCCCGTACTTCTCGGTGCGGACATTATATAAGTCTGTAACGTTATATACCCTAACCTAAGGGAACCTAACATCTTGGATGTAGTATTTTCCAACATTCCTGGCGGGTCGGCTCCTACTTCTCGGTGGGCATATTATATACGTCTATATCGTAATGTAACCTAACTTAACCCATCTGGACCCTCGCTGGTAATGTTTTACAAAATCCCGGTCCTGTCGGCCCGTACGTCTCGGTGCGGACATTATATGCGTTTATAACGTTATATATCCTAACCTAAGGCAACCTAACATCTCGGATGTAGTATTTTCCAACATTCCTGGCGCGTCGGCCCCAACTTCTCGGTGGGCACATTATATACATCTATATCGTAATATAACCTAACCTAACCCATCTAGACCCTCGCTGGTAATGTCTTACAAAATCCCGGTCGTGTCGGCCAGTACTTCTCGGTGGGGACATTATATACGTCTATATCGTAATATAACCTAACCTAACCCATCTAGACCCTCGCTGGTAATGTTTTACAAAATCCCGGTCGTGTCGGCCCGTGCTTCTCGGTGGGCACATTATATACATCTATATCGTAATATAACCAAACCTAACCCATCTAGACCCTCGCTGGTAATGTTTTACAAAATCCCGGTCGTGTCGTCCCGTACGTCTCGGTTCGGACATTATATACGTCTATAATGTTATATATCCTAACCTAAGGGAACCTAACATCGCGGATGTAGTATTTCACAACATTCCCGGCTGGTCGGCACCATCTTCTCGGTGGGCACATTATATACATCTATATCGTAATATAACCTAACCTAACCCATCTAGACCCTCGCTGGTAATGTTTTACAAAATCCCGGTCGTGTCGTCCCGTACGTCTCGGAGCGGACATTATATACGTCTATAACGTTACGTATCCTAACCTAAGGCAACTTAACATCTGGGATGTAGTATTTTCCAAAATTCCTGGCGAGTCGGCCCCAACTTCTCGGTGGGCAGATTATATACGTCTATATCGTAATATAACCTAACCTAACCCATCTAGACCCTCGCTGGTAATGTTTTACAAAATCCCGGTCGTGTCGGCCAGTACTTCTCGGTGGGGACATTATATACGTCTATATCGTAATATAACCTAACCTAACCCATCTAGACCCTCGCTGGTAATGTTTTACAAAATCCCGGTCGTGTCGGCCCGTGCGTCTCGGTGGGCACATTATATACATCTATATCGTAATATAACCTAACCTAACCCATCTAGACCCTCGCTGGTAATGTTTTACATAATCCCGGTCGTGTCGGCCCGTACTTCTCGGTGGGGACATTATATACGTCTATAGCGTTATATATTCTAACCTAAGGCAACTTAACATCTCGGATGTAGTATTTCCCAACATTCCTGGCAGGTCGGCCCCATCTTCTCGGTGGGCACATTATATACGTCTATATCGTAATATAACCAAACCTAACCCATCTAGAACCTCGCTGGTAATGTTTTACAAAATCCCGGTCGTGTCGTCCCGTACGTCTCGGTTCGGACATTATATACGTCTATAATGTTATATATCCTAACCTAAGGGAACCTAACATCGCGGATGTAGTATTTCACAACATTCCCGGCTGGTCGGCCCCATCTTCTCGGTGGGCACATTATATACGTCTATATCGTAATATAACCTAACCTAACCCATCTAGACCCTCGCTGGTAATGTTTTACAAAATCCGGGGCGTGTCGGCCCGTACTTCTCGGTGCGGATATTATATAAGTCTATAACGTTATATACCCTAACCTAAGGGAACCTAACATCTTGGATGTAGTATTTTCCAACATTCCTGGCGGGTCGGCTCCTACTTCTCGGTGGGCATATTATATACGTCTATATCGTAATGTAACCTAACCTAACCCATCTAGACCCTCGCTGGTAATGTTTTACAAAATCACGGTCGTGTCGGCCCGTACTTCTCGGTGGGGACATCATATACGTCTATAACGTTATATACCCTAACCTAAGGCTACCTAACATCTCGAATGTAGTATTTCACAACATTCCTGGCGGGTCGGCTCGCACTTCTCGGTGGGAACATTATATACTTCTATAACGTAATATAACCTAACCCAACCGATCTAGCCCCTCGCTGGTAATGTTTTACAGAATCCCGGACGTGTCGCCCGTACGTCTCAGTGCGGACATTATATGCGTTTATAACGCTATATATCCTAACCTAAGGCAACTTAACATCTCGGATGTAATATTTCCCAACATTCCTGGCGGGTTGGCCCCATTTTCTCGGTGGGCACATTATATACGTCTATATCGTAATATAACCTAACCTAACCCATCTAGACCCTCGCTGGTAATGTTTTATAAAATCCCGGTCGTGTCGACCCGTACGTCTCGATTCGGACATTATATACGTCTATAATGTTATATATCCTAACCTAAGGGAACCTAACATCGCGGATGTAGTATTTCACAACATTCCCGGCTGGTCGGCCCCATCTTCTCGGTGGGCACATTATATACGTCTATATCGTAATATAACCTAACCTAACCCATCTAGACCCTCGCTGGTAATGTTTTACAGAATCCGGGGCGTGTCGGCCCGTACTTCTCGGTGCGGACATTATATAAGACTATAACGTTATATACCCTAACCTAAGGGAACCTAACATCTTGGATGTAGTATTTTCCAACATTCCTGGCGGGTCGGCTCCTACTTCTCGGTGGGCATATTATATACGTCTATATCGTAATGTAACCTAACCTAACCCATCTAGACCCTCGCTGGTAATGTTTTACAAAATCCCGGTCGTGTCGGCCCGTACGTCTCGGTGCGGACATTATATGCGTTTATAACGTTATATATCCTAACCTAAGGGAACCTAACATCTCGGATGTAGTATTTTCCAACATTCCTGGCGCGTCGGCCCCAACTTCTCGGTGGGCACATTACATACATCTATATCGTAATATAACCTAACCTAACCCATCTAGACCCTCGCTGGTAATGTTTTACAGAATCCCGGTCGTGTCGTCCCGTACGTCTCGGTGCGGAGATTATATACGTCTATAACGTTATGTATCCTAACCTAAGGCAACTTAACATCTGGGATGTAATATTTTCCAACATTCCTGGCGAGTCGGCCCCAACTTCTCGGTGGGCACATTATATACGTCTATATCGTAATATAACCTAACCTAACCCATCTAGACCCTCGCTGGTAATGTTTTACAAAATCCCGGTCGTGTCGGCCAGTACTTCTCGGTGGGGACATTATATACGTCTATATCGTAATATAACCTAACCTAACCCATCTAGACCCTCGCTGGTAATGTTTTACAAAATCCCGGCCATGTCGGCTCGTACGTCTCGGTGCGGACATTATATGCGTTTATAACGTTATATATCCTAACCTAAGGCAACCTAACATCTCGGATGTAGTATTTTCCAACATTCCTGGCGCGTCGGCCCCAACTTCTCGGTGGGCACATTATATATTTCTATATCGTAATATAACCTAACCTAACCCATCTAGACCCTCGCTGGTAATGTTTTACAAAATCCCGGTCGTGTCGGTCAGTACTTCTCGGTGGGGACATTATATACGTCTATATCGTAATATAACCTAACCTAACCCATCTAGACCCTCGCTGGTAATGTTTTACAAAATCCCGGTCGTGTCGGCCAGTACTTCTCGGTGGGGACATTATATACGTCTATATCGTAATATAACCTAACCTAACCCATCTAGACCCTCGCTGGTAATGTTTTACAAAATCCCGGTCGTGTCGGCCCCATGTTCTCGGTGGGCACATAATATACGTCTATATCGTAATATAACATAACCTAACCCATCTAGACCCTCGCTGGTAATGTTTTACAATATCCCGGTCAAGTCGTCCCGTACGTCTCGGTGCGGACATTATATACGTCTATAACGTTACGTATCCTAACCTAAGGCAACTTAACATCTGGGATGTAGTATTTTCCAAAATTCCTGGCGAGTCGGCCCCAACTTCTCGGTGGGCAGATTATATACGTCTATATCATAATATAACCTAACCTAACCCATCTAGACCCTCGCTGGTAATGTTTTACAAAATCCCGGTCGTGTCGGCCAGTACTTCTCGCTGGGGACATTATATACGTCTATATCGTAATATAACCTAACCTAACCCATCTAGACCCTCGCTGGTAATGTTTTACAAAATCCCGGTCGTGTCGGCCCCATGTTCTCGGTGGGCACATAATATACGTCTATATCGTAATATAACATAACCTAACCCATCTAGACCCTCGCTGGTAATGTTTTACAAAATCCCGGTCAAGTCGTCCCGTACGTCTCGGTGCGGACATTATATACGTCTATAACGTTACGTATCCTAACCTAAGGCAACTTAACATCTGGGATGTAGTATTTTCCAACATTCCTGGCGAGTCGGCCCCAACTTCTCGGTGGGCACATTATATACGTCTATATCGTAATATAACCTAACCTAACCCATCTAGACCCTCGCTGGTAATGTTTTCCAGAATCCCGGTCGTGCCGGCCCGTACTTCTCGGTGGGGACATTATATACGTCTATAACGTTATATATCCTAACCTAAGGCAACTTAGCATCTCGGATGTAGTATTTTCCAACATTCCTGGCGGGTGGGCCCCATGTTCTCGGTGGGCACATAATATACGTCTATATCGTAGTATAACCTAACCTAACCCATCTAGACCCTCGCTGGTAATGTTTTACAAAATCCCGGTCGTGTCGTCCGGTACGTCTCGGAGCGGACATTATATACGTCTATAACGTTACGTATCCTAACCTAAGGCAACTTAACATCTGGGATGTAGTATTTTCCAAAATTCCTGGCGAGTCGGCCCCAACTTCTCGGTGGGCAGATTATATACGTCTACATCGTAATATAACCTAACCTAACCCATCTAAACCCTCGCTGGTAATGTTTTACAAAATCCCGGTCGTGTCGGCCAGTACTTCTCGGTGGGGACATTATATACGTCTATATCGTAATATAACCTAACCTAACCCATCTAGACCCTCGCTGGTAATGTTTTACAAAATCCCGGTCGTGTCGGCCCGTACTTCTAGGTGGGGACATTATATACGTCTATAACGTTATATATTCTAACCTAAGGCAACTTAACATCTCGGATGTAGTATTTTCCAACATTCCTGGCGGGTCGACCCCATCTTCTCGGTGGGCACATTATATACGTCTATATCGTAATATAACCTAACCTAACCCATCTAGACCCTCGCTGGTAATTTTTTTACAAAATCCCGGTCGTGTCGTCCCGTACGTCTCGGTGCGGAGATTATATACGTCTATAACGTTATATATCCTAACCTAAGGGAACCTATAATCGCGGATGTATTATTTCACAACATTCCTGGCTGGTCGGCGCCAATTCTCGGTGGGAACATTATATACGTCTATATCGTAATATAACCTAACCTAACCCATCTAGACCCTCGCTGGTAATGTTTTACAAAATCCCGGTCGTGTCGGCCCCATGTTCTCGGTGGGCACATAATATACGTCTATATCGTAATATAACATAACCTAACCCATCTAGACCCTCGCTGGTAATGTTTTACAATATCCCGGTCAAGTCGTCCCGTACGTCTCGGTGCGGACATTATATACGTCTATAACGTTACGTATCCTAACCTAAGGCAACTTAACATCTGGGATGTAGTATTTTCCAAAATTCCTGGCGAGTCGGCCCCAACTTCTCGGTGGGCAGATTATATACGTCTATATCATAATATAACCTAACCTAACCCATCTAGACCCTCGCTGGTAATGTTTTACAAAATCCCGGTCGTGTCGGCCAGTACTTCTCGCTGGGGACATTATATACGTCTATATCGTAATATAACCTAACCTAACCCATCTAGACCCTCGCTGGTAATGTTTTACAAAATCCCGGTCGTGTCGGCCCCATGTTCTCGGTGGGCACATAATATACGTCTATATCGTAATATAACATAACCTAACCCATCTAGACCCTCGCTGGTAATGTTTTACAAAATCCCGGTCAAGTCGTCCCGTACGTCTCGGTGCGGACATTATATACGTCTATAACGTTACGTATCCTAACCTAAGGCAACTTAACATCTGGGATGTAGTATTTTCCAACATTCCTGGCGAGTCGGCCCCAACTTCTCGGTGGGCACATTATATACGTCTATATCGTAATATAACCTAACCTAACCCATCTAGACCCTCGCTGGTAATGTTTTCCAGAATCCCGGTCGTGCCGGCCCGTACTTCTCGGTGGGGACATTATATACGTCTATAACGTTATATATCCTAACCTAAGGCAACTTAGCATCTCGGATGTAGTATTTTCCAACATTCCTGGCGGGTGGGCCCCATGTTCTCGGTGGGCACATAATATACGTCTATATCGTAGTATAACCTAACCTAACCCATCTAGACCCTCGCTGGTAATGTTTTACAAAATCCCGGTCGTGTCGTCCGGTACGTCTCGGAGCGGACATTATATACGTCTATAACGTTACGTATCCTAACCTAAGGCAACTTAACATCTGGGATGTAGTATTTTCCAAAATTCCTGGCGAGTCGGCCCCAACTTCTCGGTGGGCAGATTATATACGTCTACATCGTAATATAACCTAACCTAACCCATCTAAACCCTCGCTGGTAATGTTTTACAAAATCCCGGTCGTGTCGGCCAGTACTTCTCGGTGGGGACATTATATACGTCTATATCGTAATATAACCTAACCTAACCCATCTAGACCCTCGCTGGTAATGTTTTACAAAATCCCGGTCGTGTCGGCCCGTACTTCTAGGTGTCGACATTATATACGTCTATAACGTTATATATTCTAACCTAAGGCAACTTAACATCTCGGATGTAGTATTTTCCAACATTCCTGGCGGGTCGACCCCATCTTCTCGGTGGGCACATTATATACGTCTATATCGTAATATAACCTAACCTAACCCATCTAGACCCTCGCTGGTAATTTTTTTACAAAATCCCGGTCGTGTCGTCCCGTACGTCTCGGTGCGGAGATTATATACGTCTATAACGTTATATATCCTAACCTAAGGGAACCTATAATCGCGGATGTATTATTTCACAACATTCCTGGCTGGTCGGCGCCAATTCTCGGTGGGAACATTATATACGTCTATATCGTAATGTAACCTAACCTAACCCATCTAGACCCTCGCTGGTAATGTTTCACAAAATCACGGTCGTGTCGGCCCGTACTTCTCGGTGGGGACGTCATATACGTCTATAACGTTATATACCCTAACCTAAGGCTACCTAACATCTCGAATGTAGTATTTCACAACATTCCTGGCGGGTCGGCCCGCACTTCTCGGTGGGAACATTATATACTTCTATAACGTAATATAACCTAACCCAACCGATCTAGCCCCTCGCTGGTAATGTTTTACAGAATCCCGGACGTGTCGCCCGTACGTCTCAGTGCGGACATTATATGCGTTTATAACGCTATTATCCTAACCTAAGGCAACTTAACATCTCGGATGTAATATTTCCCAACATTCCTGGCGGGTCGGCCCCACCTTCTCGGTGGGCACATTATATACGTCTATATCGTAATATAACCTAACCTAACCCATCTAGACCCTCGCTGGTAATGTTTTACAAAATCCCGGTCGTGTCGTCCCGTACGTCTCGGTGCGGAGGTTATATACGTCTATAACGTTATATATCCTAACCTAAGGCAACTTAACATCTCGGATGTAGTATTTCCCAACATTCCTGGCAGGTCGGCCCCATCTTCTCGGTGGGCACATTATATACGTCTATATCGTAATATAACCAAACCTAACCCATCTAGACCCTCGCTGGTAATGTTTTACAAAATCCCGGTCGTGTCGGCCCGTGCTTCTCGGTGGGGACATTATATACGTCTATAACGTTATATATCCTAACCTAAGGGAACCTATAATCGCGGATGTATTATTTCACAACATTCCTGGCTGGTCGGCGCCAATTCTCGGTGGGAACATTATATACGTCTATATCGTAATATAACCTAACCTAACCCATCTAGACCCTCGCTGGTAATGTTTCACAAAATCACGGTCGTGTCGGCCCGTACTTCTCGGTGGGGACATCATATACGTCTATAACGTTATATACCCTAACCTAAGGCTACCTAACATCTCGAATGTAGTATTTCACAACATTCCTGGCGGGTCGGCCCGCACTTCTCGGTGGGAACATTATATACTTCTATAACGTAATATAACCTAACCCAACCGATCTAGCCCCTCGCTGGTAATGTTTTACAGAATCCCGGACGTGTCGCCCGTACGTCTCAGTGCGGACATTATATGCGTTTATAACGCTATATATCCTTACCTAAGGCAACTTAACATCTCGGATGTAATATTTCCCAACATTCCTGGCGGGTCGGCCCCATCTTCTCGGTGGGCACATTATATACGTCTATATCGTAATATAACCTAACCTAACCCATCTAGACCCTCGCTGGTAATGTTTTACAAAATCCCGGTCGTGTCGTCCCGTACGTCTCGGTGCGGAGGTTATATACGTCTATAACGTTATATATCCTAACCTAAGGCAACTTAACATCTCGGATGTAGTATTTCCCAACATTCCTGGCAGGTCGGCCCCATCTTCTCGGTGGGCACATTATATACGTCTATATCGTAATATAACCTAACCTAACCCATCTAGACCCTCGCTGGTAATGTTTTACAAAATCCCGGTCGTGTCGTCCCGTACGTCTCGGTTCGGACATTATATACGTCTATAATGTTATATATCCTAACCTAAGGGAACCTAACATCGCGGATGTAGTATTTCACAACATTCCCGGCTGGTCGGCCCCATCTTCTCGGTGGGCACATTATATACGTCTATATCGTAATATAACCAAACCTAACCCATCTAGACCCTCGCTGGTAATGTTTTACAAAATCCCGGTCGGGTCGGCCCGTGCTTCTCGGTGGGGACATTATATACGTCTATAACGTTATATATCCTAACCTAAGGGAACCTATAATCGCGGATGTATTATTTCACAACATTCCTGGCTGGTCGGCGCCAATTCTCGGTGGGAACATTATATACGTCTATATCGTAATATAACCTAACCTAACCCATCTAGACCCTCGCTGGTAATGTTTCACAAAATCACGGTCGTGTCGGCCCGTACATCTCGGTGGGGACATCATATACGTCTATAACGTTATATACCCTAACCTAAGGCTACCTAACATCTCGAATGTAGTATTTCACAACATTCCTGGCGGGTCGGCCCGCACTTCTCGGTGGGAACATTATATACTTCTATAACGTAATATAACCTAACCCAACCGATCTAGCCCCTCGCTGGTAATGTTTTACAGAATCCCGGACGTGTCGCCCGTACGTCTCAGTGCGGACATTATATGCGTTTATAACGCTATATATCCTTACCTAAGGCAACTTAACATCTCGGATGTAATATTTCCCAACATTCCTGGCGGGTCGGCCCCATCTTCTCGGTGGGCACATTATATACGTCTATATCGTAATATAACCTAACCTAACCCATCTAGACCCTCGCTGGTAATGTTTTACAAAATCCCGGTCGTGTCGTCCCGTACGTCTCGGTTCGGACATTATATACGTCTATAATGTTATATATCCTAACCTAAGGGAACCTAACATCGCGGATGTAGTATTTCACAACATTCCCGGCTGGTCGGCCCCATCTTCTCGGTGGGCACATTATATACGTCTATATCGTAATGTAACCTAACCTAACCCATCTAGACCCTCGCTGGTAATGTTTTACAAAATCCCGGTCGTGTCGTCCCGTACGTCTCGGAGCGGACATTATATACGTCTATAACGTTACGTATCCTAACCTAAGGCAACTTAACATCTGGGATGTAGTATTTTCCAAAATTCCTGGCAAGTCGGCCCCAACTTCTCGGTGGGCAGATTATATACGTCTATATCGTAATATAACCTAACCTAACCCATCTACACCCTCGCTGGTAATGTTTTACAAAATCCCGGTCGTGTCGGCCAGTACTTCTCGGTGGGGACATTATATACGTCTATATCGTAATATAACCTAACCTAACCCATCTAGACCCTCGCTGGTAATGTTTTACAAAATCCCGGTCGTGTCGGCCCGTGCTTCTCGGTGGGCACATTATATACATCTATATCGTAATATAACCTAACCTAACCCATCTAGACCCTCGCTGGTAATGTTTTACATAATCCCGGTCGTGTCGGCCCGTACTTCTCGGTGGGGACATTATATACGTCTATAACGTTATATATTCTAACCTAAGGCAACTTAACATCTGGGATGTAGTATTTTCCGAAATTCCTGGCGAGTCGGCCCCAACTTCTCGGTGGGCAGATTATATACGTCTATATCATAATATAACCTAACCTAACCCATCTAGACCCTCGCTGGTAATGTTTTACAAAATCCCGGTCGTGTCGGCCAATACATCTCGCTGGGGACATTATATACGTCTATATCGTAATATAACCTAACCTAACCCATCTAGACCCTCGCTGGTAATGTTTTACAAAATCCCGGTCGTGTCGGCCCGTGCTTCTCGGTGGGCACATTATATACATCTATATCGTAATATAACCTAACCTAACCCATCTAGACCCTCGCTGGTAATGTTTTACATAATCCCGGTCGTGTCGGCCCGTACTTCTCGGTGGGGACATTATATACGTCTATAACGTTATATATTCTAACCTAAGGCAACTTAACATCTCGGATGTAGTATTTTCCAACATTCCTGGCGGGTCGGCCCCATCTTCTCGGTGGGCACATTATATACGTCTATATCGTAATATAACCTAACCTAACCCATCTAGACCCTCGCTGGTAATTTTTTTACAAAATCCCGGTCGTGTCGTCCCGTACGTCTCGGTGCGGAGATTATATACGTCTATAACGTTATATATCCTAACCTAAGGCAACTTAACATCTCGGATGTAGTATTTCCCAACATTCCTGGCAGGTCGGCCCCATCATCTCGGTGGGCACATTATATTCGTCTATATCGTAATATAACCAAACCTAACCCATATAGACCCTCGCTGGTAATGTTTTACAAAATCCCGGTCGTGTCGGCCCGTGCTTCTCGGTGGGGACATTATATACGTCTATAACGTTATATATCCTAACCTAAGGGAACCTATAATCGCGGATGTATTATTTCACAACATTCCTGGCTGGTCGGCGCCAATTACTCGGTGGGAACATTATATACGTCTATATCGTAATATAACCTAACCTAACCCATCTAGAACCTCGCTGGTAATGTTTCACAAAATCACGGTCGTGTCGGCCCGTACTTCTCGGTGGGGACATCATATACGTCTATAACGTTATATACCCTAACCTAAGGCTACCTAACATCTCGAATGTAGTATTTCACAACATTCCTGGCGGGTCGGCCCGCACTTCTCGGTGGGAACATTATATACTTCTATAACGTAATATAACCTAACCCAACCGATCTAGCCCCTCGCTGGTAATGTTTTACAGAATCCCGGACGTGTCGCCCGTACGTCTCAGTGCGGACATTATATGCGTTTATAACGCTATATATCCTAACCTAAGGCAACTTAACATCTCGGATGTAATATTTCCCAACATTCCTGGCGGGTCGGCCCCATCTTCTCGGTGGGCACATTATATACGTCTATATCGTAATATAACCTAACCTAACCCATCTAGACCCTCGCTGGTAATGTTTTACAAAATCCCGGTCGTGTCGTCCCGTACGTCTCGGTTCGGACATTATATACGTCTATAATGTTATATATCCTAACCTAAGGGAACCTAACATCGCGGATGTAGTATTTCACAACATTCCCGACTGGTCGGCCCCATCTTCTCGGTGGGCACATTATATACGTCTATATCGTAATATAACCTAACCTAACCCATCTAGACCCTCGCTGGTAATGTTTTACAAAATCCGGGGCGTGTCGGCCCGTACTTCTCGGTGCGGACATTATATAAGTCTATAACGTTATATACCCTAACCTAAGGGAACCTAACATCTTGGATGTAGTATTTTCCAACATTCCTGGCGGGTCGGCTCCTACTTCTCGGTGGGCATATTATATACGTCTATATCGTAATGTAACCTAACCTAACCCATCTAGACCCTCGCTGGTAATGTTTTACAAAATCCCGGTCGTGTCGTCACGTACGTCTCGGTGCGGAGATTATATACGTCTATACCGTTATATATCCTAACCTAAGGCAACTTAACATCTCGGATGTAGTATTTTCCAACATTCCTGGCGGGTGGGCCCCATGTTCTCGGTGGGCACATAATATACGTCTATATCGTAGTATAACCTAACCTAACCCATCTAGACCCTCGCTGGTAATGTTTTACAAAATCCCGGTCGTGTCGTCCCGTACGTCTCGGAGCGGACATTATATACGTCTATAACGTTACGTATCCTAACCTAAGGCAACTTAACATCTGGGATGTAGTATTTTCCAAAATTCCTGGCGAGTCGGCCCCAACTTCTCGGTGGGCAGATTATATACGTCTATATCGTAATATAACCTAACCTAAGGGAACCTAACTTCTTGGATGTAGTATTTTCCAACATTCCTGGCGGGTCGGCCCCATCTTCTCGGTGGGCACATTATATACGTCTATATCGTAATATAACCTAACCTAACCCATCTAGACCATCGCTGGTAATGTTTTACAAAATCCCGGCCATGTCGGCTCGTACGTCTCGGTGCGGACATTATATGCGTTTATAACGTTATATATCCTAACCTAAGGCAACCTAACATCTCGGATGTAGTATTTTCCAACATTCCTGGCGCGTCGGCCCCAACTTCTCGGTGGGCACATTATATATTTCTATATCGTAATATAACCTAACCTAACCCATCTAGAACCTCGCTGGTAATGTTTTACAAAATCCCGGTCGTGTCGGCCCGTACTTCTCGGTGGGGACATTGTATACGTCTATAACGTTATATATCGTAACCTAAGGCAACTTAACATCTCGGATGTAGTATTTTCCAACATTCCTGGCGTGTCGGCCCCATCTTCTCGGTGGGCACATTATATACGTCTATATCGTAATATAACCTAACCTAACCCATCTAGACCCTCGCTGGTAATGTTTTACAAAATCCGGGGCGTGTCGGCCCGTACTTCTCGGTGCGGACATTATATAAGTCTATAACGTTATATACCCTAACCTAAGGGAACCTAACATCTTGGATGTAGTATTTTCCAACATTCCTGGCGGGTCGGCTCCTACTTCTCGGTGGGCATATTATATACGTCTATATCGTAATGTATCCAAACTTAACCCATCTAGACCCTCGCTGGTAATGTTTTACAAAATCCCGGTCCTGTCGGCCCGTACGTCTCGGTGCGGACATTATATGCGTCTATAACGCTATATATCCTAACCTAAGGCAACCTAACATCTCGGATGTAGTATTTTCCAACATTCCTGGCGCGTCGGCCCCAACTTCTCGGTGGGCACATTATATACATCTATATCGTAATATAACCTAACCTAACCCATCTAGACCCTCGCTGGTAATGTTTTACAAAATCCCGGTCGTGTCGGCCAGTACTTCTCGGTGGGGACATTATATACGTCTATATCGTAATATAACCTAACCTAACCCATCTAGACCCTCGCTGGTAATGTTTGACAAAATCCCGGTCGTGTCGGCCCGTGCTACTCGGTGGGCACGTTATATACGTCTATATCGTAATATAACCTAACCTAACCCGTCTAGACCCTCGCTGGTAATGTTTTACAAAATCCGGGGCGTGTCGGCCCGTACTTCTCGGTGCGGACATTATATAAGTCTATAACGTTACATACCCTAACCTAAGGGAACCTAACATCTTGGATGTAGTATTTTCCAACATTCCTGGCGGGTCGGCTCCTACTTCTCGGTGGGCATATTATATACGTCTATATCGTAATGTAACCTAACCTAACCCATCTAGACCCTCGCTGGTAATGTTTTACAAAATGCCGGTCGTGTCGGCCCGTACGTCTCAATGCGGATATTATATGCGTTTATAACGTTATATATCCTAACCTAAGGCAAGCTAACATCTCGAATGTAGTATTTTCCAACATTCCTGGCGCGTCGGCCCCAACTTCTCGGTGGGCACATTATATACATCTATATCGTAATATAACCTAACCTAACCCATCTAGACTCTCGCTGGTAATGTTTTACAAAATCCCGGTCGCGTCGGCCAGTACTTCTCGGTGGGGACATTATATACGTCTATATCGTAATATAACCTAACCTAACCCATCTAGACCCTCGCTGGTAATGTTTTACAAAATCCCGGTCGCGTCGGCCAGTTCTTCTCGGTGGGGACATTATATACGTCTATATCGTAATATAACCTAACCTAACCCATCTAGACCCTCGCTGGTAATGTTTTACAAAATCCCGGTCGTGTCGGCCCGTGCTTCTCGGTGGGCACATTATATACATCTATATCGTAATATAACCTAACCTAAGGGAACCTAACTTCTTGGATGTAGTATTTTCCAACATTCCTGGCGGGTCGGCCCCATCTTCTCGGTGGGCACATTATATACGTCTATATCGTAATATAACCTAACCTAACCCATCTAGACCCTCGCTGGAAATGTTTTACAAAATCCCGGCCATGTCGGCTCGTACGTCTCGGTGCGGACATTATATGCGTTTATAACGTTATATATCCTAACCTAAGGCAACCTAACATCTCGGATGTAGTATTTTCCAACATTCCTGGCGCGTCGGCCCCAACTTCTCGGTGGGCACATTATATATTTCTATATCGTAATATAACCTAACCTAACCCATCTAGACCCTCGCTGGTAATGTTTTACAAAATCCCGGTCGTGTCGGTCAGTACTTCTCGGTGGGGACATTATATACGTCTATATCGTAATATAACCTAACCTAACCCATCTAGACCCTCGCTGGTAATGTTTTACAAAATACCGGTCGTGTCGGCCCGTGCTTCTCGGTAGGGACATTATATACGTCTATAACCTTATATCTCCTAACCTAAGGGAACCTAACATCGCGGATGTATTATTTCACAACATTCCTGGCTGGTCGGCGCCAATTCTCGGTGGGAACATTATATACGTCCATAACGTAATATAACCTAACCCAACCGATCTAGCCCCTGACTGGTAATGTTTTACAGAATCCCGGACGTGTCGCCCGTACGTCTCGGTGCGGACATTATATGCGTCTATAACGCTATATATCCTAACCTAACGCAACTTAACATCTCGGATGTAGTATTTTCCAACATTCCTGGCGGGTCGGCCCCAACTTCTCGGTGGGCACATTATATACATCTATATCGTAATATAACCTAACCTAACCCATCTAGACCCTCGCTGGTAATGTTTTACAAAATCCCGGTCGTGTCGGCCCGTACTTCTCGGTGGGGACATTGTATACGTCTATAACGTTATATATCCTAACCTAAGGCAACTTAACATCTCGGATGTAGTATTTTCCAACATTCCTGGCGTGTCGGCCCCATCTTCTCGGTGGGCACATTATATACGTCTATATCGTAGTATAACCTAACCTAACCCATCTAGACCCTCGCTGGTAATGTTTTACAAAATCCCGGGCGTGCCGGCCCGTACTTCTCGGTGCGGACATTGTATACGTCTATAACGTTATATACCCTAACCTAAGGGAAACTAACTTCTTGGATGTATTATTTTCCAACATTCCTGGCGGGTCGGCCCCATCTTCTCGGTGGGCACATTATATACGTCTATATCGTAATATAACCTAACCTAACCCATCTAGACCCTCGCTGGTAATGTTTTACAAAATCCCGGTCGTGTCGGCCCGTACGTCTCGGTGCGGACATTATATGCGTTTATAACGTTATATATCCTAACCTAAGGCAACCTAACATCTCGGATGTAGTATTTTCCAACATTCCTGGCGCGTCGGCCCCAACTTCTCGGTGGGCACATTATATACATCTATATCGTAATATAACCTAACCTAACCCATCTAGACCCTCGCTGGTAATGTTTTACAGAATCCCGGTCGTGTCGTCCCGTACGTCTCGGTGCGGAGAATATATACGTCTATAACGTTATGTATCCTAACCTAAGGCAACTTAACATCTGGGATGTAGTATTTTCCAACATTCCTGGCGAGTCGGCCCCAACTTCTCGGTGGGCACATTATATACGTCTATATCGTAACATAACATAACCTAACCCATCTAGACCCTCGCTGGTAATGTTTTCCAGAATCCCGGTCGTGCCGGCCCGTACTTCTCGGTGGGGACATTATATACGTCTATAACGTTATATATCCTAACCTAAGGCAACTTAGCATCTCGGATGTAGTATTTTCCAACATTCCTGGCGGGTGGGCCCCATGTTCTCGGTGGGCACATAATATACGTCTATATCGTAGTATAACCTAACCTAACCCATCTAGACCCTCGCTGGTAATTTTTTTACAAAATCCCGGTCGTGTCGTCCCGTACGTCTCGGTGCGGAGATTATATACGTCTATAACGTTATATATCCTAACCTAAGGCAACTTAACATCTCGGATGTAGTATTTCCCAACATTCCTGGCAGGTCGGCCCCATCATCTCGGTGGGCACATTATATTCGTCTATATCGTAATATAACCAAACCTAACCCATATAGACCCTCGCTGGTAATGTTTTACAAAATCCCGGTCGTGTCGGCCCGTGCTTCTCGGTGGGGACATTATATACGTCTATAACGTTATATATCCTAACCTAAGGGAACCTATAATCGCGGATGTATTATTTCACAACATTCCTGGCTGGTCGGCGCCAATTACTCGGTGGGAACATTATATACGTCTATATCGTAATATAACCTAACCTAACCCATCTAGAACCTCGCTGGTAATGTTTCACAAAATCACGGTCGTGTCGGCCCGTACTTCTCGGTGGGGACATCATATACGTCTATAACGTTATATACCCTAACCTAAGGCTACCTAACATCTCGAATGTAGTATTTCACAACATTCCTGGCGGGTCGGCCCGCACTTCTCGGTGGGAACATTATATACTTCTATAACGTAATATAACCTAACCCAACCGATCTAGCCCCTCGCTGGTAATGTTTTACAGAATCCCGGACGTGTCGCCCGTACGTCTCAGTGCGGACATTATATGCGTTTATAACGCTATATATCCTAACCTAAGGCAACTTAACATCTCGGATGTAATATTTCCCAACATTCCTGGCGGGTCGGCCCCATCTTCTCGGTGGGCACATTATATACGTCTATATCGTAATATAACCTAACCTAACCCATCTAGACCCTCGCTGGTAATGTTTTACAAAATCCCGGTCGTGTCGTCCCGTACGTCTCGGTTCGGACATTATATACGTCTATAATGTTATATATCCTAACCTAAGGGAACCTAACATCGCGGATGTAGTATTTCACAACATTCCCGACTGGTCGGCCCCATCTTCTCGGTGGGCACATTATATACGTCTATATCGTAATATAACCTAACCTAACCCATCTAGACCCTCGCTGGTAATGTTTTACAAAATCCGGGGCGTGTCGGCCCGTACTTCTCGGTGCGGACATTATATAAGTCTATAACGTTATATACCCTAACCTAAGGGAACCTAACATCTTGGATGTAGTATTTTCCAACATTCCTGGCGGGTCGGCTCCTACTTCTCGGTGGGCATATTATATACGTCTATATCGTAATGTAACCTAACCTAACCCATCTAGACCCTCGCTGGTAATGTTTTACAAAATCCCGGTCGTGTCGTCACGTACGTCTCGGTGCGGAGATTATATACGTCTATACCGTTATATATCCTAACCTAAGGCAACTTAACATCTCGGATGTAGTATTTTCCAACATTCCTGGCGGGTGGGCCCCATGTTCTCGGTGGGCACATAATATACGTCTATATCGTAGTATAACCTAACCTAACCCATCTAGACCCTCGCTGGTAATGTTTTACAAAATCCCGGTCGTGTCGTCCCGTACGTCTCGGAGCGGACATTATATACGTCTATAACGTTACGTATCCTAACCTAAGGCAACTTAACATCTGGGATGTAGTATTTTCCAAAATTCCTGGCGAGTCGGCCCCAACTTCTCGGTGGGCAGATTATATACGTCTATATCGTAATATAACCTAACCTAAGGGAACCTAACTTCTTGGATGTAGTATTTTCCAACATTCCTGGCGGGTCGGCCCCATCTTCTCGGTGGGCACATTATATACGTCTATATCGTAATATAACCTAACCTAACCCATCTAGACCATCGCTGGTAATGTTTTACAAAATCCCGGCCATGTCGGCTCGTACGTCTCGGTGCGGACATTATATGCGTTTATAACGTTATATATCCTAACCTAAGGCAACCTAACATCTCGGATGTAGTATTTTCCAACATTCCTGGCGCGTCGGCCCCAACTTCTCGGTGGGCACATTATATATTTCTATATCGTAATATAACCTAACCTAACCCATCTAGAACCTCGCTGGTAATGTTTTACAAAATCCCGGTCGTGTCGGCCCGTACTTCTCGGTGGGGACATTGTATACGTCTATAACGTTATATATCGTAACCTAAGGCAACTTAACATCTCGGATGTAGTATTTTCCAACATTCCTGGCGTGTCGGCCCCATCTTCTCGGTGGGCACATTATATACGTCTATATCGTAATATAACCTAACCTAACCCATCTAGACCCTCGCTGGTAATGTTTTACAAAATCCGGGGCGTGTCGGCCCGTACTTCTCGGTGCGGACATTATATAAGTCTATAACGTTATATACCCTAACCTAAGGGAACCTAACATCTTGGATGTAGTATTTTCCAACATTCCTGGCGGGTCGGCTCCTACTTCTCGGTGGGCATATTATATACGTCTATATCGTAATGTATCCAAACTTAACCCATCTAGACCCTCGCTGGTAATGTTTTACAAAATCCCGGTCCTGTCGGCCCGTACGTCTCGGTGCGGACATTATATGCGTCTATAACGCTATATATCCTAACCTAAGGCAACCTAACATCTCGGATGTAGTATTTTCCAACATTCCTGGCGCGTCGGCCCCAACTTCTCGGTGGGCACATTATATACATCTATATCGTAATATAACCTAACCTAACCCATCTAGACCCTCGCTGGTAATGTTTTACAAAATCCCGGTCGTGTCGGCCAGTACTTCTCGGTGGGGACATTATATACGTCTATATCGTAATATAACCTAACCTAACCCATCTAGACCCTCGCTGGTAATGTTTGACAAAATCCCGGTCGTGTCGGCCCGTGCTACTCGGTGGGCACGTTATATACGTCTATATCGTAATATAACCTAACCTAACCCGTCTAGACCCTCGCTGGTAATGTTTTACAAAATCCGGGGCGTGTCGGCCCGTACTTCTCGGTGCGGACATTATATAAGTCTATAACGTTACATACCCTAACCTAAGGGAACCTAACATCTTGGATGTAGTATTTTCCAACATTCCTGGCGGGTCGGCTCCTACTTCTCGGTGGGCATATTATATACGTCTATATCGTAATGTAACCTAACCTAACCCATCTAGACCCTCGCTGGTAATGTTTTACAAAATGCCGGTCGTGTCGGCCCGTACGTCTCAATGCGGATATTATATGCGTTTATAACGTTATATATCCTAACCTAAGGCAAGCTAACATCTCGAATGTAGTATTTTCCAACATTCCTGGCGCGTCGGCCCCAACTTCTCGGTGGGCACATTATATACATCTATATCGTAATATAACCTAACCTAACCCATCTAGACTCTCGGTGGTAATGTTTTACAAAATCCCGGTCGCGTCGGCCAGTACTTCTCGGTGGGGACATTATATACGTCTATATCGTAATATAACCTAACCTAACCCATCTAGACCCTCGCTGGTAATGTTTTACAAAATCCCGGTCGCGTCGGCCAGTTCTTCTCGGTGGGGACATTATATACGTCTATATCGTAATATAACCTAACCTAACCCATCTAGACCCTCGCTGGTAATGTTTTACAAAATCCCGGTCGTGTCGGCCCGTGCTTCTCGGTGGGCACATTATATACATCTATATCGTAATATAACCTAACCTAAGGGAACCTAACTTCTTGGATGTAGTATTTTCCAACATTCCTGGCGGGTCGGCCCCATCTTCTCGGTGGGCACATTATATACGTCTATATCGTAATATAACCTAACCTAACCCATCTAGACCCTCGCTGGAAATGTTTTACAAAATCCCGGCCATGTCGGCTCGTACGTCTCGGTGCGGACATTATATGCGTTTATAACGTTATATATCCTAACCTAAGGCAACCTAACATCTCGGATGTAGTATTTTCCAACATTCCTGGCGCGTCGGCCCCAACTTCTCGGTGGGCACATTATATATTTCTATATCGTAATATAACCTAACCTAACCCATCTAGACCCTCGCTGGTAATGTTTTACAAAATCCCGGTCGTGTCGGTCAGTACTTCTCGGTGGGGACATTATATACGTCTATATCGTAATATAACCTAACCTAACCCATCTAGACCCTCGCTGGTAATGTTTTACAAAATACCGGTCGTGTCGGCCCGTGCTTCTCGGTAGGGACATTATATACGTCTATAACCTTATATCTCCTAACCTAAGGGAACCTAACATCGCGGATGTATTATTTCACAACATTCCTGGCTGGTCGGCGCCAATTCTCGGTGGGAACATTATATACGTCCATAACGTAATATAACCTAACCCAACCGATCTAGCCCCTGACTGGTAATGTTTTACAGAATCCCGGACGTGTCGCCCGTACGTCTCGGTGCGGACATTATATGCGTCTATAACGCTATATATCCTAACCTAACGCAACTTAACATCTCGGATGTAGTATTTTCCAACATTCCTGGCGGGTCGGCCCCAACTTCTCGGTGGGCACATTATATACATCTATATCGTAATATAACCTAACCTAACCCATCTAGACCCTCGCTGGTAATGTTTTACAAAATCCCGGTCGTGTCGGCCCGTACTTCTCGGTGGGGACATTGTATACGTCTATAACGTTATATATCCTAACCTAAGGCAACTTAACATCTCGGATGTAGTATTTTCCAACATTCCTGGCGTGTCGGCCCCATCTTCTCGGTGGGCACATTATATACGTCTATATCGTAGTATAACCTAACCTAACCCATCTAGACCCTCGCTGGTAATGTTTTACAAAATCCCGGGCGTGCCGGCCCGTACTTCTCGGTGCGGACATTGTATACGTCTATAACGTTATATACCCTAACCTAAGGGAAACTAACTTCTTGGATGTATTATTTTCCAACATTCCTGGCGGGTCGGCCCCATCTTCTCGGTGGGCACATTATATACGTCTATATCGTAATATAACCTAACCTAACCCATCTAGACCCTCGCTGGTAATGTTTTACAAAATCCCGGTCGTGTCGGCCCGTACGTCTCGGTGCGGACATTATATGCGTTTATAACGTTATATATCCTAACCTAAGGCAACCTAACATCTCGGATGTAGTATTTTCCAACATTCCTGGCGCGTCGGCCCCAACTTCTCGGTGGGCACATTATATACATCTATATCGTAATATAACCTAACCTAACCCATCTAGACCCTCGCTGGTAATGTTTTACAGAATCCCGGTCGTGTCGTCCCGTACGTCTCGGTGCGGAGAATATATACGTCTATAACGTTATGTATCCTAACCTAAGGCAACTTAACATCTGGGATGTAGTATTTTCCAACATTCCTGGCGAGTCGGCCCCAACTTCTCGGTGGGCACATTATATACGTCTATATCGTAACATAACATAACCTAACCCATCTAGACCCTCGCTGGTAATGTTTTCCAGAATCCCGGTCGTGCCGGCCCGTACTTCTCGGTGGGGACATTATATACGTCTATAACGTTATATATCCTAACCTAAGGCAACTTAGCATCTCGGATGTAGTATTTTCCAACATTCCTGGCGGGTGGGCCCCATGTTCTCGGTGGGCACATAATATACGTCTATATCGTAGTATAACCTAACCTAACCCATCTAGACCCTCGCTGGTAATGTTTTACAAAATCCCGGTCGTGTCGTCCGGTACGTCTCGGAGCGGACATTATATACGTCTATAACGTTACGTATCCTAACCTAAGGCAACTTAACATCTGGGATGTAGTATTTTCCAAAATTCCTGGCGAGTCGGCCCCAACTTCTCGGTGGGCAGATTATATACGTCTATATCGTAATATAACCTAACCTAACCCATCTAAACCCTCGCTGGTAATGTTTTACAAAATCCCGGTCGTGTCGGCCAGTACTTCTCGGTGGGGACATTATATACGTCTATATCGTAATATAACCTAACCTAACCCATCTAGACCCTCGCTGGTAATGTTTTACAAAATCCCGGTCGTGTCGGCCCGTACTTCTAGGTGGGGACATTATATACGTCTATAACGTTATATATTCTAACCTAAGGCAACTTAACATCTCGGATGTAGTATTTTCCAACATTCCTGGCGGGTCGACCCCATCTTCTCGGTGGGCACATTATATACGTCTATATCGTAATATAACCTAACCTAACCCATCTAGACCCTCGCTGGTAATTTTTTTACAAAATCCCGGTCGTGTCGTCCCGTACGTCTCGGTGCGGAGATTATATACGTCTATAACGTTATATATCCTAACCTAAGGCAACTTAACATCTCGGATGTAGTATTTCCCAACATTCCTGGCAGGTCGGCCCCATCTTCTCGGTGGGCACATTATATACGTCTATATCGTAATATAACCAAACCTAACCCATATAGACCCTCGCTGGTAATGTTTTACAAAATCCCGGTCGTGTCGGCCCGTGCTTCTCGGTGGGGACATTATATACGTCTATAACGTTATATATCCTAACCTAAGGGAACCTATAATCGCGGATGTATTATTTCACAACATTCCTGGCTGGTCGGCGCCAATTCTCGGTGGGAACATTATATACGTCTATATCGTAATATAACCTAACCTAACCCATCTAGACCCTCGCTGGTAATGTTTCACAAAATCACGGTCGTGTCGGCCCGTACTTCTCGGTGGGGACGTCATATACGTCTATAACGTTATATACCCTAACCTAAGGCTACCTAACATCTCGAATGTAGTATTTCACAACATTCCTGGCGGGTCGGCCCGCACTTCTCGGTGGGAACATTATATACTTCTATAACGTAATATAACCTAACCCAACCGATCTAGCCCCTCGCTGGTAATGTTTTACAGAATCCCGGACGTGTCGCCCGTACGTCTCAGTGCGGACATTATATGCGTTTATAACGCTATATATCCTAACCTAAGGCAACTTAACATCTCGGATGTAATATTTCCCAACATTCCTGGCGGGTCGGCCCCATCTTCTCGGTGGGCACATTATATACGTCTATATCGTAATATAACCTAACCTAACCCATCTAGACCCTCGCTGGTAATGTTTTACAAAATCCCGGTCGTGTCGGCCAGTACTTCTCGGTGGGGACATTATATACGTCTATATCGTAATATAACCTAACCTAACCCATCTAGACCCTCGCTGGTAATGTTTTACAAAATCCCGGTCGTGTCGGCCCCATGTTCTCGGTGGGCACATAATATACGTCTATATCGTAATATAACATAACCTAACCCATCTAGACCCTCGCTGGTAATGTTTTACAATATCCCGGTCAAGTCGTCCCGTACGTCTCGGTGCGGACATTATATACGTCTATAACGTTACGTATCCTAACCTAAGGCAACTTAACATCTGGGATGTAGTATTTTCCAAAATTCCTGGCGAGTCGGCCCCAACTTCTCGGTGGGCAGATTATATACGTCTATATCATAATATAACCTAACCTAACCCATCTAGACCCTCGCTGGTAATGTTTTACAAAATCCCGGTCGTGTCGGCCAGTACTTCTCGCTGGGGACATTATATACGTCTATATCGTAATATAACCTAACCTAACCCATCTAGACCCTCGCTGGTAATGTTTTACAAAATCCCGGTCGTGTCGGCCCCATGTTCTCGGTGGGCACATAATATACGTCTATATCGTAATATAACATAACCTAACCCATCTAGACCCTCGCTGGTAATGTTTTACAAAATCCCGGTCGTGTCGGCCAATACTTCTCGCTGGGGACATTATATACGTCTATATCGTAATATAACCTAACCTAACCCATCTAGACCCTCGCTGGTAATGTTTTACAAAATCCCGGTCGTGTCGGCCCGTGCTTCTCGGTGGGCACATTATATACATCTATATCGTAATATAACCTAACCTAACCCATCTAGACCCTCGCTGGTAATGTTTTACAGAATCCCGGTCGTGCCGGCCCGTACTTCTCGGTGGGGACATTATATACGTCTATAACGTTATATATCCTAACCTAAGGCAACTTAACATCTCGGATGTAGTATTTTCCAACATTCCTGGCGGGTGGGCCCCATGTTCTCGGTGGGCACATAATATACGTCTATATCGTAATATAACCTAACCTAACCCATCTAGACCCTCGCTGGTAATGTTTTACAAAATCCGGGGCGTGTCGGCCCGTACTTCTCGGTGCGGACATTATATAAGTCTATAACGTTATATACCCTAACCTAAGGGAACCTAACATCTTGGATGTAGTATTTTCCAACATTCCTGGCGGGTCGGCTCCTACTTCTCGGTGGGCATATTATATACGTCTATATCGTAATGTAACCTAACCTAACCCATCTAGACCCTCGCTGGTAATGTTTTACAAAATTCCGGTCGTGTCGGCCCGTACGTCTCGGTGCGGACATTATATGCGTTTATAACGTTATATATCCTAACCTAAGGCAACCTAACATCTCGGATGTAGTATTTTCCAACATTCCTGGCGCGTCGGCCCCAACTTCTCGGTGGGCACATTATATACATCTATATCGTAATATAACCTAACCTAACCCATCTAGACCCTCGCTGGTAATGTTTTACAGAATCCCGGTCGTGTCGTCCCGTACGTCTCGGTGCGGAGAATATATACGTCTATAACGTTATGTATCCTAACCTAAGGCAACTTAACATCTGGGATGTAGTATTTTCCAACATTCCTGGCGAGTCGGCCCCAACTTCTCGGTGGGCACATTATATACGTCTATATCGTAATATAACCTAACCTAACCCATCTAGACCCTCGCTGGTAATGTTTTCCAGAATCCCGGTCGTGCCGGCCCGTACTTCTCGGTGGGGACATTATATACGTCTATAACGTTATATATCCTAACCTAAGGCAACTTAGCATCTCGGATGTAGTATTTTCCAACATTCCTGGCGGGTGGGCCCCATGTTCTCGGTGGGCACATAATATACGTCTATATCGTAGTATAACCTAACCTAACCCATCTAGACCCTCGCTGGTAATGTTTTACAAAATCCCGGTCGTGTCGTCCGGTACGTCTCGGAGCGGACATTATATACGTCTATAACGTTACGTATCCTAACCTAAGGCAACTTAACATCTGGGATGTAGTATTTTCCAACATTCCTGGCGGGTCGACCCCATCTTCTCGGTGGGCACATTATATACGTCTATATCATAATATAACCAAACCTAACCCATATAGACCCTCGCTGGTAATGTTTTACAAAATCCCGGTCGTGTCGGCCCGTGCTTCTCGGTGGGGACATTATATACGTCTATAACGTTATATATCCTAACCTAAGGGAACCTATAATCGCGGATGTATTATTTCACAACATTCCTGGCTGGTCGGCGCCAATTCTCGGTGGGAACATTATATACGTCTATATCGTAATATAACCTAACCTAACCCATCTAGACCCTCGCTGGTAATGTTTCACAAAATCACGGTCGTGTCGGCCCGTACTTCTCGGTGGGGACGTCATATACGTCTATAACGTTATATACCCTAACCTAAGGCTACCTAACATCTCGAATGTAGTATTTCACAACATTCCTGGCGGGTCGGCCCGCACTTCTCGGTGGGAACATTATATACTTCTATAACGTAATATAACCTAACCCAACCGATCTAGCCCCTCGCTGGTAATGTTTTACAGAATCCCGGTCGTGCCGGCCCGTACTTCTCGGTGGGGACATTATATACGTTTATAACGTTATATATCCTAACCTAAGGCAACTTAACATCTCGGATGTAGTATTTTCCAACATTCCTGGCGGGTGGGCCCCATGTTCTCGGTGGGCACATTATATACGTCTATATCGTAATATAACCTAACCTAACCCATCTAGACCCTCGCTGGTAATGTTTTACAAAATCCCGGTCGTGTCGTCCCGTACGTCTCGGTGCGGAGATTATATACGTCTATAACGTTATATATCCTAACCTAAGGCAACTTAACGTCTCGGATGTAGTATTTCCCAACATTCCTGGCAGGTCGGCCCCATCTTCTCGGTGGGCACATTATATACGTCTATATCGTAATATAACCAAACCTAACCCATCTAGACCCTCGCTGGTAATGTTTTACAGAATCCCGGTCGTGTCGTCCCGTACGTCTCGGTTCGGACATTATATACGTCTATAATGTTATATATCCTAACCTAAGGGAACCTAACATCGCGGATGTAGTATTTCACAACATTCCCGGCTGGTCGGCCCCATCTTCTCGGTGGGCACATTATATACGTCTATATCGTAATATAACCTAACCTAACCCATCTAGACCCTCGCTGGTAATGTTTTACAAAATCCCGGTCGTGTCGTCCCGTACGTCTCGGTTCGGACATTATATACGTCTATAATGTTATATATCCTAACCTAAGGGAACCTAACATCTTGGATGTAGTATTTTCCAACATTCCTGGCGGGTCGGCTCCTACTTCTCGGTGGGCATATTATATACGTCTATATCGTAATGTAACCTAACCTAACCCATCTAGACCCTCGCTGGTAATGTTTTACAAAATCCCGGTCGTGTCGGCCCGTACGTCTCGGTGCGGACATTATATGCGTTTATAACGTTATATATCCTAACCTAAGGCAACCTAACATCTCGGATGTAGTATTTTCCAACATTCCTGGCGCGTCGGCCCCAACTTCTCGGTGGGCACATTATATACATCTATATCGTAATATAACCTAACCTAACCCATCTAGACCCTCGCTGGTAATGTTTTACAAAATCCCGGTCGTGTCGGCCAGTACTTCTCGGTGGGGACATTATATACGTCTATATCGTAATATAACCTAACCTAACCCATCTAGACCCTCGCTGGTAATGTTTTACAAAATCCCGGTCGTGTCGGCCCGTGCTTCTCGGTGGGCACATTATATACATCTATATCGTAATATAACCTAACCTAACCCATCTAGACCCTCGCTGGTAATGTTTTACAGAATCCCGGTCGTGCCGGCCCGTACTTCTCGGTGGGGACATTATATACGTCTATAACGTTATATATCCTAACCTAAGGCAACTTAACATCTCGGATGTAGTATTTTCCAAAATTCCTGGCGGGTGGGCCCCATGTTCTCGGTGGGCAGATAATATACGTCTATATCGTAGTATAACCAAACCTAACCCATCTAGACCCTCGCTGGTAATGTTTTACAAAATCCCGGTCGTGTCGTCCCGTACGTCTCGGAGCGGACATTATATACGTCTATAACGTTACGTATCCTAACCTAAGGCAACTTAACATCTGGGATGTAGTATTTTCCAAAATTCCTGGCAAGTCGGCCCCAACTTCTCGGTGGGCAGATTATATACGTCTATATCGTAATATAACCTAACCTAACCCATCTACACCCTCGCTGGTAATGTTTTACAAAATCCCGGTCGTGTCGGCCAGTACTTCTCGGTGGGGACATTATATACGTCTATATCGTAATATAACCTAACCTAACCCATCTAGACCCTCGCTGGTAATGTTTTACAAAATCCCGGTCGTGTCGGCCCGTGCTTCTCGGTGGGCACATTATATACATCTATATCGTAATATAACCTAACCTAACCCATCTAGACCCTCGCCGGTAATGTTTTACATAATCCCGGTCGTGTCGTCCCGTATGTCTCGGCGCGGACATTATATACGTCTATAACTTTATGTATCCTAACCTAAGGCAACTTAACATCTGGGATGTAGTATTTTCCAACATTCCTGGCGGGTCGGCCCCAACTTCTCGGTGGGCACATTATATACGTCTATATCATAATATAACCTAACCTAACCCATCTAGACCCTCGCTGGTAATGTTTTACAAAATCCCGGTCGTGTCGGCCCGTGCTTCTCGGTGGGCACATTATATACATCTATATCGTAATATAACCTAACCTAACCCATCTAGACCCTCGCTGGTAATGTTTTACAGAATCCCGGTCGTGCCGGCCCGTACTTCTCGGTGGGGACATTATATACGTCTATAACGTTATATATCCTAACCTAAGGCAACTTAACATCTCGGATGTAGTATTTTCCAACATTCCTGGCGGGTGGGCCCCATGTTCTCGGTGGGCACATAATATACGTCTATATCGTAGTATAACCAAACCTAACCCATCTAGACCGTCGCTGGTAATGTTTTACAAAATCCCGGTCGTGTCGTCCCGTACGTCTCGGAGCGGACATTATATACGTCTATAACGTTACGTATCCTAACCTAAGGCAACTTAACATCTGGGATGTAGTATTTTCCAAAATTCCTGGCGAGTCGGCCCCAACTTCTCGGTGGGCAGATTATATACGTCTATATCGTAATATAACCTAACCTAACCCATCTAGACCCTCGCTGGTAATGTTTTACAAAATCCCGGTCGTGTCGGCCAGTACTTCTCGGTGGGGACATTATATACGTCTATATCGTAATATAACCTAACCCAACCCATCTAGACCCTCGCTGGTAATGTTTTACAAAATCCCGGTCGTGTCGGCCCGTGCTTCTCGGTGGGCACATTATATACATCTATATCGTAATATAACCTAACCTAACCCATCTAGACCCTCGCTGGTAATGTTTTACATAATCCCGGTCGTGTCGGCCCGTACTTCTCGGTGGGGACATTATATACGTCTATAACGTTATATATTCTAACCTAAGGCAACTTAACATCTCGGATGTAGTATTTTCCAACATTCCTGGCGGGTCGGCCCCATCTTCTCGGTGGGCACATTATATACGTCTATATCGTAATATAACCTAACCTAACCCATCTAGACCCTCGCTGGTAATTTTTTTACAAAATCCCTGTCGTGTCGTCCCGTACGTCTCGGTGCGGAGATTATATACGTCTATAACGTTATATATCCTAACCTAAGGCAACTTAACATCTCGGATGTAGTATTTCCCAACATTCCTGGCAGGTCGGCCCCATCATCTCGGTGGGCACATTATATTCGTCTATATCGTAATATAACCAAACCTAACCCATATAGACCCTCGCTGGTAATGTTTTACAAAATCCCGGTCGTGTCGGCCCGTGCTTCTCGGTGGGGACATTATATACGTCTATAACGTTATATATCCTAACCTAAGGGAACCTATAATCGCGGATGTATTATTTCACAACATTCCTGGCTGGTCGGCGCCAATTCTCGGTGGGAACATTATATACGTCTATATCGTAATATAACCTAACCTAACCCATCTAGAACCTCGCTGGTAATGTTTCACAAAATCACGGTCGTGTCGGCCCGTACTTCTCGGTGGGGACATCATATACGTCTATAACGTTATATACCCTAACCTAAGGCTACCTAACATCTCGAATGTAGTATTTCACAACATTCCTGGCGGGTCGGCCCGCACTTCTCGGTGGGAACATTATATACTTCTATAACGTAATATAACCTAACCCAACCGATCTAGCCCCTCGCTGGTAATGTTTTACAGAATCCCGGACGTGTCGCCCGTACGTCTCAGTGCGGACATTATATGCGTTTATAACGCTATATATCCTAACCTAAGGCAACTTAACATCTCGGATGTAATATTTCCCAACATTCCTGGCGGGTCGGCCCCATCTTCTCGGTGGGCACATTATATACGTCTATATCGTAATATAACCTAACCTAACCCATCTAGACCCTCGCTGGTAATGTTTTACAAAATCCCGGTCGTGTCGTCCCGTACGTCTCGGTTCGGACATTATATACGTCTATAATGTTATATATCCTAACCTAAGGGAACCTAACATCGCGGATGTAGTATTTCACAACATTCCCGACTGGTCGGCCCCATCTTCTCGGTGGGCACATTATATACGTCTATATCGTAATATAACCTAACCTAACCCATCTAGACCCTCGCTGGTAATGTTTTACAAAATCCGGGGCGTGTCGGCCCGTACTTCTCGGTGCGGACATTATATAAGTCTATAACGTTATATACCCTAACCTAAGGGAACCTAACATCTTGGATGTAGTATTTTCCAACATTCCTGGCGGGTCGGCTCCTACTTCTCGGTGGGCATATTATATACGTCTATATCGTAATGTAACCTAACCTAACCCATCTAGACCCTCGCTGGTAATGTTTTACAAAATCCCGGTCGTGTCGTCACGTACGTCTCGGTGCGGAGATTATATACGTCTATACCGTTATATATCCTAACCTAAGGCAACTTAACATCTCGGATGTAGTATTTTCCAACATTCCTGGCGGGTGGGCCCCATGTTCTCGGTGGGCACATAATATACGTCTATATCGTAGAATAACCTAACCTAACCCATCTAGACCCTCGCTGGTAATGTTTTACAAAATCCCGGTCGTGTCGTCCCGTACGTCTCGGAGCGGACATTATATACGTCTATAACGTTACGTATCCTAACCTAAGGCAACTTAACATCTGGGATGTAGTATTTTCCAAAATTCCTGGCAAGTCGGCCCCAACTTCTCGGTGGGCAGATTATATACGTCTATATCGTAATATAACCTAACCTAACCCATCTACACCCTCGCTGGTAATGTTTTACAAAATCCCGGTCGTGTCGGCCAGTACTTCTCGGTGGGGACATTATATACGTCTATATCGTAATATAACCTAACCTAACCCATCTAGACCCTCGCTGGTAATGTTTTACAAAATCCCGGTCGTGTCGGCCCGTGCTTCTCGGTGGGCACATTATATACATCTATATCGTAATATAACCTAACCTAACCCATCTAGACCCTCGCCGGTAATGTTTTACATAATCCCGGTCGTGTCGTCCCGTATGTCTCGGCGCGGACATTATATACGTCTATAACTTTATGTATCCTAACCTAAGGCAACTTAACATCTGGGATGTAGTATTTTCCAACATTCCTGGCGGGTCGGCCCCAACTTCTCGGTGGGCACATTATATACGTCTATATCATAATATAACCTAACCTAACCCATCTAGACCCTCGCTGGTAATGTTTTACAAAATCCCGGTCGTGTCGGCCCGTGCTTCTCGGTGGGCACATTATATACATCTATATCGTAATATAACCTAACCTAACCCATCTAGACCCTCGCTGGTAATGTTTTACAGAATCCCGGTCGTGCCGGCCCGTACTTCTCGGTGGGGACATTATATACGTCTATAACGTTATATATCCTAACCTAAGGCAACTTAACATCTCGGATGTAGTATTTTCCAACATTCCTGGCGGGTGGGCCCCATGTTCTCGGTGGGCACATAATATACGTCTATATCGTAGTATAACCAAACCTAACCCATCTAGACCGTCGCTGGTAATGTTTTACAAAATCCCGGTCGTGTCGTCCCGTACGTCTCGGAGCGGACATTATATACGTCTATAACGTTACGTATCCTAACCTAAGGCAACTTAACATCTGGGATGTAGTATTTTCCAAAATTCCTGGCGAGTCGGCCCCAACTTCTCGGTGGGCAGATTATATACGTCTATATCGTAATATAACCTAACCTAACCCATCTAGACCCTCGCTGGTAATGTTTTACAAAATCCCGGTCGTGTCGGCCAGTACTTCTCGGTGGGGACATTATATACGTCTATATCGTAATATAACCTAACCCAACCCATCTAGACCCTCGCTGGTAATGTTTTACAAAATCCCGGTCGTGTCGGCCCGTGCTTCTCGGTGGGCACATTATATACATCTATATCGTAATATAACCTAACCTAACCCATCTAGACCCTCGCTGGTAATGTTTTACATAATCCCGGTCGTGTCGGCCCGTACTTCTCGGTGGGGACATTATATACGTCTATAACGTTATATATTCTAACCTAAGGCAACTTAACATCTCGGATGTAGTATTTTCCAACATTCCTGGCGGGTCGGCCCCATCTTCTCGGTGGGCACATTATATACGTCTATATCGTAATATAACCTAACCTAACCCATCTAGACCCTCGCTGGTAATTTTTTTACAAAATCCCTGTCGTGTCGTCCCGTACGTCTCGGTGCGGAGATTATATACGTCTATAACGTTATATATCCTAACCTAAGGCAACTTAACATCTCGGATGTAGTATTTCCCAACATTCCTGGCAGGTCGGCCCCATCATCTCGGTGGGCACATTATATTCGTCTATATCGTAATATAACCAAACCTAACCCATATAGACCCTCGCTGGTAATGTTTTACAAAATCCCGGTCGTGTCGGCCCGTGCTTCTCGGTGGGGACATTATATACGTCTATAACGTTATATATCCTAACCTAAGGGAACCTATAATCGCGGATGTATTATTTCACAACATTCCTGGCTGGTCGGCGCCAATTCTCGGTGGGAACATTATATACGTCTATATCGTAATATAACCTAACCTAACCCATCTAGAACCTCGCTGGTAATGTTTCACAAAATCACGGTCGTGTCGGCCCGTACTTCTCGGTGGGGACATCATATACGTCTATAACGTTATATACCCTAACCTAAGGCTACCTAACATCTCGAATGTAGTATTTCACAACATTCCTGGCGGGTCGGCCCGCACTTCTCGGTGGGAACATTATATACTTCTATAACGTAATATAACCTAACCCAACCGATCTAGCCCCTCGCTGGTAATGTTTTACAGAATCCCGGACGTGTCGCCCGTACGTCTCAGTGCGGACATTATATGCGTTTATAACGCTATATATCCTAACCTAAGGCAACTTAACATCTCGGATGTAATATTTCCCAACATTCCTGGCGGGTCGGCCCCATCTTCTCGGTGGGCACATTATATACGTCTATATCGTAATATAACCTAACCTAACCCATCTAGACCCTCGCTGGTAATGTTTTACAAAATCCCGGTCGTGTCGTCCCGTACGTCTCGGTTCGGACATTATATACGTCTATAATGTTATATATCCTAACCTAAGGGAACCTAACATCGCGGATGTAGTATTTCACAACATTCCCGACTGGTCGGCCCCATCTTCTCGGTGGGCACATTATATACGTCTATATCGTAATATAACCTAACCTAACCCATCTAGACCCTCGCTGGTAATGTTTTACAAAATCCGGGGCGTGTCGGCCCGTACTTCTCGGTGCGGACATTATATAAGTCTATAACGTTATATACCCTAACCTAAGGGAACCTAACATCTTGGATGTAGTATTTTCCAACATTCCTGGCGGGTCGGCTCCTACTTCTCGGTGGGCATATTATATACGTCTATATCGTAATGTAACCTAACCTAACCCATCTAGACCCTCGCTGGTAATGTTTTACAAAATCCCGGTCGTGTCGTCACGTACGTCTCGGTGCGGAGATTATATACGTCTATACCGTTATATATCCTAACCTAAGGCAACTTAACATCTCGGATGTAGTATTTTCCAACATTCCTGGCGGGTGGGCCCCATGTTCTCGGTGGGCACATAATATACGTCTATATCGTAGAATAACCTAACCTAACCCATCTAGACCCTCGCTGGTAATGTTTTACAAAATCCCGGTCGTGTCGTCCCGTACGTCTCGGAGCGGACATTATATACGTCTATAACGTTACGTATCCTAACCTAAGGCAACTTAACATCTGGGATGTAGTATTTTCCAAAATTCCTGACGAGTCGGCCCCAACTTCTCGGTGGGCAGATTAT